>BSBK01002698.1:392500-991241 GCA_027943335.1 Chamaecyparis obtusa
TTATAAAAGGAGATCAAAAACCCTAAAAAGGAGAAACCCTAGGTTGCATGATAATAATTAATAAAGATATTAATTATTATATGCCTAAAGTTTAGCTTAAGTTGAAAGAGGTAATAAGTGACTGAATAATTAAATCAATATGATTCAATTAATCAGTAAAACACTTTATTACTCTAACACCCCCCCCTTAAGATAAACTTTGGGAGAAGCTAAAAACCTAGAAAGAACAACTGAAAGCAAATGGGTCCCGGCAACAAAGGCCTGATCAGGTACCCAAGTACAAAAGAGAGTCTCTACAAAGCGGAGAAATAGAGAAAACCACATGGGAAAAACTCTACTCCAAAAAGAGACAAATCCTAGTCTGAAGGACTGAATAAGCCTCCAAAACTAGGAATGTTCCAGAAAATAGGAACAAAGATGAACATGTACAACATCACTGAAGCATGAATCTGCAAACTCTATCAATATGACCAGGTAGAGAAGACTGTAATCTGCATGAGTGCCCTCATATAACACTACTCGAATCAGGAGGCAAACAAAGGCAAACACCTGAACTCGAAGATACATATGGCATAAACACCAAAAGCCTGAAGAGCTGATCAATCAAAGCTGGAAGAGTGCATCCAAAAATAGGAGAGAAAAGAGTGTCCATATGGTAAATGATCCATCTCACCAGAATGCATAGGTACCTAGCCACTGCAACCGCCTAGTACATAGGATCAAATACTAAATACATGGCTCACACAATCGAACCAAGGAAGCAACAGAACCAATATTAGAAACCCCCCCATACTGCTGACAAGGGAGTAATGATAGGTACATTGAGAAGATCGTCCAATATGAACTGCATGATGAAGATGAATCTGGAACATCGAATGTGCAGAGAGAGTACAAACACATATAGAGATACTTGAGGCTAATGTCATTGGAGGAACATTCACATGACAAAAGAAGATGGAAAACATCAAACCCCCCCAACACTTTATAATGGAGTGCGAGTACAAATAGCACGAACATGTGCAAGATCCCATCAAAGCAATAGAATGACACTTTATCTCAGTGCGTGTGCATAAAAGAATGCTAAAAAATGAAGTATACACTGCTCAAAGAAGATCAAAGGTTGCTAAAACCAAAAGAGAAACCTAAGACGAGCCATCCCTCAAAGGAAGAGATCCCGGGACCTGTAACAACCAAGATATCCACCAGACTGCAAAAAAGCAAGAATCTAAATAAAATGACCCTGGAGAAGAATCTAGAAAAATGACTCACAGCAATGAAAATCTCTTTGAACAAGCTTTCCAATGATATATCATTTTCCAAAATGGAAACCAGATGTGTAAGATAGAGCTCCCAGAGTGCAAAACTGAAGATCTGGCTTTGACAGAGAAAAAAACCATCAGAAAAATAAAACCAAAAAAAATAACCCCCAGATGTAGAAAGATATTGGAATCAACTTTCCGACGATATCTCGTTTGCCAAATTTTGACACCGTATGCTCAAGATATGAGCAAAAAACCAATAGCTGTGCTGGAGGGCCCAAAAAAAGTGTCTGAAGGATCTGAGGATGGGTGACGTTAGAAAAAGGACAAAAAAACCACATGAAACCATCAGATCTGATAAAAGCTTAGAAAGATCTTTTCAAAAATATCTCATTTTCTGAAAACGGAGCCCGGATGCAAGAGAAACGGATCCCGGAAGGCAGGAGGTCTGTAACGCCACGATCACAAAGAACATTTGACTTTGACAAAAAAAAAGAGCATCAAAATGGAAAAATCACAAAGCCATATCAAAAAATTTGGATGAAGCTCAGAACCAGCTTTTTGATGATATATTGTACACCCAATTACGATCTCATATGCTCGAGATATCGCAAAAAAATGCCCAGGGACCCTTAAAATTGATGCTTAAAAAATCATGCAACAAAAAACATTTGTTGAAAAAATGCTTGCATGAAGATGATGTCATGCTAATGTCAGTGGCCGAAGGATCTATGGGGGCCGCCTGTGACATAGGCGTTGCATCAGCATGATGTTTGTTTCGGTGGCCGGCTGACATTGGGTGGGCGGAGCGGCGCTGAGCACGACTGGAGGAGGCGGGAGCGCGTGGCGCCGGAGCAGTGGAGGAGGTGGAGCGTGTGGGAGGCAGAGCGCGCGGCGGCACTGGGCAGGTGGAGCAGCGGAGGAGGCGGAGCACGCGGTGGTGCCGGTGGTGGGGGCCACTGAGGGCGGTGAAGCGCGCGGCTGTGGGGGCGCGGTGGTGGCTGCGGTGGTGCCCGCTGTGGCCGCGCGGGTATGAACAATAAACCATAATTTTTAACCACAATTTCAAAATATTTAGTTAGAAATCACTGAATATCTTTTGATAATATTATGTAGAAATTGTGATTGTAGATGTAGTCATATGATATTTAATTTATTCAATAATAATCATAGATCATGTAGTTATAATTAGAAAGTTGGAAATTTTTGCATGAGATTGTTTGTTTAGTTTTTTCAAAAAATGAAAATTTCATAAAGCAAAACCAAGTTGAAGAATGAAACTATATACTAAAAAATGCCTAAAAAAAGAAAAAAAAATACACAAGAAAATGAGAACACAATAGGTCACAAGGGAAACAATGGTCAAGTTAACCACTTAGCATAAAAAAAGGGAAATAATAAAGATTGCGCCATAGAGACAACACTAATATTTTGTTAGAGGGGCAACGACGTGGATTGAGGTGTTGAGAAGTCTTGCACATCAAGGTCATCACACCCTCTATGTATTGAATCCTAGCCATTATCAATGGTCTATCAACTAGAAAGAGTAGTGTTTTCACCTTCCTTTAGATTCTCATGAGATTAGTTTTACACATTTCTAACCTATGATAGTGCAATACCTAAGTATTTGATTATGTGATGTCCCCATATTAATGGGAAGTGAATTAATTATATTAATTAATTAGGTGGTCCTAAAATTTAAATAATATTAAAAATGACTTTTTTAATTAATTAATTTAGTTATAAAATAAAAAGGGGCCAAAATAATAAAATAATAAATAAAGTTATGTTGGCCCATTATAACTTTCCAAAAACTTCTTGGAGGCCTTTATAAGGTGTTGTCTACACTGTAGGTAATCATTGTGGAGTTATCTTTTCTTTGTTGGATTACAGAGGGGGGGGGGGGGGGGTGAATCAGTAACCCCTGATTCCAAATACCTAACAAACTTTTCTCTGATTAACTCGGTGACAGATCGATTAAACACAGTTTACTATTTACCCAACAACAGTAAATAAACTTTAACAATCAGTAAATCATTCACACAATTCATTCATCACATGTAACACCCGTATTTAACGTGGAAACCCAACTATGGAAAAAACCACTATGGGAATTATCACCCACTAAGAAAATACTCTTCTAAAGTACACCCCGGTTAAGAGCCAATCCGGTTAAAGATTACAATGCACACTGTTAGGTGTGACCTGATCAAGGGATTTACCTCAAATCTATTAGGATCTTCACCTTATTAGGAGAGACTTGGTTAAAGAACTTCAACCACTCTTTAGAATGTTACCTTGTGAAAGGATTTTACAATAAGACCTGTTAAGTTCACTCTGTTAAGAGATTTATTTGTTACAAATGCTAGTAAGAAACAATAAATGATTTTACTTGTAAATTCACAACTATTTTGCATAACCAGATCCTTTGTGCACTCTTATATCTTCACTTCAATTCTTCACTTTCCACTGGCTTAAACACTTCATCTAATCCTACTTTTCCACTCGGAATCTCTCTGTTCCTTCTTCACTACTTCAATTGGTGACTTTTCAACTGTTCAATTTTCCAGCCATTTGTTCATACAAATCCATCCTTTATATAGATAATTTTTGCCTCTTAATCTCCTCTATTACGTTTTCCTTTGATCAATCTTAACCATCCAATTCATTATACCTTGAATTTAGATCTCGGTAACACATTTTCTGTACACCTAAGAACTTGAAATTTCCTTGAAACTTGTTCCATCACTTTAACCATTTAGATCTAACCCATAGATCTTCACTTTGAATTTTCCTGATCATAGATCTTTGTAACTAACTTTCCTTGTCATCATGATCATTTAGCTTATCATAGCTAATCATTAAATGTCATTCCAATCTTTATTTAATTATTGTTCCTTGCTCAGTGGCTCATCCTAAATTTTGGTTAACTTCACTCGGTGCCTATAAATTTCCCACTTGGTGCCTTGAGTTCCTTTTCCTTTATTGAAACATACTTCCTTTTATATTTTACCTTTATCGAGTGACTTTTCCTGCTCGGTAACCAAAACTCTTTTTCTTACCGACTTGACAAATCTTCATTACCATGCTTTACTGAATTGATATAATTATATGTTAGGTAGAAAACAATTATATCAACATAATCTAATCATTATCCAATCTGTATCAATTGCCCAATTAATTTCTTGAACTTCACAACTTCTCACTTCATTTTCTTAACTCATTCACATTATCTCATAAATTGAATGAAATGACAACATAATATAAACCATAAATCAATTTCTTGACATAAATGATAAGACAATAACTGATCTAACCTTTCTACTATCTTGTATTCCCCGATCTTGGTTCGTCATCATCATCATCATCATCATCATCATCATCATCATCATCATCATCATCATCATCATCACCATCACCATCACCATTAGTTAAACAATCTCCATCATCACTATCAGTTATGGTAACAATCTCCCTCTTTGGCATTGATGGAAACACTAACAATCTTCAGTGTTCAATTGATGATGGTAACACTTCAATGTCATTCATATATTACCTTTGAGTTGTAAATTCTCCATTTTTTTACTTGATCTTCCTCTGTACATATTCTACTCCCTCTTTTAGTAAAAATCTTCTTCTATACTGTCCAACTTTGACAACTTCTTTTTCTAATCTTCATTGTTCATCTCATTAAAGAATTGACTCTCTCCCTCTACATTATTAGTTACACCTTATTTTTCAATCAATTTATTCTACTTTACTAATCAATCGATTCTCACCCTCTTTGAAAAAAATTCCAAAGAAACATATACTTTTCAAATCATACCTCAAATGTATAGATTATCATTGTAGTCATAAACTTTTTTTCACAACTTCAGGCTTCACCTAAAGAGTGAACACTAGCATCAACTCACAAAATAGATATCCTAATGAATACTTGAATTGATGTAGCATGAATCATGCCTTAGTGAATATTGGATAGGGGAAGAACCCATAACTTACCTCAGAGATCCTCAAAGAATCCTTTGGTAGTAGTTTGGTAAATATATCAGCTATCTGTTCTTTAGAAATCACATACTCCAATATCACATGCTTATCTTATACTTTCTCTCTTAAGTAGTGATACTTAAAAGATATATTCCTTGTCTTTGAATAAATCACCAGATTCTTAGATATGTTAATGTATCTTCTTAAAATAGAAGCACTTCCATTTTGGTAGGTTTAGCACCCTCATTTAGTGCATTTTTCATGATAGATTTGCATTTAGGATGCATTTGCACTTGGTTCTTCATTTCTAGGTGAAATTAGGGTTAGGATCCTGAAGATTATCCTTAATTTCCCTCATTATGGATCTATTTTCTAGGTAGGATCTAGGTATTGGTCCTCCTAGCATTCATCTAATCTATTCTAGGCCTCTGGGCCCTTTTCCAATATTCTATTATGATTTCCCAACATCCCAAGTCTCTGGCTGACCCAGAGCTTCTTTATTTTCAAAGTTGACTGGGCCTGAAACTTTGGGTCAGGGTTGAGGTTGACCCTGACCTAGGTCAACATCAAGGATGACCCTGACCTAGGTCAAGGTTGAGGTCAGCCTTGACCCTTGTTAGGTTTTGGTCCCCCTTTTCAAGTTTTGGTCATAGCGGGTCCCAAAATTAAAAGCGGGCCTCTGGATCTGAATGCGAAAGGGTTTTAATTTAAAATTTAATTAATTATTTTCCCTCCTTAGTTGGTTATTGTGTTTGGACCATAATTTGAGGTGAAATTTGAATTATGGGCCCTTACATTGCCCGAGGAGCCTTGCCTTGAAACCTCTATATAAGCACTCTCTTTTGCCTTCATTTTTACAATCACGTGACTTCAAGCAAAAAAAAAGAGGTGATGATGAGGAGATGATGCAAGATTGCAAGAGGATGATATAGAAGATCAAGATTTTTTTGATGCCTTGATGCAAGAAAGCATTTGTGACAAGCCATTGTGGACATTACTTTGGAGCAAGAAAGATTCCTTCTTCCTTGATCCACCATTTTCAACATTCAAGCATTTCAAAGATACAATCATGGGGTAGCAATTATGTATTGTGAGTTTGGTAGGAGTAATTTAGCCTTGGGGGCTTGGTATGCTTTCTTTATCATATTCAAATCTATGCATTTCTCTCTCATTTCAATTCATGCTAGGGTTTCAATCTAGAGGATTAGATCTTGGCATTGCACATTCAAAGCTCTTCTTACGAGAAAAACACACACATATTCTATTAAATTTGGCTATTTGTGGAGGTGGAGATCACCAAAATGGGGGTTTGACTAAGGAAAAACCCTATATAGCCACCCCAAAACACCATTTTTCAGATATCTATAGTTGATGTTTCGGGAGTTGCAGAGCAGATCTGAGTACCGTTTTCAACAAACTTCCAGGATTTGTGAACAAAATTTTCATCAGAGCAGTGCAGGTCAAGGTCAACATAAAGGGGTCAAGGTCGACCTTTATCTGGGTCAAGGTTGACCTTTCTCAGAAAAGGAAAATATTTCTAGGTTTTCTCCTTCTCTGTGTTTTTGTTCCAGATCCAGTTGCAAAATTTCTTGAAACTCAGTAAAGACACCAGAAAATAGGTATTTTTATGAGGTATGTATTTCATCTTATTTAATTTCAATATTCTTTACAATAATTTCCAGATTTACATTACTTATTATTTCAATTTATATATTTGGTGGTAAATATTGGTTTAGGGTCTCTATTAGGTGCATTGTTCAAAACCCTACCCATCACATTTTTCCACCATACATTTTGGTGAACCCGTTTATGAAAACTCTTTCTTTTTGGTATTAGATTTGCATTTTGTGTTAGATCTTACATGCTTATAATAGTAAATTTCTTTTATGCTCTTGCATTTATATTTCAAAAATATAAAAAAATTGCAAAATTTCTTTAAAAATACCAAAATATTTACATTTTTCATGCTTGTAGTATTACTTTGTATTCAACATGTATGATTTTTGTTTTGAATACTTTGATGAGGCTTTTATTGAAAAAGAGGATAGATCCCTTAATGAGGTACATGGAATTGAGAATTAAAATTGTTCGAATGAGATCTCCATTGATCCTATTCCTATTTCACCCTCCTCCACAACCTCTTCAATTGATCTTTACCATAGGGTGTGTGCATGGTTACCTTCATGTTCCACTATTCACAACATTGATACACCTAGAATGATATATCCTAAACCTTTGTTGATGGTAAAAGGATGTCCTCAAATAACAATTAAGGGTAAACCTAAAGATCCTTTGGATTTCTTTGATAACACAGATTCTGTTTCACATGCTTATCGCACATAGAATAATCCTCAGCCTAGTGTTCCAATTTCTTTACCTCCTTCCCAACCTATGCTTCCTCAAGCTCCTAGGTTTCCATCCACCTTTAAGGAGTATGACTTAGTAGAATAATTACATGCTACCCTTGCTAAGATATCTTTATGGGAATTGCTTCAAACTTCCCCAACATATCACGAGGCATTGCAAAAGGCTTTATCTACCCTTCCTTCTTTGCCTCCTAACCAAGAGAACATTAATTCCTTTTTGGAGTGTATGCATACTATACCTTTTGTACCTCCTATTATGTTTAATGATGATGATTTACCTTCTATTGAGGTGCAAAATCAATATGATGCTCTTATGGTTGTTGTTTCTATTAATTAGAGTATCATTCATAGAACGTTAATTGACAATGGATCTGGGCTTAATGTTTGTAGCATGGATATGCTTAAGTCAATTAAGGTTGATCTTACAACTATTAAACCTAATAATGTCCCTATTTGTGGATTTGATAATATTGCAAAGAGAACTTTGGGCATTATTACCTTACTTGTTAAAGTTGGTCTAGTTATTCTTAATACACCTATTCATGTTATGCCTGGACCTCTCAATTACAATATTATTTTAGGTAGACCTTGGTTACATACTATGCATGCACTTCCTTCTACTCTTCATCAAAAGGTTAGGTTCATTTATAATAATTTGATGTATATGTTACATGCGGATGATGCACTGCATACTTGCTTAAATGTGGAATATGTTAAAGTTTTCGAACCTCTTTGACCAAGCAAAGAGCCTGAAAGGCCACCTGAGATTAAACAAACTGAAGCTCCATCTTCTTCTTTGACTGGGGATGATTAAGGAACATTGGAATTTAATCCTTCTTTCATTGTAGAATATAAAGTCTCTAATTTGGAATTCATGAAACAACAAAGTGAGTTTGAAAAACAAGTTTTTACTCCTTCCCCACTTTTTGAGGAATTAAAAAGTAACTTTTTTGCCGCCTTGATTGAAGAAAACAATTGAAACAATAAAACTTGATTGCTATGATATTATGACATACGCCGCTCCTTGGACTCCATCTAATATGGCCGATAGATATGGTTTTGGTTATCGTCTTCTCAAGAAATCAGGATTTAATGGGAAAAGATGTGGTAAATATGAGCAAGGTATACAAGTACCTTTGGATAATGAAATTTATGATTATACATATGGGTTGGGGTTCAATCCTTACAAACAACCATTAGATTTTCCTCTCAATGTTAATCATATATGTGGTGGATAGTTGAAGTTGGTTAACCCGCTCCTCCTTGACATTAATCAAAGACCTACCTTGGATATTTTTCCCAAAGATGAAGCCTTAGTGGATTTTTTAGGGGTTTATGAGGATTTACGTACGTTTCATCATAAATGATAGAAGCATTATTGTTTAAGTACATAAGCTTATTTTGGAGAACATGATGAACAAAATATTTCTTCTCTACCAATGGATTCTCTAATACAAAGTGATTTACTAATAACTGAGACAGTTGAAGTGGATGAAAATGATTCTGAAAAGATGATTAAAATTGGGAATTGTTTGAATCACAATGAGCATGATCAGTTGGTTTCCCTTTTACTTGAATTTAAGGATATTTTTGCTTGGACATATTTGGATATGCCGGGTACAGATTCTAAGATTATTACTCATAATATTGTTCTTAAACCAAATGTTAAACATGTGAAGCAAATAATTCGAAAGATGAATCTGCTAATTTCTTTATTAGTTAAGGCTGAAATTGAAAGATTATTGGATGCTGGATTCATCCGCTCTATTGGTTACTCAGAGCCCATTTCAAAAGGAGAAAATAAGATAAGGATGTGTACTGACTTTAGAGATTTAAATAAAGCATCCTTAAAAGATGATTTCCTGTTACCTAATATTGATATGATTATGGATTCAACAACGATTCATACTTTATTATCTTTTATGGATGGATTTTCTGGCTATAATAAAATTTTTATTCCTCTTGAAGATCAATTTAAGACCACATTTATAACACCTTGGGGAACATTTTTTTGGGTCATGTTGCCTTTTGGATTAAAAAATGCGGGAGCAACTTATCAATGAGATATGACTTTGATTTTTTATGATTACATTCATAAGATTCTTGAGGATTATGTGGATGATATCTTGGTAAAATCTATACAAAGAGAAGATCATGTTAGTATTTTATGATAGATTTTTGAAATGATTAGAAGTTACAATATGAGATTGAATCCTAAGAAATGTTTCTTTGTAGTTGATTTTGGTAAATTATTAGGGTTTATAATCTCTAAGCGAGGCATAGAGGTAGATACTGAAAAAATTGGAGCTATTGTTAATATGCCTCCTCCTAAGAATATTTCTCAGTTATGAAGTTTGCAAGGAAAAATTCAAGCGATTCATTACTTTGTTTCCAACTTAGCCGATATAATTGTTCCTTTTACTTCCTTGCTTAGAAAGGATACCACTTTCTCTTGGAATGATGAATGTAAACAATCATTAGAGAAATTTAAGAAGTATCTCACCAATCCTCCTATTTTGCAACTAGCTCAATTCAATAAACCCTTTTATCTATATACTTCAGCTACTTCGAAAGTGGTAAGTGCGTTGTTGGCTCAGTATGATAGTGATGGTAAGGAAAGACCCGTGTACTACATTAGTCAGACTTTACTCAATTATGAAATAAGATATACAAATTTGGAAAGATAATGCTTAGCTGTAGTTTATGCTTGTCAGAAACTCAAGCATTATCTCTTAAATGTTGAAGTAAATGTGATTGTTAAATTTGATCTTTGAAACATCTTTTCTCAAAAACTGATCTCTCTGGCCGTCTGGAAAAGTGGGTGATGTTACTTATAGAATTTGATCTTAATTTCATTTCTCAAAAGTTGATTAAAGGACAAGATTTAATAGATTATTTGGCCAAAGATCCTTGTCCTCATTCTGATACATGTGTTACTGCGATAGAATTCCTCGATGAAAGCATTCTAGCTATTAAACATGATGATTTTTTGGAGTTATATTTTGATGGATCTAGATGTAAGACATGTTCTGGTGTTGGCATTATCTTGATCCCTCCTATGAAAAAGCTGATCCCTCTATCATATAAATTGACTTTTCCTTGTACTAACAATATCATGGAGTATGAAGCTCTTATAGCTGGCTTACGAGAAGCTTCATCCCTTAACATTAAAAAATTAGAAATTTATGGAGATTCACAATTGATTGTAGAACATATTAAAAGATGTTATCAGACTAAGAATGATAAAATGACACAATATAGAGATTTGGCTCTTGATGTTCTTTCACAATTCTCTTCTTATAAGATTCAAAATTTACCTAGGAAAGATAATTGACATGCAGACGCCATGGGAAGCATAGCTTCTTTGGTTTGTCTTGAGAACAATGATGAAAACTTTCAATTTACTATAAAAACTCTTAAAAACCTTGTAATTTCTAATAAGGTGACCTCTAATTGTTTCAATTTGCATTTAGATGAATGGTATTCTCATATCTTTCATTTCTTGAAAGATGGTACTTTTCCTGAATTGACAACAAGGAACATACGTAATCATATTAGGAAGCTTGCAGCATGTTATATAATTTTAGGAGACACGCTTTACAAATGCTCTTATGAGGGCTTACTATTAAGATGTCTTGGTAGAGCCAAAATTTTGGTAGCTTTGGCAAAAGCTCATTTTGGTTCTTGTGGGGGACATTTTGGTGGAAATTCTTTAGTTAATAAACTTCTTAGAATGGGATATTATTGGCAAACAATGGAACAAGATTCTTTCATGTTTGTTAAGAAGTGTCCTCAATTTCGACAACCTAGTAATTTGATTCATGCTCTTGCTCGTGAGCTTTGCAATCAAGTTTCTCCATGGCCTTTTAGTATTTGGGGTTTTGATCTTGTTGGAAAAATCTCACCAACTTCCTCTCAAGGACATACGTATATCCTGACCACTACAGATTACTTCACAAAAAGGGTGGAAGCTGTTCCACTTCATTCAACTACTACAGATGTTATTTGTGATTTCATCCTTATTAATATTATAACATGATTTGGTATTCCTTCGAGGATAGTTTTGGATAATGGTACCTCTTTTAAGAATAAAGAAGTTGCAAAATTCATGGAGAAATATCAAATTCAACATATATTTTCAACTCCTTACTATCCTCAATCTAATGGTCAAGTTGAAGCATCAAATAAGGTCATTGAAAAAATTTTGAGAAAAACAATTAATAAGCATGCAAAAGATTGGCATACCCAACTTACCTATGCTTTATGGGCTTAGGACTAGTGTTTGTATTACCATAGGTACTTCTCCTTACAATCTTGTCTATGGTACTGATGCTATTATGCCTTTGGAATTGGAAATACCTTCTTTACGTGTTTCAGTTCATGGGATAATTGACAAAGATACATTTCAAGAAAAATGATTACAAGAATTAGAAATGTTGGATGAACAATGAATAAATACTTTGGAACATATATAGGCTTATCATAAATCAGTTCAGAAACAATATAATCACAAGGTAATTGAATGATCATTTTCAGTGGGTGATTTAGTGTTATATGAGAATCAAAGAAATGTGAATGCTTTACCTGGTGAAAAAGGAAAGTTTATCCCTAATTGGCTTGGACCTTTTGTTGTAATTGAGGAATTTGGTTTAGGTGCTTATAAAATTGATGATATAGATGGTGTTTCTTTTAAGGAACCTCTCAATATTATGCATCTCAAATGTTATTATCCCTAATTTATCTTTCTTTCCTTGTGTATTTATGTATTCCTTATAAAATAATTATGTTTATTATATAGGTTATGTGGTTTTAGAAAATTACATTTGAATACATTTATACATGTTCTTTCTTTCTATTAAGTTTTATGTTATTGATGAAACTATAGTAATCAAACACAAAACTAACTAGTAGAGAAAGTTTTTCATTTATAAATTCTTTTGAGTTTTGATACATATGTGGCACAAGGCCCTAGCTATCACTCTATCTATCTCTATGATCTAATGGTTGATGGCCCCTAGATCTCTCTGATCTATGATGAGAAGATGTAGATCTGTATCCAGTAGTCCGTGAGTGGCTCCTCGATCTCATCTATATCACTATCTACAATGTCTGCTACTGATGGATGATGTATGGTGTCGGGTCTCTTATAATATGTCATCAGATGTGCGTACCGAGGTATGGCTCTAGGGATCCCCTATATCAGACTAAACTATCTCATCACTCATTCATAGTAGTATGGAATCACTATGTGACTTTGATGACCCTCTAGAAGCTTGTGCTTTTGTGAGTGCCTCATCTGGTGTCACGTATCTGGCCACTCTGTCATGCGGTAGAAGGGTCTCCATATCACATCTGTGCTTGAAATATGGTCTAGACATGTCATCCAATATAGGATATCTCCATGCTGCCAGACATCTCTCAGTGGATAATAAAATCCTCTCGGTGTGCTAGCATCTACCATCACAGGAACACCCTGTGGTCTTACACATGTGAAATTCTCAAACAACCAAATCTACAAAAGTGTGCATACTATGAGACTCTCTCCCTGGTATCTCACCAACTAACATGGCTCATGGTATAGGTGGGCTAGCATGCTTTGGCCCCATGCGAAGATAGTCCTATCACTCTCTATCCTGCGTACGACATGGGTGAAAGGTGCTGAAAAGACTATACCCTTTGTGTTGGGTACTACAACCAAGGACAATATACATAACATCACCCTCCATACCAAGGGTTTTGGGCCTGCCAGTATGGCTAATAGAGTGATCTGATCTACTCAGGTTCACATTTGTGGAACCCATCCTAAGCAATACTCTACAGCTGTGTGGATATCCTCAAGACCCCGCTGTACTCTTGGTCTAACAGGGTCACCTTGGATTGGAAGTCACAGGATCCTATATATGTCCTCCAATGTCACAGTGATCTCACCTGAGGGAAGATGAAAGGATCATGTATCCTCATCCCACCTCTCTATGAGAGTTGATAACATGGCTCAATGGAGTCTGATATGTGGTAGGACTATTACCCAGTATAGTCCTATGTCTCTCAATAATTGTATCTCATCCCCACTCAGCTCAGATAGTCTCTCTCTGATAATCAGTAGTGGCTCTCCAAAGGGATGCTCTCGAAGATGAACTAGGTCCTGTAAGCACAAACATACATCATATCAGTACTCTAGAATAAAAAATCTATAAATCCAACTTGACTAGGTCAAGGTTGACCTCATTTAGGTTAGGGTCGACCTTCCTGGGTCAAGGTCTACCTTTTTGGGTCAAGGTCAACCTCATTCTAGAAAAGGTGTAGACCTTCCAGTTCATGTCAACCTTTAAGGGTCAAGGTCAACATAACTGGGTCAGGGTCGACCTTGCCTAAAAAAATAAGAATTTGAGAAGTACAAAAATCAATAACAACAAACTCACCCTGAGAAGTGGTCGTCTGGTAGCCAGGCACTGTCTCAGGAGCTCCATACATGTTGCTTGAAGTTGTTCTCTACTCAGCATTCTGCTTTCTCTCTTCAAATCTGCAAATGGTAATAATGAGTAGGTATGAGTTATTTTTCCTTATTTATAGTTCAAAATTAGGGTTTTTGTTAGGGTTTGTTAGAGTATACTTGTGTTAAATTTGAATTTCCCTTCATATGCATCTAGATAGACATTCACTCTTTTCATCAAAACTTGAGTTTGGTAACTCTGGTTTTAGTGCCGTCAGTGGTGTTTGAATTGTGATTAAGATACCTAACCCCTTGAATCAGTTTAGGAATGATAGGAATCCTTCTAATTGGTTTAGGAAAAGGCTTTCTTAACAAATTTCATATCCAGTGTTTAAGGCTATCCTTATCACCCTGTTTTACCCTTCAGAAGTAGAAAGCCGAAATAGGGGGGCATAAGGGGCTCTACGCACTTCTCAATTTCATTTTAGTAAGTCTTAGGTGATTTATGGATTTTCATTAACCTTGTGTGTTGCAGGTACTAACAGTTTGTTTGTAGGATCTCTACATTGAGGACTTGGTTATATCCTTTTCATTTACTATGATGTTTTCTTACTTTATCTTGCATATTCATGTAGTGTCATATCTAAGATAAAGTGGGGGATAAATACATCATCTTAAAATGGAAGAAGTTCCAATTTGGTAGGTTTAGCACCCTCATTTAGTGCATTTTTCATGATAGATTTTCATTTAGGATGCATTTGCACGTGGTTCTTCATTTCTAGGTGAAATTAGGGTTAGGATCTTGAGGATTCTCCTTAATTTCCCTCATTATGGATTTATTTTCTAGATAGGATCTAGGTATTGGTCTTCCTAGCATTCATCTCATCTATTCTAGGCCTTTGGGCCCTTTTCCAATATTCTGTTATGATTTTCCAAAATCCCAAGTCTCTGGTTGACGCATAGCTTCTCTATTTTCAAAGTTGACTAGGCCTAAAACTTTGGGTCAGGGTCGAGGTTGAACCTAACCTAGGTCAAGGTCGAGGTCAACCTTGACCCTTGTTAGGTTTTGGTCCCCCTTTTCAAGTTTTGGTCATAGCGGGTCCCAAAATTAAAAGCGGGCCTCCGAATCCGAATGCAGAAGGGTTTTAATTTAAAATTCATTTAATTCTTTTGTCTCCTTAGTTGGTTATTGTGATTGGACCATAATTCAAGGTGAAATTTGAATTATGGGCCCTTACATTTCCCGAGGAGCCTTGCCTTGAAACCTCTATATAAGCACTCTCTTTTGCCTTCATTTTCACAATCAAGCGACTTCAAGCAACAAGCAAGAGGTGATGATGCAAGATTGCAAGAGAATGATATAGAAGATCAAGATTTTGTTGATGCCTTGATGCAAGAAAGAATTTGTGACAAGCCTTTGTGGACATTCCTTTGGAGCAAGAAAGATTCCTTCTTCCTTGATCCACCATTTTCAACATTCAAGCATTTCAAAAATACAATCACGGGGTAGCAATTACAGATTGTGAGTTTGGTAGGAGTACTTTAGCCTTGGGGGCTTGGTATGCTTTCTTTATCATATTCAAATCTATGCATTTATCTCTCATTTCAATTTATGCTAGGGTTTCAATCTAGAGGATTAGATCTTGGCATTGCACATTCAAAGCTCTTCCTACGAGCAACACACACACATATTCTATTACATTCAGCTATTTGTGGAGGTGGAGATCATAAAAATAGGGGTTTGACTAAGGAAAAACCCTATATAGCCACCCCAAAACACCATTTTTGAGATATCTACAGTCGCTGTTTCGGGAGTTGTAGAGCAAATCTGAGTACTCTTTTCGGAAAACTTCTAAGATCCGCGAACAAAATTTACGTTGGAGCAGTGCAAGTCAAGGTCGACATAAAGGGGTCAAGGTCAACCTTTGCCTGGGTCAAGGTCGACCTTTCTCAGAAAAGGAAAATATTTCTAGGTTTTCTCTATCTCTATGTTTCTGTTCCAGATCGGATTGTAGAATTTCTCAAAACTCAGTACAGACACCAGAAAATAGGTATTTTTATGAGGTATGTATTTCATCTTATTTAATTTTAGTATTCTTTACAATAATTTCTAGATTTACATTACTTATCATTTCAATTCATATGTTTGGTGGTAAATATTGGTTTAGGGCCTCTACTAGGTGCATTGTTCAAAACCCTACCCATCACATTTTTCCACCATATAGTTAATGACACTGGTATTATCACAATAAATTATAATTGGATCAGTAATCTCTTCTTGCATACCTTCAAGTAATTGTTTGATCCACACAATATTAGAATAATTCATCGCTACAACAACTATAATACCCACCCTAGCATCTTCATATGTTAGACTGACATGACTATTACTTTGGTACTTTGGATTATATTGTTTGGACTATTTCATTTCATGATGAGACATTTGGTTACTAGAATATATTATGGAAATAATGAATGATTTGGCATATAATGATGAATGATTAGAGATGAACTAATTGTGAAGTGATTCATATTTATGTTTATCTAACCCTGCTAACCCCATTATGTTTGGATGTTTCACTATTTGATGTGAGTGTAGGATGAGGAGAGGCAGTCATAGTTACTCCTATGGGAGATCCACATGATGCTACTCTCAAGGTTACCCATGGACTTAGATTCCTATTAGGAGGTTACCCTAGTTGTGGAACGCAAATGTAGTTTTATGATGTTGTCTTGTGGTTTATGTTTTGGTGTTGTCTTGAGATTTATGATATTGGTTTGATTTCTCATATAAAATGTATATATATATATATATATATATATATATATATATATATATATATATATATATATATATATATTCTATATTTATGTTATAAATTAATGCAAATAAATATGAATGCATATATGTGGGTGCACACACATATACCCATGCATATATATATATATATATATATATATATATATATATATTATTACTTATGTGTTTTATTTGTTTGTACAAAGGTATTTTTAATGTTTAATAAAGTATATTAAATAAAAGTAAAAATAATAATAAGAGATAATAAAAGGAAGCTCTTTTGGTAAAATTAGTTAACTAAGGGATTCAAACTCGAGACCTCCTAGAAGTTAGGATAGTTTGATTCGAGTTATGCTATGTGCTTTATTTGAGAGCTTTATGTCTATTATGTTTGTTATAGGGTTTTTCAAACATCATTTTAATTAAAATAATTAAATACTTTATTATTGGTTACGGGAAGTTTTTGGTTAAATGTTTCAACCAACTATGGAATTGGAGAAGTTTCTTCCCAGAAAGAAACTCCTCCAACCATATAGTTGGAGGATAAATTAATTGAATTTGGTAGATTTGGGGGATTAGAGTTTTTGAGGAAAAATTTGGAGATTTTTGCGAAATTAGATCCAGAAGTCATTTGGGGATTTTTGGTCTCTCTATGTGTGTTATTTATCACCTTTCTATGAGGGAATTTGGGATTTGTCTGAGGAAGAAGGAGAGGATTGGTTTCCAAAGGAAACTCTATCTAGGAGGCTACCATTTCACTCAAAGCTTGGAGGAATTATAGAGGTGTGCTCTAGCCATTGTGAGGTTTCTCCGTAGGAATCTAGGTAGGGTCTGGGTCCGGAAAATTTTACCTTCTCCCTGTATGATTGGGCATGTGTTTGTGGAATTATTCATAAGTGTTTTTATATTAATGTGATGATAGGATGATATATATTGTATTCAGATGTTTAAAAATAATACAACCGGGAAGATGTGATGTGTGTTGTTGATAAATGGATTTGCGAAATTGCTTGCCGTGAGTTCATAAATGTTTATACTTCTATATTTTGGTGTATTTGTCTATGTTCTTATGGTTTAGGAAAAATTAAGAAGGTTTAGGGAAGATATTTTGTTATGTCTTGTATTTTTTTCAAGTTAGGGTTTTACAAAGCCTTAGATTGCTTTAGGCCTTGCGAGTATCTTGGTTCTATCTCGTAGAACGGGGGGTGGAACTTATTAGTTTCACATGGTTGGGTAGAAAATATCTTTTGAGGTACTATCCTTGGTTCATGGCTTGGATGCATTCAGTTTTCATGCAATGTTAAATATTTGTCAATTTTGTATCATGTATTATTGAAAAGGAAGATGTCAAGCTATTTTTGTAAATCCCCCAGTCTATTCATGTACTTATTATTGTAATTGGATTCATTATCATAAATTATATTTGAAATAACAAAGAAATGTAATCAGGGAGGGATAGTTCTATGGGTTTTAAAGGGATGTTATTTGAAAGTTCAAGAGTTGTAAATGAAAATGCAATCTTGTATATTTTCTTTATCTCTCCTATGTTAAAATGAAAAGCAAAGTTCTAAATGTAAAGGTTTAAATGTAAATTGTAAAAAGGAAGTTATTCAATGTGTAGGAAAAAGGAATGGAAATGAATTAGGAAGTAAGAGATATAGTTGTGATTGAAATATTACTCTCTTACTCTTTCTCTTGATTTCAGAAATGCAAAAGTAAAAAGAAAAGGAAATGGAATTCAATTTGAATAGTTATGAACTGCAATGCTTATATATTGGTAAATGAAATCTATAAGGGAGCCTTAAGGAAATGTACTTTGTGGTTAATGAAATGAAATGATATGATGTTAGAGGAAAAAACAAATTTTAGTTATAATTTTAAGTCAAAAGACTTGATTCCTTATGGGTTCCCTAGCGCATTACATTTGGTATCAGAGCCCTGGTTGCTATACTAGGAGGTTAGGGACTACTTATGTGTAAAACTTAAACTTTAAAACTCATTGAATGCTCACTTGAAACTAGCACATAAAACTTATGTTGCACCACTCTCCCAGGATGCCTCTTGTTACCCATGGAAGAACTAAGGATAGAGTTTAGGAATATTCCTTGAGATCTTGTCCAGAGAGTTCCCATGGGGAATATGAGGGAGAATGTAATCAAGAAAACCATAGGGATGAGAGTCAAGACAATGACTTAAAGGAGCCCAACTTAGACAACTTATGCAAAAACTCTTGCATAGACTTGACAACCTCAAAAAAAGAGTTAATTTTGAAGAAGGAAACCAAGCTCATCACCAAGACAGGGAGAGGGATAGGAGCCCTAGGAGAAGAAAAGTTATATTAGAACCTAAGGACAAGAATACTGCTCACATGAGGGACTTACTCAAGGTCATGGTACCCATTTTCTATGGCAACGAAGGGGGATCTACATCATAAACTTGGTTGTTTGATCTTGAGAGGTGTTTCTCTATGCACCCCTTTAGCAGTAATGTCAAGGATAGATACGTTATTATGAATCTAAGAAAATTTGCAACTACTTGGTGGCACATGGAAGAGGACAAACTTCAAGTCACCATTAACACTATTTCTTTGGAATTGTTCCTAGAAAGCTTTAATGATCGATTCATATCCAATTAGTGGAGATAGGGAAGGGCATAAGAGTTTCACCACCTTAGACAAGAAAACATGTCGGTGGAGGAACATGAAAGGAGATTTTATGAACTTAATCCTTTCTCAGGCTATAGAGATGACAGACCCATTCTTGTCCAACATTTCATCAAAGGTTTGAATGACCATATTTAAGGAGATGTAGCAGTCTTAAAACCCAAGAATCTTTGGGATGCCATCACTAAGGCATACTTAGTTGAAAGAAAGGTTAAGGGAAAAGGTGGCTATTCTAGTGGTCAAACATTCAACAATGGACCAAGTTCTAAAGGAAAGTTTGACCAAGGGAATTCCAACTCCAAGAACCAACAATCATCTTTCAAAGGAGGAAAAAAAATCCCTAAGAAGAAATTTAAGAATAACAACTAAGGTAATGGGAAGTTTCAACAACCCTAGAACTATACCAATAATCGGACTCAACAAAGGATTCCTCCACAATCCCAAAATTCTCAGAATTTAAATAAAGGAGGTTATCAACAATCTAGTGCATCTCCTCCAAATAACTTTGGGAGAAACACTAGGTGTTATTCTTGTAGATGATAAGGACACATTGAAGCTCACTTCCCACAATGCATGAATTTCACCAATCAGAATCAGGTAGTTTCAAAACTACGAGTGGGAGATGTTGGCTGGTCTCACTGGGTGTTAGCCATAGTAGAGCTAGACAAGCTGATCATCAAAACGCTACCATAGAAACTTTAGGTTCATTAAAGGGTAAAACAATTTATATTATCTTTGAATCAGGAGCAACCGACTCCTTTATATCACCTTCTTTGATAGAAAAGTACGGGCTAGTGGTAGTAGGGAAAGGAGTTAAGTGATAGGTAGAGCTAGCCTCAGGGGCTAAAATGACCAAAAATTTGTGTGTTCAAAATTATAACTTGGGATTATGACCCTTCTCTACCAATTTTGATCTTTGAGTAATTCCTCTTGGATTGTATGAAGTTGTCCTAGGAATGGATTGGTTAGCAACTCATGAAGCCATGATAGATTGCAGAAAGAAGCTCATTCATTACTTAGATGATTTGGGGAAGCCCAACACTCTTGTGGGAATCTAATGACCTATATCACTTCGGATGATATTAGCAATGCAACTTAAGAAATGCATGAGAAAGGAATGCAAACTTCTTGTAGTCTCAGTTAATGACTTGGCTGACAAGGAAGATAGAGAAATAACACTTGAGCACCCCTTACTTCAAGAATTTTCCAATGTCTATCCAACTGAGATACCTATTGGAAAATGCAATTGAAACAATTATTGTATTGTCATTGATGTCAAACCTTAACTGGTAAGATAGTTTCTATCTAAGAAAGTACTATAGCTATTGATTGATGAAAAGGATTAGGGAAAGGGAGATAACAAGAGAACCTAAGGAAAGGTTGAGTTATTTGATACTTCAATGAGTACTTGATTATTTGGCACATTAATGAGATAATGTATTGTTTATCTAAGTAAGAAGAAAGAATGAAGAAGTAGGCTTAACCAATAAAAAGTGAAGAAATCTAGTTTAAGCCAAGTGATGTTAGTGTCAACTGAGCACCAGTATATGCTGAGTAAATTTAGTGTTGACCGAACATCAATTTATGCTAAGCGACAGGAAATTTTCGAGCAAGATAGTGTTAGCCGAGGAAGACAGTTTGTAGAGATGAACGAGTTATACAATGATGACCAAGGAGATGAACACAGTATTGACCGAGTGTCAGTAATTTACATTTGGAGAAAGAATTTAGATTCCTAGCCGACATAGTTGAAATCTTGGGTTATGTAAATTGTGTTGACTTTATTAATTGATTGTATGGAGAATTTAATGTATGGTAAATCATTCTATTATGGATTCAATGAGAAGTTTCAAGATGTATCTAGAAGGAAGGATGAAGAACTTAAATGTTGGAAGGATTCGATGAATCTGACCTAACCTAAGATCTACAAAGGAGATTAAGCGACAAAAGATGGATCTACCTAAATAAAGAGTTATATAGGAAAACCTAAGTGTGAGGTTATAGAGAATGATGAAGTTGTTGATGTTATTGAATAATAAGTCTAAGTAGAAGGTTGAAGGTGAAGGATTTGATCAGAGTTGTGATTTCTTGAAGCAAATTCTGAGCAGATCAGTGATGGAGATGGAAATGGAACTCAGTCAGTAAATCAACATATATGTGTGAATTGGATCTATGATAGAGAGACTCCTAGAATAACCTTGAGTTGTCTTGAAATATTATTAGGTCACACTTAGGACCTCTTAGGGCTTCCTTAATCCACCATCAACCACTTGGAAAGAATCAATCCTTTCCCACTATCAAGAGTCTTCCTATCTTCTTTGGTTTCTACTCTTTGTCTTCAAAGAGAACTCTGCTAGTCCATAACTCACAAGCCCTAACCAATGGTTAGAATTGTAGGAGGCTAAGGGATTATTTCAACTACAATCTTGACTCCTAAATTGATTCTTTTCTTGCCAAGTGCATCCATTTCTCCATCGCTCCCTAGATTCCTATGATTTAGGCCTTGTAGCCTTTTTGCCCCATTTAGGCCTCCTAAAATCTAGGATTCACCTTCACTGCTAAATATTCACAAAGAACCCCCAAATGTTTGTTGGAAATTCACACATATTTCCTAAGACCTCCAAGATTTTCTTGGTCTGGGTCCCAACACCGTCCGTATACCCTGTTTCAGAATTAGGGCTTTCTATTAGTTTTTAGACCAGTCTTTGGTCTTTGGATTCAAAGCTTGTCAAGATGACTTCTTGGGCACTCCTCCTGGTTCATGAGTACCTAAAAGTCACAAAAAAATAAATTCATGGCCTTCTTGGCTCATGACACTATCCCTCTTGCAATATTTCTAAACAAACTCTTGGTCTTCCTAGTCGAGCTTTACACACAGCTCATGTAGGGAAAGACCTTAAAAATCAATGCATGCATCTTCAGAGACCAAAATTGAGGCATCTTGAAGCTCATTAACCCTATTCTTGATTCCCAAAAGGCCATAAAGGAACTACGGTGGGAACTGGAGCTAGGTTCACATCTTTCACACACTATCAAAACTAGACAGAAACCTGAGAAAAATAAAATGAATTTACAACTACTATGAAAACTCAACTAAAGAACAAACTCAAATATTGAAACACACTAATACATGTTACATAATGAATTCCAATAGCTACAAGTATTATTTTAATCTATGCAAGGCTTAAAAGTAGCTATGATACTCAAGTTTTCACTCTATTCACAGTAAAACTTGCTGTTACAGTATGTCAATCCATACTCAATATGATTCCCCACCCTAAATTAGGGTTTTTCTTACATATATATCCTCACCTTGTGTGTTTAGGCTTGTTAGGCATCTCTAAACCCTACTAAGGTTGAAAGCCTTAAAGTTAGCCTGTTTTGTAATAGCAACTTTGAAAAGTTGCAAATGTTGTACAAGCAACATTTTACATCTTTTACATCTTCTTTACCATTAAGGTGTTTTAACTCCATAAAAGCCTATCTAACCTTAGTTAGAACTTCTATGGGATCTAGGACCCTAAAAAAACTAATAACATCAATTTACCACTTGATGACATCATCAAGTACAGTGCATTAATGAAGACAATTTGAGCTTTTAGCCTAGAAAGAAACACCAATATAGATTCACACCACACCACTCTTGGTCAACATGACATTATATAATTACAATGCCCTTCAAGAGGTTCTTCTCACATCAAAATAGGACAACCAAATGGTCTCCTAAGGGTGCTCCTGCACCATGCTACCAAAGCTAAGAAATTAAGTCACCTCTTGTGATAGGAGTTTAGGATCAACTCCATGTTTCTTATAGGAATTCTCTTCTACCCAAGTAGCTTCAGCTTCTGATTTTCCCTGCCATTGAATTAGATGTTCCTTGTAACTGCCTTTCCTGGTCTTTTTACTCTCTCTAGAGTCTAATATCTTCACTGCCATTAGCTTAGGTGTTGGGGAAATCTGAACATCCTTGATGATATCCCCACTGTCTGACTGTGACTCTGAATTTGCTAGTGTAGGTCCCTTGTATTGTATCAGATCATGCACATTGAACATAGGAGAAATTTCCAAGTCTGATGGAAAGTCTATTTTATAAGCATTCTACCCATACTTTGTAAGGATCTTATAGGGACCTATCCTTCTCATCTAGAGTTTGGTGGGAATGCCCTTCTGCAACCTGGATTTGTTAAGATGGACCATTACAAGATCTCCCATAGCAAATTGAATGTCTCTCCTTCTTTCATCAACTTTGTCTTTTAGCTTTTGTGTAGCCTCTTGGAGCTACTTCTTCACTTGATCACGAACCTCCTTCATTGATTGAGTGAAGTCTTTTGCATATGCACTCCTTACTTCCTCATTTTCTAAGTGTCTTAGCTCACATAAACCTCTAGGATGTAGCCCATAAACAATTTCAAAAGGGCTTTTCCCTATTGTTCTATTCACACTGTCATTGTAGGCATATTATGCCCATGGTAATAGCCGATCCCACATCACTCCATACTCCTTTGTCAAACACTTAAGGAGATTTCCTAAAACTCTGTTAATGACCTTAGTCTGACCATCAGTTTAGGGATGGTAGGCTGATCCAAATGATAGGTTAGTGCCTAACCACTTCCATAGGGTCTCCCAAAAATGGCCCATAAACTTGACATCTCTGTCAAATACTATGCTTAGGGGCAAGCCATGAATTCGTACCACCTCTTTAAAGAACAAATGTGCAATATGATGAGCATCATGAGTGGTTTTGCAAGCAATGAAGTGGCTCATCTTGTTAAACCTATCTACAACCACAAATATACTATCTAAACTAGACTTTGTTCTAGACAATATCCAATAATAAAATCCATACTAATGCATTCCTAAGGCCTGCTAGGAATGGGTAAAGGTTGATACAAACCTACATTAGAGGAGTTACCTTTAGCTTTTTGGCAAACCAAACATTTCTCCACATACCTCTGATGTCCTTTTGCATCCTAGGCCAAAAATAGAACCTTTGCACTAGTTCTAGTGTTTTGTTGAGGCCAAAGTGCCCACTCAAGCTTCCATTGTGCTTCTCTTGTATCACATTCTCCCTCATAGATCCCTTAGGAACACATAACTATCCTCCTCTAAACAAGAGATCATTCTAAATTGTAAAATGTGCAAATTGGCTATGGAAATGATTCTTGAATTCCTTACATACCTTGTATGCTTCTGCAAAGTCCTCATCTCCTTCATAAAGCTCTTTGAAGCTCTCTATACCTATGCTTTGTAGCTACACCTCTTGGACTATCAAAAGTCTCCTACTCAAGGCATCAGCCACATTGTTCAACTATCCTTTCTTATGCTTTATTGTGAATGTATAGGCTTGCAAATATTCCATCCATTTGAGATGTCTATTGCTCAACTTCTCATGTGAGTTGATGAAACTCAAAGCCTTGTTATCGGTATACACCACAAATTCTTAGGTAGCAAATAGTGCCTCCATTTCCTCAAGGATTGCATCAGTGCATATAAATCTAGGTCATAAGAAGAATATCTCTTCTTAGCCTCATTTAACTTCTCACTATAGAATGCTACTAGTCTATTCTCTTGATTTGGCACTGCTCCAACTGCTATGCCACTTGCATCACACTCTAAGGTGAATAACTTATCAAAGTTTTGCAAAACCAATATAGGTTGTGTAGCCACTCTCTTCTTCAACAACTCAAAACCTTTTCCAGCCTATGGAGTCCACTTGAATTTAGTTTTTACTCCACCTTTGAGTATATCTAAGACTGGTGCACATATCTCACTAAAAAAATTAATGAACTTCCTATAAAATTGGGCAAGTCCATGAAAACTCCTTACCTTAGTGCTACTTGTAGGTGTAGGCCAATTGGTTATTACTTCCACCTTGCTAGGATCCATCTTCAAGGTTCCTTGAGACAGCACAAAACCAAGATAGATCAACTCTTGCTTCATAAATTCACATTTTTCCAAGTTAATGGAAAAATTCTCCTCATGGAGTCTCTTCATCACAATCTACAAATGTTGGAGGTGTTCTTCTTTAGTCTTGCTAAAAATTAGGATGTCATCTAGGTACACTACTACAAATCTACCTATGTAGTCTTTCAACACCTCATTCATCAACCTCATGAAGGTTCTTGGAGCATTACTAAGCCCAAAGGGCATGACTAACCATTCATAGAGCCCTTCTATTTTCTTGAATGCAGTCTTCCATTCATCTCCCCCCTTAATCCTAATTTGATGGTACCCACTCTTCAAATCCAACTTGGTGTAGTACCTCGCTCCTCCCAAATAGTCCATAAGATATTTAATCCTAGGAATGGGAAATCTATACCTTAATGTAATCTTATTAATTGCTCTTGAGTCTGTACAAAGCCTCCACTTACCTCCTTTCTTTGATGCTAGGACTACTAGCACTAAACATGGGCTAATGCTCTTCCTAATTAGTCCTTGGTCCAAAAGCTCTTGCACTTGTCTAGCTATCTCCTTGTTTTGATCAGGAGTCATTTTGTATGCTTCTTTTTTTGGTAGGGATGCTCCTGGTATGAAGTCACTCTAATGACTTATGGCTCTAGGAGGTGGCAACATTGCGGGTGACCCATCATTGACTATGTCCTTAAACTCCTTCAACAACTCCTGCACTTCCTTTAGCAATGGTGCTTGTTCCACCTTCTTCTCTTCACTAGGCTTAATCATGATAGCAAAGTGTGCCCCTTCTCCTTTCTTCACATCTTGGATGTACTCCTTACCTCCTTGTAATAAGATGTTAGGTCCTACTACAGTAGACCCCTCATCATCTATGAGTGACTGAATTCTATATGTGACCCCATCCTTATTGAAAGAATAGGAGTTTCTTTCTCCATCATGAACTATCTTCCTATAAAACTACCATGGCCTACCTAAGAGTAGGTGGAATGCATCCATTGGGAGTATATCATACAAGATTCTATCCACATACTTACCTATTGAGAAATCAACCCATGTTTTCTCATTTACAAGTACATGCTATCCCTTATTTAACCATGTGACTCTATAAGGGTTTGTATGAGGTATTTTAGTTAATCCTAGTTTTCTAACCACCTCCTCTGAGATGATGTTGTCAGTAGATCCTGAGTCTATAATCATCTTGCAAACTTTTCCAAGTATCTTGCACTTCACTCTAAAAAGTGCCCTCCTTTGCTTAGCTTCCTCTTTGACAGGTTCCTTAATGAGAATCCTTCTTATCATTAGATTCTCCCCACTCTCTAAATCTAAGTTAACTTTAGGAGACTTAACACTGTTAGTCTCTTCTTGGGCAGCATAGTTTACCCTCCTTTCACCATGTGAACTAGAAGCCTTCTCAGGGAATCTATAAGCTGGATGGCCTAGTTGATTACAATGAAAACATTTCATAGTTTCAAATTGTGAGGCTCTGCCTAAACCTCCAAACCTGCCTCTTCCTCCACCTTGGAAGCCTCTGCCTCTACTTATACTTCCTCTTCCACTAGTTTCATTGACTATCTCTATCAATTTGGACTCTCCTTGAGCTCTAAATTCACTGCTCCTACCTGAAAAGGTACCTCTATGACCTCTATTTTCTTTTCCTCTTCCTCTTCCTTTTGAGGTTTGGTCATGCTTCTTTTTGATTTTATCTTCTATCTTCAAAGCCATTTGATAGCATTGTCTCACACTTTTAAAGGTAGCAAGACTCATGTCTTCTTAGATAGACCATTTGAGTCCATTTTGGTATCTATCCAATCTTATACTCTCATCCTCCACTATCTTTGACCTTAAGCATAATTTTTGGAACTCCTCAGTATATGCTTAAACATCTAGGTCTTTCGGCCCGAGGTTTTGTCTTCTTCTATGCAGTTGAACCTCATAGTTATTTGGTAAATAGGTTTGCTTCAACTTAATCAACATGCCCTTCCATGTAGCAATGGGAATTTTTCCCTCTTTCTCTCTCTTAGTCTATACATACTTCCACCAAGTGAGTGCTGATCCCCTCAACCTAGACTTAGCCACTTTTACCTTTTGAGCATTTGTTATGCCATCACATTCAAAGTGATTTTCAATGCTGTCAATCCAATCCATAACTAGATCAGGATCCATTTGTCCACTAAAAAGTGGTACACCCTCCAATGCTTTGCCACTTAAGGCCTTGAGTGCTTTTAAGAAGGGTTCTAATATGACAGGGTTAGGAGTTGGGGATTCTTACTCCAAGTCTAACTCCTTCTCCTTAGCTTCTTGTTCTTCTTTTTGGTCTACCTTGTCATTAAATTTATCAGTCTTATCTTGGACTTCACCCAAGAGCTGCTCCAATTGAGCCAATCTCTCTCTTAGCAGTTGGTTATCCTCCTCCTACTCTTCAACCTTCTTAACTAGTTTGGCATTAGTCAACATCTTGCTAGATGCAACTGATTCTCCACATGATTCGGTGGGCTGCAACATTCACCTGCTGTAACACTTTTTTTCCAAATCTTTAACCTGCTCTGATACCACTCTGATAGGGAGACTCCTAGAATCACCTTGATTTGTATTTAACTCTTCTTAGGTCACACTTAGGACCTCTTAGGGATTCCTCAATCCACCCTCAACCACTTGGAAAGAATCAATCCTTTCCCACTATCAAGAGTCTTCCTATCTTCTTTGGTTTCTACTCTTTGTCTTCAAAGAGAACTTTGCTAGTCCGTAACTCACAAGCCCTAACCAATGGATAGAATTTCAAGAGGCTAAGGGATTATTTCAACTACAATCTTGAATCCTAAATTGAGTCTCTTCTTTCCAAGTCCATCCATTTCTCCATCGCTCCCTAGATTCCTATGATTTAGGCCTTGTAGCCTTTTTGCCCCATTTAGGCCTCCTAAAATATAGGATTCACCTTCACTGCTAAATATTTACAAAGAACCCCCAAATTTTTGTTGGTAATTCATACATATTTCCTAAGACCTCCAAGAGTTTCTTGGTTTCGGGTCCCAACACCATCCGTACACCTTCTTTTAGAATTAGGGCCTTCTATTAGTTTTTAGACTAGTCTTTGGTCTTTGGCTTCAAAGCTTGGAAAGGTGACTTATTGGGAACTCCTCCTAGTTTATGAGTACCTTCAAGTCACCAAACAATATATTCATGCCTTCTTGGCTCATGACACTATCCCTCCTACAATATTTCTAAACAAACTCCTGGTCTTCCTAGCCGGGCTTAACACACAGCTTGCCTAGGGAAAGACCTTAAAAATCAATGCATGCATCTTTAGATCCTAGACTTGAGGCATCTTGAAGCTCATTAACCCTAGTATCCATTCCCAAAAGGCCATATAGGAACTATGATGGGAACTGGAGCTAGGCTCACATCTTTCACACACTGTCAAAACTAGACAGAAACCTGAGAAAAAAAGAATGAATTTACAAATGCTATGAAAACTCAACTAAAGAAAAAACTCAAATATTGAAACACACTAAGAAATGTTACAAAATGAATTCCAATAGCTACAAGTGTTAGTTTAATCCATGCAAGGCTTAAAAGTAGCTCTGGTACTCAAGTCTTCACTCTATTCATAGTAAAACTTGCTGTTACAGTATGTCAATCCATACTCAATATGATTCCCCACCCTAAATTAGGGTTTTTCTTATATATATATCCTCACCTCATGTGTTTAGGTTTTTTAGGCATATCTAAACCCTACTAATGCCGAAACCCTTAAAGTTAGCCTATTTTGTAATAGCAACTTTGAAAAGTTGCAAATGTTACACAAGCAACATTTTACATCTTTTACATCTTCTTTTCCATTAAGGTGTTTTAACTCCATCCAAGCCTACCTAACCTTAGTTAGAACTCCTAGGGAATCTAGGACCCTAAAAACACTAATAACATCACTTTACCACTTGATGACATCATCAAGTACAGTGCATTAATGAAGACAATTTGAGCTTTTAGCCTAGAAAGAAACACTAATCTAGACTCACACCACACCACTCTTGGTCAACATGACCTTATCTAATTATAATTCCCTTCAAGAGGGTCTTCTCACATCAAAATAGGACAACCAACTGGTCTCCTAAGGGTGCTCTTGCACCAATCTATTATTTGTAAAGTGAGTTATATGTTTTTTAGATCAGAAACTACTGCTACTTTCTAATCATTGTATCAGTCTAAATCCTTTAATCAAGGTTGACCTAACAGTCATTGTTTAAATCCTTTAATCAAGGTGGCATTCTAATGGAATGTAATTAAATCCTTTAACTAGGTCACTTTTGATAGAGTGTTTAAATCCTTTAATAGGGTCACACTTAGCAGTGTGTTTGTAAACCTTTAACAAGGTTGGATTTTCACAAAGCTCACTTCAGAAGAGTGAAAATATCAATAACATGTTAGAAAGTGGTTTTTCCCATGTTGGGTTTCCACTATAAATCTTGGTGTTATTCTTGTGTGAATGTTTTTGTATTCTACAAGTTAATTACTTTTGGACAGTGGATTGCATGTTATATGTTTCTGGTATATATACTTTAGAGACTGAGTTGTGTTGGTGATTAAATCTGAGATTGTTGAAGTGTTTAAAAGTTCAATTGGTACATCTAGACCTAAGAACAACTGATTCACCCCCCCTCTCTATTGTTCTAAATAATATTAACAATTGGTATTAGAGCTATTGGTGCTTACAGAGAAATTTTTTAAAGGTACTTGAAGCTAATGATCAAGATGTATAAAAAGGAGGTATGAAAGTTGAATAAGGATAACTTCCCTGCATGGTAGAGTCTAATGAAACTACATCTAGCTAGTATTGGTTATTCAACAAAATACTATGTTGAACATGACTATGTTATACTTGCTACATCTTTGACTACCGAGGAGATGAAAGCAAAATAGGAACACAATCAAGCAATGTTGGAGATTGCATCCACATTAAGCTATCCTGAATTTGAAGATATCAAGGATTGCACTACTGCAAAGCAAATGTGGGATACTCTTACAACCATCTATGGTGGTGACACAAATGTACTAAGGGAAAAAGTTGAAAGCTTGAGAGGTAAGTTTGATGAAATGAAAATGCAAGAAGGTGAGAATATTGCTTAGTATTGTGGTAGAATTAAGGAGATGGTGAATGCTATTAGAGGAGCTAATGGAATCATTGATGATGAGATTGTTATTGGTAAGGTATTGAGAACTTTTCTTCCTATCTATGCTATTAGAATTTAAGCAATTCAAGAATCAAGATGTAACCCTGGTAATGTTCTAACTCTAAAAAGTCTTGTTGGTAAGCTTACTGCTTTTAAGCTATCTAACTATGATAACTACATTGTTCCTAATGTTGAATCTGCATTCAAGTCACAAATGGTTTTGCATAAATATAAGATAGAAAAATAAAAATGTGTAAAAAGTGAAAGTGATAGTGAAAGTGACAGTGACACCACTGATGAGGAACTAGATGATCTTGAGGCACTCATGGCTAGAAGATTTAAAAGAGGAAAAGGAAAATATAAAGGTAAACTTCCTATAATCTATTTTTCATGTAACAAAGTTGGCCATATTGCTGCAAGATGTCCTGATAGGAATGACAAGGATGAGGAAAGAGAAAGCAAGTATATTGATAAGAGACATAACAAAGATCATTGAAGGTATAGATATTACAAGGATAAAGGTAAGAAATCCTGTTATATTGCTGAAGAGGAAACTGATAGTGACACTGATGATTTTGATATTGAAGTAGTTTATGTTGCTATGAAAGATGATTCTGATGAAGATGAAAAAACTGCACTTATTTCTTATGTGAGTAAATGTGATAAATGGATTATTGATAGTGGTTTCTCACATTACATGACTAGTGATAAAAGTAAATTTGAAACCCTAGATCATCACAAAGGTAGAAGTGTTAAGTTTGGTAATGATGCACCATGTCTTGTGAGGGGTAAAGGATCAATTAAGCTAACTGATAAGATCACATGTGAAAATTCCTATTGGGTTGAAGGTCTTAACTATAATTTTCTAAGTGTTGCACAACTTAATAGCACTGGTTACCGAGTGGAGTTTCATCTCAGGAAGGCTAAAATATTTGATGCTATTGGTGAAATAATTGGAAGTGGAGAACAGACTAGAGGTAATTTGTTCTATCTAGATCTATCTGAAGAGATATGTTTGTTTGCACAATTTGATGATGTATGGTTATGGCATAAGAGGCTATGTCATGTTAACTTGACAATCTGGTAAATATTAGTAAAAAGAAGAAAGTTAGAGGTTTTTCGAGATTGATGAAACCTGATAATGTGATGTGTAAACAATGTCAGTTGGGTAAAATGACAAAGTCTAGTTTCAAGAGCAAGACATTTACTTCTAAAAATATTTTGGATTTGGTTCATACTAACCTTTTTGGACCTATGGTTGTACAAATTTATTGTGGTGCTAAGTACTTTATTCTATTTGTTGATGACTACACTAGGATGATAACTGTAATATTTTTGAAAGAAAAATATGATGCATTTTAGTTGTTTAAGTGGTATTTGGCAAAGGTTGAAAAAGAAATAGGTAGAAGCTTGAAATGTCTAAGATCTTACTAAGGTGGAGAGTTTATATCAAATGAGTTCAATCTGTTCTACAATGATAGAGGAATCAAGAGACAGATGTATGCACCTAGAAAACCTCCACATAATGGTATAGCTATGAGGAGAAATAGATCTATTATGGATTGTACAAGGACACTAATGATTGAGAAGAATGTTTCACAAAAATAATGGAGAGAAGCTATGAGTACAACTGTTTATACCTTAAAGTGGGTACAAATCAAGAAAGGTAAAAATGTTACACCTTATGAATTATGGCATGGATATGCACCTAATGTGAAATACTTTAGAATCTTTGGGAGTAAATGCTATATACTGAAAGATAATAGAAATAGAAAGTTTGATACAAAAAGTGATGAACGCATATTCCTAGGTTATTCCACTAAGAGAAAAGCTTATAAGAATTTGAATTCTAACACTAACAAAATTGTGGAAAGTGCAAATGTGAGAGTTGATGAATATGTAGAGAAAAATGAACAAGAAGGTAAACAAGAACCTGAAGAATATATATCTTTTGTCTATATGGAAGAAGGAGAGGCAAGTAACACACCTAAACTAGATGCAGAGTCACAGGTAAGCAATGACGAGCATCAAGAGGATGCTGCCAAGCATTAGGAGGATGGTGCCGAGCATCAGGATGCTGCTGCCAAGAAGTCAGAAATTGAAAATTTTCATGATGAACTTGAAGAACAAGGAGAAAAGAAATCTAAACCTACATTGGCACAATATGTAAGAAGACATCATAAGCCTGAGCACATCATTGGAGATAAGGAATCTGGAGTCTTGATCATAAGTAAGTTGAAATACCCTACATGTTTATTATGTGAGTTTGAGCCTAAGTCAGTAAAAGATACTTTAGAGAATGAAGACTGGATCAAACAATTATTGAGAGGAATGAAAGAGGAAATCACTGAGCCTGTTGTTATATTCTGTGATAACACAAGTGCTATCAACATATCAAAGAATCTAGTGATGCACACAAAGACAAAACATATTGATATTAACTATCATTACTTGAGGGAATTGGTACAAAATAAAGAAGTGAGAATGGAATATGTGAATACAAAGGAACAACTAGCAGACATATTCACAAAATATTTAACTAAGAATGCTCATGAATATCTTAGAGGTAAACTAGGGGTGCTTCCCCTAACTGAGGCTGCCTAGTCAAGCTAGGAGCACTGCATCAAATGTGCTTCATAGAGTATCTGACAAATTTATGTAGGAAAGGTCACATTTTAGGAGCTACCTGGAGTTGTGAAAAGTATGTGAAAGCTGATAATTAGTCATAAGCAAGATGGCAGAGGGAGAAATACTGATACTAAACTAACAAGATGACATCTACATATGAAAGATGTAAGTTCTTGATACTACTTTCACATTATTGTCAAAGAGGAAGAGATTCAGATGAAAACACAAATATAAAGAACACTAAGGAGATTCAGAGATTCAAAGGGAGAAAGAGACAAAAAAGATTCAGAGGGAGTAATTGTGTGAATGGTCAAGCAAGGCTAAGTTGTTGTGAATCAAAATGAAGCTAAGGATATTATAAATATTTCTGATGCAATGAAAAAGTTTTGGATTGGTTGGTAAATCATGTGTTATTCATGTGGTGTTTCCATCAATGCCAAAGAGGGAGATACTTGGAAACTGTAATTGAAACAATTGTTATATTGTCATTGATGTCAAACCTTAACTGGTAAGACAATTTTTATCTAAGAAAGTACTATATCTATTGATTGATGAAAAGGATTATGGCAAGGGAGATAACAAGAGAACCTAGGGAAAGGTTGAGTTATTTGATACTTCAATGAGTACTTGATTATTTGGTACATTGATGAGAAAATGTATTGTTTATCTAAGTAAGAAGAAAGATTGAAGAAGTAGGCTTAACCAAGAAAAAGTGAAGAAATCTAGTTTAAGCCAAGTGATGTTAGTGTCGACTGAGCGCTAGTTTATGCCGAGTAAATTTAGTGTTGACTGAACATCAGTTTATGCCGAGCGATAGGAAATTACCAAGCAAGATAGTGTTAGCCGAGGAAGACAGTTTATAGAGATGACTGAGCTATAGAGTGATGATCGAGGAGATGAACACAGTATTGACCGAGTGTCTATAATTTAAATTTGGAGAAATAATTCAGATTCCTAGCCAACATAGTTGAATTCTTGGGTTATGTAAATTGTGTTGACTCTATTAATTGATTGTATGGAGAATTTAATGCACGGTAGATCATTTTATTATGGATTCAATGAGAAGTTTCAAGATGTATCTAGAAGGAAGGATGAAGAACTTAAATGTTGGAAGGATTCAATGAATCTGACCTAACCTAAGATCTATGGAGGAGACTAAGCAGAAAAAGATGGTTCTACCTAACTAAAGAGGTATATAGGAAAACCTAATTATGAGGTTACAAAGTATGCTGAAGTTGTTGATGTTATTTACTGATAAGTCTAAGAAGAAGGCTGAAGGTGAAGGAGTTGATCAGATTTGTGATTTCTTGAAGTAAATTCTAAGCAGATCAGTGATGGAGATGGAGATGGAACTCAGTAAGTAAATTATCATATATGTGTGAATTGGATCTGTTATTTGCAAAGTGAGTTGTATGTTTTTCAAATTAGAAACTACTACTACCTTCTAATCATTGTATCAGTCTAAATCCTTTAATCAAGGTTGACCTAACAATCATTTTTTAAATCCTTTAATCAAGGTGGCATTCTAATGGAATGTAATTAAATCCTTTAACCAAGTCACTTTTGACAGAGTGTTTAAATCCTTTAACAGGGTCACACCTAGCAGTGTATTTGTAAACATTTAACAAGGTTGGATTTTCATGGAGCTCACTTCAGAAGAGTGAAAATATCAGTAACATGTTACAAAGTGGTTTTTCCCATGTTGGGTTTCCACTATAAATCCTAGTGTTATACTTGTATGAATGTTTTGATGTGAATGTTTCTATATTCTGCAAGTTAATTACTTTTGGACAAAGGAATGCATGTTATATGTTTTTGGTATATATAATTTAGAGATTGAGTTGTGTTTGTGATTAGATCTGAGATTGTTGAAGTGTTTAAAAGTTCAATTTGTACATCTAGACTTGAGAACAACTGATTCACCCCCCTCTCTGTTATTCTAAATAATGACTTAAGAAATGCATGAGAAAGGGATGGAAACTTCTTGCAGTCTTAGTTAATGACTTGGCTAACAAGGAAGATAGAGAAATAACACTTGAGCACCCCTTCAAGAATTTTTTGATGTCTATCCAATTGAGATACCTAGAATGCCTCCCAAAAGAGAAATTGATTTCCACATTGAACTGGTGGCAGGTGTCGAACCTATCTCCAAAGCTCCTTATCGCTTGACTACTCAAGAGCTAAGTGAGTTAAAAGTTCAACTAGAAGAACTCTTGGAAAAAGGTTTCATGAGACCAAGTGTGCCAGCTTGGGGAGCTCTATTTATCTTTGTTAAGAAAAAGGATGGCTCACTTAGGTTGTGCATTGACTATCGTCAGCTCAAAAAAGTAACCATTAAGAATCAATACCCTTTGCCAAGGATTGATGATCTATTTGATCAGATAAAAGGAGCCAAGGTATTTTCCAAGATTGATCTAAAGTCAGGCTATCATCAGTTAAGGATTCATGATGCTGACATTCACTGAAAAACTTTTTGTACTCGGTATGGGCATTATGAATTTATCATAGTACATTTTTGTCTCACAAATGAACCTTCAATATTCATGAGTCTCATGAATGGGGTATACAGGATCTTCATGGAAAAATTTGTCATAATTTTTCTAGATGACATCTTGGTGTACTCTAAGTCAGTGGAAGATCATGAACAACATCTTTGACAAGTGTTACAATGTCTTCATGAGAATCAATTGTTTGCAAACTTGGAGAAGTGTGAATTCTTCCAAATGAAAGTTAAGTATCTTGGTCATGTTATCTTAGGAGAAGGTATAGTAGTTGATCCTGCCAAGATACAAGCTATAGTGGAATGGCCAACACCCACCATTAGAGTTTTAGACCTCTTTGCAACATGCCTTAGAGACTTCACTGAATTTTAGCTCGACATATCATCTAGAGACTAATGGTTAGACAAAGCGAGTTAATCAGGTGCTTGAGGACATGCATAGAATATATGTTATGGACAGATAGACCCATTGAGAAGATTATTTGTATCCAGTGGAGTTTGCATACAACAATGGCTATCATAGCTCTATAGGAATGTCCCCTTTTTAGGATCTTTATGGTCATCCTTATCATACCCCTCTGAGTTGGGATTGCTTAGAGGACAAAGTAGTACTTGGCCTTGAGATGCTACAAGATATGTAGTAGGTTCAGAGGATCAGGGAGCATCTTGTGATAGCTCAGGATAGAGAGAAGAAGTATGTGATGCTTATATGATTGATATGCAATTTTCTATTGGAGATAAGGTGTTTTTGAGAGTCCACACACGTAAGAGCCCTATCCATTATGGAAAAGGTTCTAAGTTGGCACCTAGATTTGTGGGTCCATTTGAGATCCTTAAGAGGAAAGGACCAGTTGCTTACCGACTCACCCTACCACCCAGCCTCACATGTGTACCTATGTGTTTCACATATGCATCCTTAGAGAGTATATTCTTGATTTGACTCTTTGTAGTACCCCGCCCCTAGTTTGATTTTATAAATGTTATGATTACTTTACGATGATAGATTATATGTTAGGAAATCATTGATGTGTATGATTTTACTGACCCCATACTTGCATGTGTATGGTTGATGTGTTTGTTTTATACTTCTATTTATCATGCCTAATGTGGTTGAGGGACGGAGTCATAATTACTTGCTTGTGAGATCCACATGATCGGATGATCCCTGCAATTGTTTGTTATATATTTATATATGTTTGTACATGCAGGTGTTGTATGCAGGTTCGTAGGTACCGGGCATCATCTTCCTTGAATTGTTAGGATGAGCGTACCCTATCGCAATATCTCAAATGGTAAGAGAGGGGAGATAACATGAATCCAAAACCCTAACCCAAACCCATTTATCCTAGGTATTGGATAAGTATTTGTTGACTACCCTACTCGAATTTGTCAGGTGACAAAGTTCATGGATCCCTTCTCTGATTTTGTATGTTTATTTGATGATCTTGATTTATTGCTGTTTCATTATGTGATTTTTCTATAGTCATGAAAAGTAATATTATATTTGGAAAAATAATAATTAAATTTATTTCTTATGTTTTGTATGATTAATAATTAATTAAAAATCAAACATTAGGTTATTTGGTTTTAATTAATTAATTTTGTGAAAATAGGATTATTATTGTTCATTAGATATTAAATTGTTAAATTGCATGTTTTAATGATGTTAGGAATATTAAATTATTTAATAATAGATTTTATTATTAACATGTGCTTTATTGAGTTTAAAGGTGATTTGTTTGAAAAAGGTGACAACTTGTCTTTAGGAGACTAAGTTGAGTTGTGCACAATTAAATATATTTTAATTATTAATTAGTATTTTTCTCTCAACTAAAGAGGGAGAGTTTGATTAGGAGTTCTTTTGTGAGTCATCTAGGGTTTGCATGAATGGTGGAGTTGAATCCCTAATAGGGGGAATTGACATTCATTTGAATGGAATCAGGTTGTTGAAGATTTGTGGAGAGCTTTTGGAGAATTTATGACATTTTTGTGTTCTTGAGCTTTTATGTGTGTGCTTGAATTTTTGGGTGAAGATTGCTTGCATCTAGATTTGGATTTTACATGCAATGTGATTCAGATCTGCAGGATTGAGCTCTTTTGTTGTCAGATCTAGGAGTTTCAGCATTCTACAGGCATTCTATTACAACATCTAGCATTGGATCTAAGGTAGGGTTTGAAGAAACCTACATGTAATTCTATTTGTAGAATTTTCAATATTTTGATGTGCTTGATTGGATTTATAGACATAGATCTATTTTTGTTTATGCTTTCAATTTGGGGGTTTAGAAAACTCATATATTTTCTATTTCATATTTTTATGTATATTTGGCATAGTAGGGTTATGCTGTTGAAATTTGCAGAGAAAATACATCCTAGAACTCCTAGAAAATGAAAAATTAATCTTGATATAGTTTGTACTATAGTGTGGCTAAATTAAATAAATGGGTTGTTGTTAGAAAATTAATTTGAGTGAAAAATCATCATTCTGAAAAAAAAATATTACTTTCTGTGAAAAACGACAGTTTAAAAAAATTACCACAGTAGGAAAAAAATCATTGGCTTTCAAAAGACAAAATTACATTAGAAAATTAGGAATGTAATTATAATCAAATGAAGGAAAAAAAATAGTTTATGAAAAAGACAAATTTGGGCTTGTATTTGTAAAAATCCCAATATTTCCATTTTTGGAAAATTTCCTCCTGTACTGTCATTTCCATTTTCAAAAATATATAGTCCTGTCATAATATAATATATAACAATTGTGTTAGTATTTTATTTATACAAAAAAAAAAAAAGTTTTAGAAAATATAAATTTCATTGGAAAAGAAATTGTTTAGCAAGTTAAATCTTAAAAAGAAAATTTGGAAAGATTTTAATTTTGTTTAAATTTTTTTTTTTATTGGTAATGGAAAGTGGGGGCCACCGCACCCCCACCATCCTTGAGGCTCCGTGCTTTGGCGGTACCCAAGGTACTGTCGACAGAGAGGACTCTGCCAATGACACTTTACAGTGCCATGCGATAGAGCTCCCTACCGGCGACACCTTGGAGTGTCGTGCGACAGTGGGGCCGCATGGGCGTGGGTTTCATCCCCCCACATTAAAAGTTTTTTATTTTTTTTTATTTTTAAAGTTAATTAAATTTTATTAAATGAAATTTTGTAATTATTAATTTTTATTAAATGTTTTTATTTATTTATTGATTAATAAAATTTGTTAATATATTTTGTTAGATAGTTTTTATTTAGTAATTATTAATCATGGTAATTCTTTTTTTTTTTTTTTTTTTTAGGCAAAAGTGGTGTAACTACCATATTTTATTGATCTGGTTCAATAACTCCCTCGTGGAAGAACCAGTAAGAAACCCCAGGATCATAGTTATATACATGCATATAGCCGAGGATATATAAATACATAAATTTTACATATTTCGAGCAATATGTCAATATTTCTTATCCAGTTTTAGATCATACTCCAAAAAGCCTTCAAAAGTGCCCTAATGACGGTGACATGTACAATACGCCGATTGTGTGAATTTTTCCTATGACAATAACATTTTATACATCTAACCACCGCCAAATTCCAAGCTAGTCAGATGTGTATTAAGGTCAGGGACCCGCAAAAGAGCTCGCGGGCTACCAGAGAAGACGTAGGGAAGATGTGGATTTGGTAGCTCCATGATGTCTAACACAACATTAACCTAAATTCTGACTTTGTTTGCCAAGTGAAACCCCAAACGCCTCTTCAAGAATCGAAGTGCATTTTCTGTGAATTGAGCATCTTGCGAACAGAGGGAGCATTTAATACTTTCATAGATTAGAAAGCAATCATGATTTGAGAGCAGCTCATGCTGCAAAAATAGTCCACCAACTAGCGCCAAACCATCCTATAGTTCATACTGCTGAACAACGCTTGAGAGCGCATTGTGAGCCAGCGAAGACACCAAAGACATTGACTGGGATAAGTCCATCACATTGCAAATGCTCCATGAATGAGAGTCCAGTATTTCTTCCCCAACAACCAGTTGAATTGCATCCCTTATTGCTTGTGACTAGCATATAAACATTAATGAAAATGAGCCCTCATTGATGTGAGATGGCAGAGCCTCTTCCAAAAGTTCCAATCGCATCCTAACTCTGTAATTTCTGGGCATGACTTCATGGTGATAGTAGGCACATTGTTTGCATTACATCACCTGACTAACCCACAAATCCATTGGCTCCTAGCTTGTAACTCGACAATGAGTGATGGATATGATCAAAAGCCCACATATTTGTAGCTGTAATAAATTGCCAAGTACAGCCAAAATAAAATCAGGATATCCCAAGTGTGAGCGAGATTATGCATAAGTTTCAATGTCATTTTTGGAACTTGGGATTCTGCCAATAGTACACTGATTAAACTTTCTCAACCACAAACACATGTGTGCCGATGAACTTGTAGATGGGGAAATAGATATGCCTGCACAAATGATACACAAGCAAGTTGTGTTTTTATTAAAAGTTATTAAAATTTATATCTACTATGTACTTCTCACATTCTTATTACTGATTATTATCTAATAATAATTTTCATTAATAGATTTTTTTTTATGATTTGCTTAGTAGTTCTTTTATATTTGACAATTATTATTTAATAATAATAATTGTTAGTGTTAGTTTTTAATTAAATTTGATAAATTTTGTTTGTTAATTTTATTCAAATATTGATTAAAATACTGTTTGGTATTAGTACGACTTTAGACGAATATTGTCTACTATTTTTAATTGGACTAGTGGTCTTGATGTTAAATGTTTTAGTGAACGTTTAATTAATAGGATAATTAAACCTAAATTGGCAGGTAGATTAGGTTTAATTAAATGGTTTGTTTTTGATATAATCGTTTAATTGGATATTGAATATATGAATATCACATGTTTGTGCATGCATCTTTTTATACTGAAATTGGCTATTTCATTCAACATGATTTTATCTTTCCTGGTTGTTGGGTTTATCATTTTTATGGGTGCTAGAAGACTTAGGAAAGATAGAGGCTTGGAATTTTGTCTTTTATGTTCATGTTGTTTCTTTTATTTGATGAGTGTGTGTATTTTGATTATAATCCCTATCTTGACCATTTGGGCTAATGTTGTATTGAGTTTTTCTTCATATTCTATAGAGGAGAATATGGTATTGACTATTTATGTCTGATCCATGGGATCATGTGTATATTTCTTTTGTGAACACTTTGAGAGTGTTTTGTGATATCATGGTTATGTGAGAACCAGTATGTTCCTATTATTTTGTGGAACAGTCCTAAGGGACATTGTTATCTTTTTGTGATCAATGTGAGATCTGTGAGCCTAGGGTAGTTTACCTAGATATGTAGTAGGAGGTAGCTTGCAATAAGCATTGGGGCCCACAAGTGGCTGCCAGGATCACTTATTGTTAAGTATCTTAATCAAGTGATAACTAAATATAACATTGAGAGATTTAAAAATGAACCTAATAAGATATGGTTTCCTCGCCCTGGCTTAGTGCTAGTACAGACTAAGGTTGGAATGGAGAAGATGACTAGCCCCCTTTTAAGGGATGAGTTGGCATAGTTGATGACTTCATCTGTATGAGAGGTCATTGACATTGTGTATGGTCACTTGAGTTTTGGGATCTAGAGAGATTACCAGGATGAGACTCAAGGGTTAGACGTACATGATGAAACCTTCCTATGCATAGTCTAGCTATCCTACATGTGTCAGTTGCCTCTGGATTAGTGAGTCTTTCATATCATTATACTTTTTCACCTTGAGTAGAGGGCTTACAAGATCCTTTCCTTAGCTTGATCTGTTTGATGTTTGTTATCTGAGTGGGATCTATTGTTGTCTCCTTAGCATGGTGGGAGTGGACCATTTAGGTTCACGAGGTCAGGTGGTAGTGATTCTTTTACCATTTAAGATTCTGACGTTCGTGTACTAGTGCTGGATGATCACTGTGGCAATTGTTCCTTCTCGATCTTCTTTGATGGAGTTGTACTCTCTTCTTCTTCTTTGTGATTCATTGTGTCAACATTTCAGAGATATCATGTTGTACTTCTTTTTAGTTATTGTATTACATACCTTGCGGCATGTGCAGTGGATGGAGGTTATTATGGATACCTTAGGGTACCAGATGTATTTATGTCATCTTCTATGTGATGTTGCTTTTATCCTTCATTTTTTTATGAGTTTTGTAATTGTACCTAATCTATATTAATTAATTTTATATTCATGTAATCTCTTTCATGGAATCCTTGAGAGTTGTAACCTTAGTGATTTGTTCATTTCATTGTATTGCTTCCGCATTGAAAAAATTTGATGTTTTTGTATGTTAACTTTTAAAAAAAAATTATTCTGCAAATTGATATGCATGTTTAGGTTAAGTTCTCCTGGGTTCCCTGGCGGGGCGTTACACTCTTGTTTTGGATTGGAACACTTTGCAGGTAGAGGACGGGAAGCTAGCTTTAGAGCCAGTGTGTATACTCCAACAGTGGACTTTGACCCTCAGGGGTTGCAACATAGATTAGGTAAGGATCCTATGGGACCCTAGTGATGAGACCTCCGCTACTTGGGAGGATGCTAGCAGACTCAGATCTGCATATCCATACTTATTTGTAGGCTTCCAGGAGTAACCCTAATCCTAGGGGGAGAGGATGTAATGCTCACCCTAGCATCTTCATATTTTAGACTGACAAGACTATTAATTTGGTAATTTGGATTATATTGTTTGGACTATTTCATTTCATGATGAGACATTTGGTTTTTTATATATATTTGGTTAATAGAATGTATTATGGAAATAATGAATGATTTGGAATATAATGATGAATGATTAGAGACGAACTAATTGTGAAGTGATTCATATTTATGTTTATCTAACCTTGCTAACCCCATTATGTTTGGGTGTTTCACTATTTGATGTGAGTGTAGGATGAGGAGAGGCAGTCATAGTTATTCCTACGGGAGATCCACATGATGTCACAGTCTCCCTCCTTTTTTTCCACTGTCTGTTTATATATATATATATATATATATATATATATATATATATATATATATATATATATATATATATATATATATATATATATATATATATATATATATATATATATATATATATATATATATATATATATATCAGTTGGTGATGCAGGATGAATGTACCAGGCATTGACTCCACTTGGCTACATAGGTATGAGTGTGCCTTCAAAATCCTCAAACTATTGTTGTGTGGAAATTTTACTAAGATACTCTCAAGGTTACCCATGAACTTAGATTCCTGTTAGGAGGTTACCCTAGTTGGGAAATGCGAATGCAATTTTATGATGTTGTCTTGTGGTTTATGTTTTGGTGTTGTCTTGAGATTTATGATGTTGGTTTGATTTCTCGTATAAAATGTATATATATATATATATATATATATATATATATATATATATATATATATATATATATATATATATATATATATATATATATATATATATATATATATATATATATATATATATATATATGTTATAAATGAATGTACATTATATATGAATGTATATATGTGGGTGCACACACATATAACCATGCATATGTTTTTTATTACTTATGTGTTTTATTTGTTTGTACAAAGGTATTTTTAATGTTTAATACATTATATTAAATAAAAGTAAAAATAATAACAAGAGATAATAAAAGGAAGCTCTTTTGGTAAAACTAGTTATCTAGGGGATTCGAACTTGAGACCTCCTAGAAGTTAGGTTAGTTTGATTCCAATTGTGCTATGTATTTTACTTGAGAACTTTATGTCTATTCTATTTGTTATAGGGTTTTTAGAAGGGTGTTTTAATTAAGATAATTATAATATTTGTTATTGGTTATGGGAAGTTTTTGGTTAAATGTTTCAACCAAATATGGAAGTTGGAGAAGTTTCTTCTTGTAAAGAAACTCCTCCAACCATATAGTTGGAGGATAAATTAATTGGATTTGGGAGATTTGGGGGATTAGAGTTTTTGAGGAAAAAATTGGAGATTCTTGCAAAATTAGATCCGAAAGTCATTTGGGGTATTGGTCTCTATGTGTGTGTGATTTATCACCTTTTTGTGAGGGAATTTGAGAGTTGTCTAAGGAAGGAGGAGAGGATTAGTTTCTAGAGGAAACTCTATCCTGGAGGCTACCATCTCACTCAAAGCTTGGAGGAATTGCAGAGGTGTGCTCTAACCATTGTGAGGTTTCTCCGCAGGACTCTAGGTAGGGTCTGGGTCCAGAAAATTTTACCTTCTCCCTATATGATTGTGTGTGTTTTTGTGGAATTATTCATAAGTTTTTTTATATTAATGTGATGATAGGATGATATAGATTGTGTTCATATGTTTAAAAATAATACAACCAGGAAGATGTGATGTGTGTTGTTGATAAATGGATTCACCAAATTATTTCCTATGAGTTCATAAATACTTCTATATTTTGGTGTATTTTTCTATGTTCTTATGGTTTAGGAAAAATTAGGAAGGTTTAGGGAAGATTAGGGTTGTTTAGGAAGAAGTGCAATGAGTTTTTCCTTCAATGGCATTTGTAGATTTATGTTTTGAATTTTTAGTTTTGATACCTTGTTTTTATTTCTGAGTGTTATGGTGTGTTGGATGTGTTACTAAGGTACCTAAATCAAGTATTACTCAGGGAACCTTCCCCAAGCACTCTCCACACCTTAAAATCATGTTCTAGGGAAAATCTAGATAAGTTTACTATAGTCCTCGTACGAGTAAACAACCCTGAACATGTTTACTCATAAGAGTTAAGAAGTATGCTCATATGGGCATATAAGAATACTCATATGGACCTATGAGAATACTCGTATGGGACTTATGGGGTCCTAGGATTTCTATTTTACCATTTTTGGGCTTGGGATTGGGCATATGGCTTATGCAATTGTTCCCTGTGGCTGGACTGCAAAATTTCTCACTTGTATATGTCCATTCCTTGATTTGATAATGTTGTAATATGTTGTATACAATGATTTAGTACTTGGTATATTTTCCTTATGTACATGTGTGCATATGGTGAGGCTAGGACTCATCCTGAGGGCTTGAGAGCACAAGATGATTCCCTAGACCTACAAATTGAACCATTTGAGATGCACCTTGGTTTATTTTTTTATGTATGTGGGTAGGGGACTAGGTATCTAGGTGTTGGACCCCAAAGTGGTTTCCAAATGATCCTATGGGTGGGTTAGTAAAAAGTGATAACCTAATAAGAGACTTTGTAAAGGGGGGATTCAAAAGATAATGAAAGACACCTAATTAACTCCACATAGTCCTGTTGGAGTACGAGGACCATAGGTAAGTGCCAGGGAGGATCCCTATTCAGAAAGGGGGTACCGAGGTTACATGGGTTCTAGGGAGGATCCCAATATGCATGATATGTAATGACACTCACCTAGGTGGTATGCTAGAAACCTAACCCGGATGTTTAGTAAAGTGATATTTTGTAATATCTTGTATTTGTTTCAAGTTAGGGTTTTGAAAAGCCTTAGGTTTCTTTAGGCCTTGTGAGTATCTTGGTTCTATTTCCTATCATCGGGGGTAAAACTTCTTAGTTTCACATGGTTGGGTGGAAAATATATTTTGAGGTACTGTCTGTGGTTTGTGGCTTGGATGTGTTCAGTTTTCATGCAATGTTAAAGATCTGTCAATTTTGTATCATGTATTGTTGAAAAGGAAGATTTAAAGATATTTTTGTAAAGCCTTTGGGTCATTCATGTACTTATTATTTTAATTGGATTCATTATAAAAAATTATATTTGAAAGAACAAAGCAATGTAATTAGGGAGGGATAGTTCTAGGGGTTTTCAAGGGATGTAATTTGAAATTTCAAGAGTTGTAAATGAAAATGCAATCTTGTATCTTTTCTTTATCTCTCTTATGTTGAAATGAAAAGCAATGTTCTAAATGTAAAGGTTTAAATGTAAATTGTAAAAAGGAAGTTATTCAATGTGTAGGAAAAAGGAATAGAAATGAATTAGGAAGTAAGAGATATAGCTGTGATTGAAACATTACTTTCTTACTCTTTCTCTTGATTTCTGAAATGCAAAAGTAAAAAGAAAAGGAAATGGAATTCAATTTGAATAGTTATGAAATGCAATGCTTATATATTGGTAAATGAAATATATAAGAGAACCTTAAGGAAATTTACTTTGTAATTAATGAAATGAAATGATATGATGTTAGAGGAAACAAAAATTTAGTTGTAATTTTAAGTCAAAAGACTTTATTCCTTATGGGTTCCCTGGTGGGGACATTACAAAAACATACTCAGCTTCGGTAGTAAATTGTGAAATACAACTTTTTTTCTTTCTTAACCATGTCACTAATGTTTCTCCTAAAAAGAAAGCTCTGCCACTTGTGCTTTTTATCTCATCAATATTTTTAGCCCAGTCAGCATCAGTATACACATTAAGATCAAAATCTCCTCCTTTTGTATATAACAGATCAAAATATTCAGTCCCTTTTAGATATCTAAATATCCTCTTTACTGCAGACGTATTTGTCTCCTTTGGGTTAGCAAAAGACCTTGCCATAATACCTACTAAATGTGCAATATCAGGTCTAATGTGAACAACAAACTGTAGTTTACCAATCATGGATTGGTGAAATTTCTCATTTACTTCCTTTGTGTCATCTTCCTTTGATAATTTACAACCAGTAGCCATCATTGTTCCAATCGGTTTTGATTCTTCCATAATGAATGTCTTTAGGATTTCCTTGATATACTTAGATTGTGTTATATAGATCCCATCCTTAACTTGTTGAATTTGAAGTCCAATAAATAATTTAATCTCTCCAATCATAGACATCTCAAATTCCTTTCTCATTTCCTCAACAAATGATTTAGATATTATCTCATTTCCACCAAATATAATGTCATCAACAAATATCTTAGCAATCATAATTTATCAGTACTATCACATTTCAAATATAAATTATTGTTATCACTTGTCCTTTCAAATTTAATCTTAACTAAATAAGAGTGTAATATTTCATACCATGCTCGAGGTGCTTACTTTAATCTATAGAGTGCTTTATGTACCCTATGGACCATATCCTTGCTAAAAATCTTGAACAAATCATTTAGGTTGTTCAATGTACACTTCTTCTTCAATAATTCCATCCATAAATGAAAAATTAACATCCATTTGATAAAATTTAAATCATTTGTAAGAAGAATATGCAAGTAATATCCTTACACCCTCTAATATAGCAACATGAGAAAAATTTTCACCATAGTCAATACCTTCTTCTGGTGCATACCCTTTACAGGCTAATCTTTCTATGTTACTGATCACATCTCCTTTCTTATTGATTTTATTCCTAAAAATCCACTTTATTCCATTCACATTCTTATCCTTAGGTCTTGGTACCAGTGACCATGTATTGTTCTTTTCAATATGATCAATTTCCTCTTTCGTTGCATTAATCCAGTCTTGATTTCCTAGTGCATCTTTGACTAATCTTGGCTCAAATTTAGAAATCAAATATGTGTTATCTTTCAACTTGCTTCATGGCATGACTCCTATGTTGTTGTCTCCAATAATTCTGCTCAGTGAGTGATGTATTCTCACATATTTTTCTCATATAGGCTCGGTAGATTGTTCATTAGTATTTTCATCTCTTGGTGGAGGCTCATTTTGCTCATCAGTTCCTTCTTGTTGTAGCTCAGTTGTATCAACTAACTTACCTTCATGTACATAGACAAATATTTTGTAATCCTCAGGTTCCTTTTTGCTATCTTCTTCATTCCTTTCTGCAAATTCATCAATCCTCACATTTTCACTTTCAACAATTTATTAGTAGCCTTGATCAAACATTTATATGATTTTCTCTTTGATGAATAACTTGGAATATTGCTTCATCTTCTTTAGAGTCAAACTTTCCATTTCTAGCATCTCTCACTTTGTAACACCTACTTCCAAAGATTTTAAAATAATTTACATTTGGTGTGTGAGCATACCAGAGTTCCTAGGGGGTCTTGTTTGTTCCTTTCTTCAATTGTACTTAGTTAAGTGTGTAGACAACAATGCTTATGGCTTCTCTCCAGAATGTTTGTGCAACTTATTTATCAATCAACAATGTTCTAGCACAATCAAATATAGATCTATTCCTTCTCTCAGCTATACCATTTTGTTAGGGAGTCCTCGGTGTAGATACTTGTCTTTTAGTTCCATTTTCATTGTAGAAGACATTAAATTCATGATAAATAAATTCATCTCCTCTATCTAATCTTAGACATTTCAGTTGTTTACCTATTTCCTTTTCAACTCTAGCTTTATACCACTTGAACATTTGGAATGCATTAGATTTCTCTTATAGAAATATAACAAACAACATTCTTGAGTAATCATCAACAAACAAAATGAAATACTGATCTCCATAATAGTTTTGAATTATCATAGGACCAAAAAGGTCAGTGTGAACTAATTCCAAAATACCGTTGGTAGAGTATGATTTACTTGAAAAACTTGACTTTGTCATCTTACCAATCTAACATTCTTTACACATGACTTTATCAGGTTTTCTTAATTTCGGTAGACCTCTGACTCTATTATTTTTTCTCACTTTAATCATGTTATCAAAGTTTACATGACATAATATTTTATGCCATAACCACACATATTCATTCTTAACAAATAATAAACTCTTAACAGTAGTATCAAGATAAAAAAAATTTCCTTTTGATTGTTCACGAGTTCCAATTATATCTCCATCAATACCATAAATATTTACCTTTCTATTTTGAAATTCCAGTCGATGGCCAATATTTTTTAATTGTGCAACACTGGACAAATTATTGTTTAAACCTTTAACCCAATATGCATCATCACATCTCATCTTTTGATTTAGTACAATTGTTCCTTTACCTTTAATTGGACATGGAGCATCATTGCCAAATCTCTCAAATCCTCCATCATACTCTTCTAGGTTCTCAAATTTATCAATATCACCAATCATATGATGTGAACATCCACTATCAATAATCCATGGGTCATTTTTACATATAGGAGAAACAAGTTATTTTTCATCTTCATGATTTTTTCATATAAGTCTTCCTTTACATCAACATAGACAACTTCATATCCTTCTTCAATATGATCAGATTCATCATCGATTACACCTTCCTCAGCTAGGTAGAAAGACTTCTTACCTTTGTCCTTGTAATCTCTAAATATTCGGTGTCGGTTGTCCTTCTTATCACTTTTATCATTCATGTCATTGTCAGGATATATAGATGCAATATGACTAATATTATTACAATTAAAACATTTTAGGGGTAATTTTCCTTTGTACTTTCCTTTACCTCTCGGTAGTCTCTTAGCCAAACAATGCTTCAAATTCTTCTTGTTCTTTTTCTTCGGCCAGGATATTGTCATATTCACTTCCATATGAACTATTATGATTCTCTTTTTCTCTTCTTGATGTTCCAATACTCAAAGATGATTTAAATGCAGTTTCAATGGTTGGTAGACTATTATCATAGTTACTTAGCTCAAATGTAGTCAGTTTACTAATTAGGGCTTCAAGAGTAACAATATTATTTGGTATGGATCTCAATTCATGAATAGAAGATACTCTAATAACATACTTGGAAGAAAGAGTTCTAAAACTTTTACTTACCACTTCTTCATTAGTCAATGATCCACCAACACCTTTTATGGCACTAAAAACTTCCTTGATTCTGTAACTATATTGTGTGATGTTATCTTCATCTTTCATTCTCATTTAATCATACTTTCTTCTGAGACTATCAACCTTATCTTTTTGTACATTCTGATCTCCTCCATATATAAGTGTAAGCATAGCCCATATCTCTTTTGAATTAAGACAATCCTTAACATCATTGAATTCAACATTAGGTAGGGAAGAAGCAATCTCTATCATATCCAAGTTTTGTTCCTTCTTTTCTCTCATCTGATCAACTATCATGTAGGTCTAGGAGGTGGTGGAGTATAGTAATTATCCAGAAGATTCAGTGTAGATTCTCTAATCCCAAATAGGTACAATCTCATCCTGCTTTTCCATGTAGAGAAACTTTCTTTGTTAAGCTTAGGTACTTCTCTCCTATAAATCTTCAGATCTTTTACTCAAGTCTTTGAAACTTATCTCTTCAATGTACTTAGCTCTGATACCAATTTTTATATTATAGAGAGGAGGGGGAGGGTGAATCAGTAATCCATGATTCCAAATACCTAAAAAACTTTTCTTTGATTAACTCGGTGATAGCTCAGTTAAACACAATTTACTATTTACCAACAATAGTAAATAAAATTTAATAATTAGTAAATCATTCACACAATTCATTCATCACATGTAACACCAGTACTTAACATGGCAATCTAGCTATGGGAAAAACAATTGTGGGAATTGTCACCCACTAACAAAATACTCTTCTGAAGTATGCCCGTTTAAGAGCTAATCTAGTTAAAGATTAGAATGCCCACTATTAGGTGTGATCTGGTCAAGGGATTTACCTCAAATCTTTTAGGATCTTCACCCTATTAAGAGTAGCATAGTTAAAGGGATTCAAATTCTCTTTAGAATGTTACCTTGTGAAAGGATTTTACAATAAGACCGTTAAGTCCACTCTGTTAAGAGATTTCTCTATTACAAATGCTAGTAAGAAATAGTAAATGATTTGACCTATAAATTTTCAACTATATTTTCGTAACTAGATCCTTTGTGCACTCTTATATCTTCACTTCAATTCTTCACTTTCCACTAGCTTCAACACCACCAGATCCTGCTTTTCCACTTGAAATCTCGTTGTTCCTTCTTCACTGCTTCAGTCGGTGACTCTTCAACTCTTCAATTTTATAGCCATTTGTTCATACAAATCCATACTTTATATATATAATTTTTTCCTCTTAATCCCCTCTATTACATTTTCCTTGATCTCCTCTATTACATTTTCTTTCAATCAATCTTAACCATCCAATTCATTATACCTTGAATTTAGATCTTGGTAACACTTTTTTTCACCTAGGAACTTGAAATTTCCTTGAAACTTATTCCATCACTTTTACCATTTAGATCTAAGCCATAGATCTTCACTTTGAATTATCTTAATCATAGATCTCTGTATCTAAATTTCATTGTCATCATGATCATCCATCTCATTACAACTAATCATTAAATGTCATTCCAATCTTTATTTAATTACTGTTCCTTGCTCGGTGGCTCATCGTGAATTGTAGTTAACTTATCTCAATGCCTAGAAATTTCCTGCTTGGTGCCTTAAGTTCATTTTCCTTTACTGAAACATACTTCCTTTTATCTTTTACCTTTGCCGAGTGACGTTTCTTGCTCAGTAGCCAAAAATATTTTTCTTATCGACTTGAAAAATATTCATTACCATGCTTTACCAACTTGATATAATTATATGTTAGGTAGAAAACAATTCTATCAACATAATCTAATCATTTTCCAATTTGTATCAGTAGCCCAATTAATTTCTTCAACTTCACAACTTCTCACTTCATTTTCTTAAGTCTTTCACATTATCTCATAAACTGAATGATATGGCAACACAATATAAACGAGAAATCAATTGCTTGACATCAATGAAAAAACAATAACTGATCTAACCTTTCTACTATCTTGTATTCCTCTGATCTTGGTCGATATTCATAATCATCACCATCAGTTAAAAAATCTCCATCATTACTATTAGTTCTAGTAACATTCTTGTATATTGGAAATTCTAATTGGAATTGAGTCTTTTGTGTAGTTTCAGAGGTGGAAGACCATCCTTAGTCTATAATTGTAGTTTTGGTGGTTATTTTCCACCCTATTGTTCCATTGGAGATATCACTTTAGATATTTTAGTATGTACTTCATTGTCAAATTTTTGAAGTCTTCTTGCAAACAAAAAATTGTGTATTTGGATATAATCCTAGAATAGAAGTCTCCAATTGATAGCATTTCATTTTCCTGGTTTGCATAAGCTTTGATCTATGATCTATTATGTTATCTTCAATTATAATAATATTCATTCATATTTATGAATAGATCAAGTAGACTATTCAGTTGTCAAGTACCAAGTGTCGAAGGTTAAGTGTCGTAGGTGTTGGGTGATGAAGGGATCCATAGGGTGTGAAGTGCAGTGTACGACGTGTAGAGTGTCATTGTGTAGTGTGTAGAGTGTAGTGTGTAAAGTGTGGTCATGAAGAGTGCAACATGCAAAATGCAAAGTATGGTCATGTGGTGTGCAAAGTGCACATAGAATGGTGGAAGTGAGTTGACTAGTACAATGGAAGTGAGTTGACTAGTATGGTGGAAGTTATGTGATTAGTATTGATGTAGGAACATCTTGGGTATTGAGCAATCTTGCATCACCAAAAATATTTCCTGTTCCTATACCTACCTATTGTTTGTTTTGTAGCTATTGTTGCTATTGGTTTCTTGCCTTGTGTAGTTAATGTAGTGTTGTGGACCTAATATTGATCATTCTCCTAAGAGTGCACATCCTAATTCATTTGGATCTAGAAGTTATTGCCATTTTCCTCAGGCTTTGATTCACCACCAGTTTTGCATGAAACATGTGGTATTTCATCTTGCGCAGTTAAGTGTGGGGAAATTGGATCTTGCAAAGTTTGGGATATGTTCTTGGATCATGTGTGGACCTAAATGTGGCTTCACATCATGTTTTTTTATTTCTTTCTTTAGTTTTGGTTTCTCCTCCTAAGTGGACCTATATTGTAATTAAATGCCTGATTGGTCGACTTGTAGCTTTTCTGGCTATATATTTGGAGCTTGGGTTGATGTCAAGGGGCAGTTCTAGATGTGGTTCTAGATAGAGGATATTAGAAGTAGAAGAGAAGATAATATGTGAGCTAAGATCTTGATTTCATAATTTCTTTGTATAAGGCCAAAACTTGGAAGGACTCACAACAGAGCATGTTGAAAGATTTAATATAATTGCACCAGTATGGTGACTAGTTGCTTGTCTCATATCCATTGTGTTTTCACTAGTTTCATGTGGTTTTTATATTTCTTCCATGTGTAACTCTTCATAGGGCATGTTTGTGGGTTTAAGCAGTCTCAATTAACCCTGATTCTACCTTCACCTTCATTTCCCTTGCGTCAAGTATGATGGAATTTTTTTGAATAGTATGGTAGAAGTGTGTTGATTGGCACAATGGAGGTTTACCATCCGGTATATGGGAAGTGTTCCATTTGGTATAGTTGAAGTGTTCCATATGATTGAGGTGTGGCGTCAGTACATCATAGTGGCATCAATGTTGGTGATCTTTTCAACCTATTGGGGAGATTGAGATTTTGGGGGTTTGGATCATAGTATGGCACCCAATGATGGACAATGGTGGTTGAATGCACTATAAAAGATTGAAAAAGAACTCAGTGATGGTGTTGATATTTTTAGATATTGGTTGGAATTTTCATTGTTGTTGTTGTTCATGAGGTTTTGTCATTGATGAAAACATATGAAATATACTTCAGTTTTGAGTTGGTTATATCAAAATAATTATGTTTCTAGTTCCTACAGGCAGTTGGATAGAAATGTAAGGACACTATACAAAATTTTAGAGTATGTAAGATTGGTTCTATCATTCTAAAGATGAATAGACCTTATGTCTAAGGTCACATGGATTAATATGATGATTTGAGTGAGTTACAATTGTTTTGGTGAAGACTGGTTACAAGATAGAGACATGGAATTTGATAGAGTTAGTTGCCAAGTTTTGAGCATAAGTTGGTTGCAAGCTGGATTCATGCTATACAAGATTTAGGCATCAAAGAAAACATAGGATGGAGTAAACTCTAGGATTTTTGGCTTGATTAGATCATGTTGACAATAACGTTATCGTATGAACTTGGATAATTTATTTTGTGAGCCGACTAGGTGTTGTAACGTGTTCCATGGAATGGCGAGCGTTAATTATGGATCTTGGCATGCAAATTAATATTTTGTAACTAGTTTATATTTGTATCAAACATCGTGTATTGCCTAAGCATTGTGTAATGTAATTGTTTGGGCATTGGGGAAGCCCTAACAGGATGACCTAATTGAGTCTTGTACATAACTTGTATAAAAGAGAGTAAATTCTCTATTGTAATGTGAGGAATGTGTATGTGAGGTATGGGTGATTGTGAATGTGAGTATTGTAATTATAGTAGAGTTGAAGAGAAGAGGTATGAGTATAATCCATGATCATTACTTGTGCACTTCAATAGAATTATAAAGGCAAGTCAGTTGCTATCAGTCAATTCAATCATTTGAAGAGTAAGTCTACTTTATTGTATTTGGAAAGAGAGTCCTGAAGGTGGGTTTAACCTTCTTCTTGGAGAAGTGTTCTTGGGAAATGTGCCTTTTGATCTCATCAATTCCTAACAGGGTTGAAGGACCTTTCAACAGGGTTTTTTTACTTTAACAAGGACTATTGTAATGGATGTATTATATTAGCTCCTAACAAGACTAGGTCTCATAACAAGGACATTTTTACACTAGTGCACTATCTATTGGGTTCCATCCCCACCGAGGGTTTTCCCTTAACATGGTTTCATTGAGAATACAAATCTATTTTTTATGTTACTTTTGTTGTCTATCTTATTCATCTTGTTTAGCACTGTTATATTATTAATTAAATTTCTAGTTCAGAAGTTTAAAGTTTATAATTATTATACATAACTAATTCACCCCCCCTCTCAATTGTGTGGTGTGGCTTGTGATTTATAACAATTGGTATTAGAGTTGTTGGTCCTCTTAGAGAAAGCTTAATAGCTTGAGGAGATCCAGAATAGCAAGCTATAGGAAGGACAATCCTAAATTTGATGGAGAAAATTTTGACAGTTGGAAAAATAAGATGAGAAATCATTTGATCTGCTTGGGATTTGAATACTGGTTGATTACAAAGAAAAAAGAATATGTCAAGACTAAGGATGAATTGGAAAATAGTACAGAGGATGAAAGGAAGAAATTCACTTGCAATATGATTGCTAGAGAAGCCCTAATCAATACACTTTCTAAGGCAAAATTTATAGAGGTCAAGGAGCTTGAGTTGACACATGAGATCTAGACAAAGTTAGAAGCACTATATGAAGAGACAAATATACCAAAAGGCCAAGTTGTAGTGTTATAAAACAAAGTTGGATAACATGAGGATACAAGAAGATGAGTCTATTAGAGCATATGTTTAGAGAGTGATAGAGACTGTTACTAGTATAAAAATACAAGAGCTTCTATTATAGAAGATGAAATCATTGTGAAGAATATGAGATCTTTAACACCTGCATATGACACCAAGGTCATAAAAATTGAAGAGATTATACCACTCACAAAGAGATTTACAAGGGATAATTTGATTGGTAAGTTATTTTCAATTGAAACCTCTAAATTAAAAGATGCTTTACCTAAAGTTGAATCTATTTTTAAGGTTATTTTTCATAAGGATAAGATGCTAACAAATAATGCAAGCACTGGTAGAAGTGACAAGTATGCAAAGCTTGGAGAATATGCTGAGGAATGGGAAGAAATAAAGGAAGAAGAAAATAAATTATATGAGCTTGTAGCCCTGGTCGTAAAGAGGGAAAATAGAGGTAAGGGAAAGTATGAAGGGAAATTACCTTTGAAGTGTTTTTCATACAATAAGATAGGTCATTTTGCCTCTAGATGTCCTACTAGAGTTCCAAAGTATAAACCTAAGCTATACAAGTCTAAATATCCTAAGGAATGTTATATTTCTAATGAGGGTACTTTTGATGATGAATCTATGAATGATGAAGATGAGATTAGGTTTGTTTCTATTAAAGATGAAGATCCTATTCATGAAGAAAAAGCTTTGGTTTCACATGTAGAAAAGAAATTTGAATGGATTATAGATAGTGGATGCTCTCATCACACGACTAGTGATAAAGACAAATTTGTGAAACTTAACATGTATAATGGAGGTGTAGTTATATTTAGAGATAATACTCCTCTCTTGATCATTGGAACAAGATCTATAACTCTTGACGGTAAAACTAATATTGATGTTGTTTTGTTTGTTAATAGACTCAAGCATAATCGTTGAGTGTTGGAAAAATTATGGATAAAGGTTATCATATGCAATTCAAGATTAAAAAATGTACTATCAGAGATCAGTCAGGCAATTTGATTGCATTAGGTACTAAGACTAAAGATAATGTGTTTCAATTGAATTCAATGGAAGTAAATTATTTTGTTGCGAAGATAGATGATAGTTGGTTATGGAACAAGGGGTTTTTTCACATAAATTTTGATAACATTGTGAGTGTCAGTAAAACTAGTGCAGTCAAATATTTACCAAAGATTATCTTTAGTCCAGATTCATTCTCAACCTTAGCTTTGAATATCTTGAACTTTTCAAATGCTTTGACTTATCTTCAAGAATGCAACCCACATCATTCTAGTGTAATCATCAACAAACAAAATGAAATACCTTTCACCATAGTATGATCTTGTTTGAGTTGGTCCACATAGGTCTGTATGAATTAGATCCAGCTTATTCTTTTCTAAATTGAGCTTGCTCCTGAATGAGTTTCTCACATGCTTTCCCATCACACATTCCTTGCATATGGTATCAACTAGCTTTGCTATGCTAGGTAGATCTCTTACTGCCTTTACATTTCTTATCTTAACTATGTTATCAAAATTGATATGACATAGTCTTTTATTCCGCAACCAACTGTCATCTACTTTAGCAACAAAACAACTTGCTTCTGGATTAATCTGAAAAACATTACCTTTACTCTTTGGTCCTAATGCAGTTATTTCTCCTTCTTTGTTATTAATGATGAACTTGTTTCCATTGAATTCCAATCTGTAACCTTTGTCAAGTAACTGCCCAACACTTAGTAGGTTATGTTTCAAACCATCAACATAAAGAACATCATCAATACTATTCTTTCCATCCAAGGTGATGGCTCCTTTACCAATGATGGGTTTAGGAGTGTTATCTCCAAATCTAACAATACCACCATTGTATTTGTCTAGATGAACAAATCTATCTTTATCACCTGTCATGTGATGTGAACAACCACTATCTATAATCTAGTCCGTCCTTATATCAGCTTGTGAAATCAATGCTAGCTCTTGTTTCTCTTTCTCATCTTCATGATCTATCTTATTGTTCATTTTCTCTATGATAGCAATAAATCCAATTTATTCTTTAGCTGAATCATCATCTAAAAATCCATCTCTAGCATAGTAACATTCCTTAGAGTATTTAGGCTTGTAGTCATTTTTGAACTTTCTAGCTCTTAAGGGACATTTAGATGCAAAGTGAACAATCTTATTACATGAAAAGCATTTAAATGGAAATTAACCTTCATATTTTCCATTTCCTTTCTTTTCTCTTTTGGAAATTATAGCAATGAAATCATCTAGTGTTTTCTCTTAATCATCATCATCAAAATTACTAGAAGTGTTTGCAGATTTCTTACCATGAACTGTTGCTTTGAAGGCTGTCTCACTTTTAGGTTATGTCTTCAATCTTGAAATCTCAAAAGCTAAGATTTTTCTGATCAAGGTCTCTCTCTTGAAATTTGATGTAAGCTGCATGGTCTCATCAAGGATGTTGATCTTATTTTCATATTCTGGAGTGAGAGTAGTCATCAATTTGTCCATAATGTCTTCCTCTGAGATTTCTCCACCATTGTTCCTAATTCCAACAACTGCTTCATTGATCCTTTGATTGTAAGATCTGATCTTTTCTTTAGGAAGCATCTCTAATGCATTGTATCTTTTCTTCCATGTCTTTCTATGTGCATCCTTTTCTTGTTTGTCTCCTTCAAATATGTCTCCTAGGTACTTCCATATTTTGTGGGCTGTATCTACCTTCTTTATTTTTGAAAACTCACTATTAGATAGGGTGCTGATAAGGGCTTCTTTGGCTATTGCATTCTGATGGAATAATTCTTTTTTCTTATCAGTAGCATCATCCTTTACAAGGTCTTCTAAGGTAGGGATCTTGACTGCTTTGATAGTTACATCAAAAAATTCAAAAGCAATGCACTGCAAATGAGTCACCATCTTGTTTTTCCAATCAAGATAATTCTCTCCATCAAACTTAGGACTTTCTTTTCTGAAGAATTCCACTTGATCAACCTCAAGCTATTAAAATTTCTCTCCGAGACACTTGGCTCTGATACCAATTGTTAGGAATAGTCCCAAGAGATAACTGAGAGGAGGGGGGGGGGTACTGAATTAGTTATCTACAAGTTTCAATTCTTTATCCAATTAATTATACTTAAACATAAAGCATAAACACAATGAAAGAACACTTGAACACAACACCAATATTTTGGTTATGGGGAAACCCAAAAAAGTAAAAACCCTAGTGGGAATTGATACCCACTAATATTCTACACTAGTGTATTATGATCTTTTACAATAGTCCCTGTTAGGGGAGAGGACACACTATCCAAGAGCACACTGCTCAAAGGGGTGAAGGGTACAACCTTCTGAATAATAGATACACACTATATCTGAATCTTGGTGAATTGTGCTTATACCTGATGTCTAAATCAGTTCCAATGTCTATCACAAATACTTTACTTGGTCACATAGACCTTATTCAGATGCCTCAACACTTCACACACTTTTCTCTACAAATCAACTTTGAACCACACTTAAGCAATCACAAATGACTGCCTATAAATATCTTTCCTCTAAATGATATAATCAAGTTAGCATGTTAGAACCACCTTGAAATCATATTAGAGAAGCCATAACAAGCTCCAATAATAATTTAGCTGGCTCTACTAAGCACGCAACACATTCTGGGACTTGTCCAATAAGATAATTGTAGACACATGCTACACACTGTTGGCTCTACCAAAATAACTGTATCTTTCTCCTCAATTTGAATTAATTCATGCACTCTTAACTAAACATCACTAACTCTTCTCTAAGCTTAAATCCAAGGGTGCATACCAAAAGGATGGGCACAACTCTAGAACAAATATAATATCTGTCAGCTCTTCTGAACAAACATAGGAAACTCCTACTAGTGAATAGCGATTGCATAACTTCACTTCTACTGATCATCAGACTCTGTGTCCATGAATGTAACATCACTTATATGTCTTCATCATATATCCAAGCACTCAAGGCTCCATGATAACTATATGGACAATCATACACAGAAAAATTCCTGTTACTTTGTCAGGAACACTGCTGACACAAGATGCTATTTAACTGTCTGTACTAATAGTTAACCTCTACGCCCATGATATCATGCTGATAATATGTCCATGCAACATATAATAAAAGATAACTTCATAAGTCTTCCATGCATGCTACTTATCAGATGTTGTCATCAATGACAAACATACAGTCAGTACTGTAATACCCCAAAAATGGGCTATAAGTTCATTAACCTCCTACATCGACAAATCGAATGAAATCGACATCAAAGTCATAACCTAAGGCACATCTAAACATCATCGAATCATAATTGATTATCTTAAATTCTGCATCGGGGAATATTCCTAGCAATATTCCTAATTATCTTAATTATCTTTAATTTAATAATTATTTGGCAATAAATCACATTTATCCTAAGTTTGATTAATTGAATATTTTCATATTTAATTAATTAAACTTAATATCTTGCCACTTAATTGTTTAATTAAATTTAATTCTATCTATTATTAATTATATTATTTAATTTTGACAATAAATCAAAATTCCTATCTTTAATTGATTAAATTCTTATTTAATTAATTAAAGTATGTTGTCATTATTTAATAATATAGTTTTTAATAAAAGTTTGAATAAATAGTTAATTAACCCATAAATTAATTATTTATTTTCAAAAATCAGTTGAGTTGAGGATAAATCACTTTATTTATTTATTTAATTCTTAATTATTATGCATATTCAAAAGAAACAGTTAAACTCCAAATCAAAAAATCAATGCAAGTTATTGACTTTTTGGAACTCAACATCCTTTTGGAGTTCAAAAAGCTGATCTAAACTCTAATTTGAGTTAAAAAGCTATTTTTGCATGTTTTTGCATGATTTTGAGAATTAACTATCTTTCATGATCAGATAACTCAAAAATCAAGATGAGTTAATTTGAGTGATTTATGGCTTTTATCCATGCACCTCCAAAGCCCTGAATTTCTATAAATTAAGGCTTCAACTCTTCACAAATCATTTCATATTTTGTACAATCACGCTGGAGAATTGGAGGCTGAGGGAATCAACTTGCGAATTCAAAACTTTGTGAGATCAATTTCAATTGCATAGTTTTTATATCTTAGCATAGAATTTCATAGTTTTCATATCATTGTTAGAATCTTCATTGTTAGATCATTTAGCATTCATTTCATATCAGTTTTCAATAGCATTCATAGCATATCAGTTTCTCATTCTTATTGCATAGAAAATATCAAAAAAATAGATTAATTGCATTCAATTTCATATCCATCTTTTGCATTCAAATCCTTCATTTAGGTGTCGTCTAGGTCACTGATCTCGATTACAATCTGAGAACATTAATCTCGCACCTACTAGAAGGCAGTAAATCGCTTGGTTAGATAGCTTTCAATTTTGCATGATTTTGATTATCACTAACCTCTAATGTTTTACTGAGTGTTGTGTCTATAGATCAGGTACAATTTTCACACACATTTCTGGCGCCCACCGTGGGGCCCTGAAATGGGCTTCCCTTGATTTCTATCAATCTTCTATCATTTCTCTATCAGAATTCCCTTGCTCTTGTCCGTTCTGGTGGTATTCTTAGTAGGACGTTATTTTTTGTTTTTTTTTTGCCTGCAAAAAAGAAATTATTTTTTTTTTGGCACTTTTTCTATCAAAGCTGTCCGTACAGTGTGATTTTTAATTTCGGTCCGTACATCTGTCGTATGAGTTTTGGCATTAGGATTTGACTGTCATATGGTAAGATACCCACTGTCGTACGAGTTTTGGCATCAGGATTTGACTATCGTATGGTAAGAGACCCACTGTCGTACGAGCTTTTTTAGATTGTCATTTCATCAGACACCCAGTGTCGTATGGTAAGAGACCCACTGTCGTACAAGTTTTGGCATCAGGATTTGACTATCGTATGGTAAGATACCCACTATCATATGAGTTTCGGCATCAGGATTTGACTGTCGTATGGTAATATACCTAGTGTCGTACGAGTTTCTAGACTGTCATCTGGGAGCATACCCACTATCGTACGAGTTTTGGTACTAGATTTCAATTGTCATTTCATTTTTGCAGATAGTTTATCAGATTTGATTTTTGGATTTTGACTGACAGCTAACCCTAACAATTGAAATTTACTATTTTTGATTGATTTTCTACTGGTTTTGATTGGGAAAAGTGCAAGAATTACTAAAAATTAGGTAAAATCTACTAAGCACGTTGCGAGGATCACCAGGTATTCTCCTTGTTCTAAAAATATTTCAATTTGGACTTAAAATAAATCTCTCTCGTGTCAAGCTTGTGTGCATCTTTTCATGCTTTTGATCTATTTCTACACACTTGCATAATTTGATACTAGGTTGTGATCCCTTAAGGATTCATTAAGTAGTCTTAGAATACTTGTGATTGATCTTGATTGCTATCTTGGGTTATTGGACTCGCTAATCCACCGGCCCCTCATTTCCACCCCGTGGTTGCAATCTCAGCGCCATAAAGGGGAGGGGTCAACAGGACAGAAGCGTTAAATGTTCCACTTGGTAACCCTTTTGTGCTTTTAGGAACTCACTTGTTTTCTAAGTTGGGGACTCATTTTTAGCTTGTGTGAGGTGTTAAGTGTTCCACTTTGTGGACTCATCTCATATTCGCTTTAAGCGTTAAGTGTTCCTCTTTCTACTTTTTGGATACTTTTGGTAGATTTACTTTCAGAACATATATCTGTGCTCACATAGTAATTAGGCCCTATGAACACTATTCGAGATTCTTGAGAGATTGGATTCCTAGCGAAATATTTCTTGATGACAGAATCCTTGTAGGTAGGGAGGATACTTAGTGCATTTCACATTCAACCTGGTTAGTACGTCTTCTCTTATTGATCGACACATTCTCTCTCCGGAGAGATTGATAGATCACGTGGGGTTGATATCATGAGCTTTGGTGAATCAAAATTGGTTAGTGCGTCTTCTCTTATTGATTGATACATTCTCTCTCCGGAGAGGTTGATAGATCACGTGGATTAGATATCACAGACCTTGGTGGAACAAAACTTTGTCTTAGCATGTCAGATTAATCTGCTTGCTTTGTTTGGGTTAAAAGTGAAGAGGTGTCAAAAACCTTGAATTTGGAGCCAAGTCCCCTTGTGGTATAAATCTGTGAGTCATCTTTAGAGAGGGTTAACCGTAGCGGACACTCCCTTCATAGGGCAAACTGGGTTGATGGAACCTCAAGCAGTAATAGCCATTTTCACCATGGTAGTGACAGCCGCTATATAAATGTCCTTGTGGAAGAAATCTCCACGGGTATGGTTTATTGTTGGGTTGTCAGATCTCCCTAGCAGCTCTTAAAGATTAAGTTCTCGGACTGTGTCAAAACCCTGGTGCACCAGGATTGGAGTTCACCCCTTTGAATCATAAAAGTTGCAGAGTCAAACCATTACTAAAAACCCTAGAGAGGCCAATTTTTCACTTTCAGGTATATGTGTGTTATTGCAAAACTTTTCAGAACATACACAATTAGTACTCTCAGGGATTAGCACAATTTGGTCACTTTATTGTTCATGCGCAAGGTTGCTTTTTCCCTTGTTCATTATTTTCAGACATGCTTGGAATCACTTGCTTGCTGGTTTGTGTGCTTGTTTATCTACTTGGCTATTAAAAATGATCAAATCTGGTATAACCTTCAAAATCTAGATAGTACAATTTGCAAACAATCCATAACTGAAAACCTTAAATTTTGCAAAAATTGACGTAAAGTTCTTTCTGGAGTCAAAAGTCATTTCAGGAAGTCAAAAGTCGTACGACTTTTTGTCAAATGTCATTTCAGTATCGCCCATCTATCGTATGATTGAGAACCCAGTGTCATACAAGTTTTCAAACCAGCAAATTCAAGAAAGTCAAAAACCTGTTAGCAACTGTCGTACGAGTTTTGTCAACTGTCATTTCATTGCTACCCAACTGTCGTACAAGTTTAGAAACTATCATTTCATAGACTACCTAGTGTCGTACGAGTCTGCAGAGTGTCATTTGGAAAAATTTGAGAGAGTTGTTAGAAATTGTCAAAATTGCCAGATACTTAGCTTTTTCAGCCTAATTCTAGAATCTGTTGAACAAATCACTGTGTCAAGAATAGAGCAATAGCTATTGAAAATCAGTACACATGTCTCAAAGAATCAGTACACATGAGGAAGAAATTTTGATCACCGCTATGATGAAGCAGCTGCAAGCTATGCAAGTCCAGCTTGACAAACTTGAGAAAGAAAAGGAATCTCTATACTCTTTTCCATTTGATAAAGACTTGTACATGTCACCATGCCCCCTGAAAAAATTTGAGCAATATGATACCTCTTCCACAGAGAGTGACACATCTAGCTTTGGAGACTATGATGACTATGACGATAGACAATGTAATGATACCTATGACACCTCTATTCCTAAGAGTCCTCCTCATCATTCATTCCTACTTACTACAAATGGACCATCACATTGGATAGATCGTGATGGTGATCCATATGATTCTAATTTTGAAAGAGATTTTGATGGCTTTTGTGGATGATACCTTGATGATGATCCATCTACTACTGCTAAGGACTATAAAATACATCGTGCTAGCTTGAAACATCAATACTATAAGGATCTCTCCTCTAAGAACTCTCCAGCTGAAAATAAAGATTACACTCTCAAGAAAGATCATGTTAATGCTAAACCTTTGTCTGGTGATGGTTCCCTTTCATCCCCTACTTCCTCCAATACCTGTACATTTCTTAAAGCTTTTGAGTCTTCCAAATCTTTCACAGAACCTTCATCCGACACAAGCCTTGATACTTTTCATGTGGTTCCTTATAGTTATCCTCCAAGGATACCTCTTAAAGAAACTCAAGCTATCCTTCACTTGGCTGCAAATAATTTCAATGATGATAAACCTAAAGAGCCTAAGCCTTCATATGCTATAATCCCTACTTCAGCTAGTCCTCCACCATCTCTTCCAAAGTCTTCCATACAATCCCAACATGCTTCCTTGTCCTTAGAAGTGGCTCCATGTCTAGAGGATTCCAAAAATGATGAAGAAAAGAACATAAAGAAAGATCAAGATCAAGAACCCTCCATTTCATCCACTCCTTTTCCCGATGTCTCTTATCCGCTTCATGGTTCTTTTGATCCTGTACCCCTTTTTTCATGCATTCCACCATGTCTTAAGTCTTCACCTAAGCAAGATCAAGCTACTACTTACACTATTGAGCTTATTGACAATCAAAATAACCTTACTACGCTTGCGCTTTCCAAAGATGATACTTCCATTAAGGTTGGTAAAAATGGTGTTCCTTCCAATGTTAAGCCTATTGAAAAACAAGAAAAAAATGATGCGCTGGTGCTATCCAAAGATCCTTGTCAAGATCAAAGTCTTCCATCTTCTTATTCTACCACTCCATGTTCACTTCCACTTTCTACTCTTCCTAAGTCTTTGCAAGCTTTGAAAAATCCTATCAAAGAAGGTGCTCATATTCAAGATGTCCATGATTCTATTGAAAATTCTAATGCTCACTCTAAAGATGCTGATATCCTTGGTTGTCATATAGATGCTGATGAACTTATTGATTATCCTTTTGCATCTTCCACTTCCATCCTTGGACCTCTTCCACCACTACAAATATCTTCACGCCTTCCTTCCATCTTGGGTCCTTATGTCCCTTCACTTTCCCCTCCTAACTTTCCTAATTCGCCATCCATCTTGGGTCCTTACATACCTCCATCTCCTATCTTTCCTCAAGATCAACATAGATGCATACCCTTGAATCCTTTTCATCCACCCACCCATCTAAACCAGTCATATCCTCCCTCTTCCACAAATCCCAAGTCTTTTGGAAGTAACTTGAATATTCAATACAAGAAAAAGAAGCAATACAAGAATCCATCAAAAAAAGAAGATCACCATGTCTCCTCTAATAGACATGGAAACATAAAGTCAAAAGAGATATCTAAGAAAAAAACTACAAGACAAGTATGGGTTCCAAAATCCATCATTGAAGATATTCTTTCTAGATCATCAAAAGGAAATAAAAAGCCTACGGCTATATGGATTCCAAAATCTCTCTTGAAAGAGTCTGGTATTGAGCAAAAAGTGAAATTGAAATTCAAGCTTCCAAAGGCTTCCACTTCATCTCCCTCCAAAAGCATTCCTCAATTCCATGTGCCTAAACCACAACCTTTACTATCCATTCACCATATTCCTTCATGTATTCCTTCATTCACAATTCCTCCATCCTCTCACCACCCTTCAAGGTATGTGTTGATGTTGATCTTGCCTTCCTTTCCATCTACCCTTTCACAATCCTTTCATTCATTATCCTTCTACCTTTTATCCTTTTTCCTCATTTGCCTATTCCTCCTATCTTCCAACCTCACTCGCTTTACATAAAACCTTATCCTCCATTTTTCTCTTCCATCTCCCTTTCCCTATCAGCATCTTTGAGCATATCATTTTGAATCCTTGGCATATCATGGTTTATCCTTTCAAGGAGCACTATCTAAAAAGCTTACCTTCTTCCAAAAATTTAAAAAAATAAAAAAAAAATTAAAAAAAAAAAAAAATTGAAAATGTGCCTTGGTGAAAACTTGGAAACAGGTGCCTTGGTAGCAAATGTAAAGAGAAATAAATTCATCCTATGGTGAAAACCACTTCCTTGTGGCACCTTGGATAAGTACCATGATGAAAATCTAGCAATGAGGCATCATGCGTAGTTCTTCTACATATTTCATCTATTCTGTCTTCTCTCTTTGATCTTGACAAGGTTGATCTATACACAAATATTTGGCTATTTTGTGAGCTATCTTACGATGATCTTGCTTTCATTCCTTCCATGTTTAGCCTTCATATCCATCTTCCTCCATTCATTTTTGCCTATCGCTATCCTTTTCCCCTTTGGTCTTGATCTAATAAAAAAAGAAAGAAAGAGTAAAACACAGTGCTATGAAGCCTCTTGACATGTCTACTCTTTTGGACTGCATCCTTTCCTACTCTTGCATCATGCTTTTGTGACTTATCCTATGCTAGTCTTTCATTGCTTGTCCAAATGCACTTTACATGACAATTTTTCCCTAGCTTGAGTATTCTTGAGGTGTTTTTCCTTGAGGATTTCTTCCCTTCATTCTCCTTCATTCTCTTGTCTTCCATCTCATCGACTAGCTTGCCAATCCCTCTTGTTCTCCACCTTGCTAGACATTGGGACTACATGATATGATCTTGCTTGGGAGTTTGCAAATGGAAAAAGATGCTATCAAGTATACCAAGTATCAGAATAATTATCAGAACAAGTATCAAAACTAGTATCAGAACAATTATCAAAACAAGTATCACAACCAGTATCAAAATAAGCATCAGAACCAAAATCAGAACAATTATCAAAATCAGTATCAGAATTAATATTAGAACCAGTATCAGAATAATTATCAGAATTAGTATCAGAATCAGTATCAAAACTAGTATCAGAACAATTATCAGAATTAGTATCAGAATCAGTATCAGAACCAGTATCAGAACCAGTATCAGAACAAGTATCAGAATGGGCCTACAGGACTAGTATCAAAATGCCTACTTGGGCTACACCATTCACTTTAGTTTATGGGTCTGAAGCGGTACTACCTATTGAGGTTGAAATCCCATCACTCAGAATCAGAATGCATGGACTTGTCACTGATGAAGACTACAGAGTGTCTAGGTTACAAGAACTGGAATTACTAGATGAACGTAGGCAAGCAGCGTATGATCATCTCAGAGTGTATCAGAAAAGAATGTCTAGAGGCTACAACAAGAAAGTCCGACACAGAGAATTTTAGGTTGGTGATCTAGTCTTGAGAGAAAATCTTAAAAATCAATCACATCGAAAACGCAAGGGGAAGTTTGAACCCAATTGGCTGGGTCCCTTTGTTATCACTACTACTTTTGGCTCTTGTGCCTATCAACTCTCAATGACTGAAGGAGAACAGCTCTGAGAACCAATCAACATTCTCCATCTGAAGAAATTCTACGCCTAAGGCATTCAGTGCTTGGTAAATGTCCTGAAAAAATTTTAAAAATTGGAAAAAGTCCTGAAAAAATGAACATCTTGGTGAAAACCTAGCAATAGGTGCCTTGATGATTCACAAAAAAATAAAAAAATATCAAAAATAAAAAAAAATTGAAAAAATGAAAAATACAAAAAAATGAAAAAGAAGAAAAAGTGCCTTGGTGAAAACCTGGAAATAGGTGCCTTGGTAGCAAAAATAGAATCTCTACCAAGATGGTGAAAACTCGGCAAACGGATGCCACTTGTTCTAAATGCTCCATCTATCAGCACAATCTTGGTCTTTCCTAGCTTTCAGTCTTGCTTTAGTTTGTGCATATCTCCCGGTTTATTTTAGCATTTTTAGTTTTCAATAAGTCGGTCTGTACACCAATCAGCTTGAGCGTCTGTATCCTATCAATGTTCAACACTTGGGGGCAATCAATGTCATATCCTATGGCCTCCAATGTGTCTTAGACATATCATATCTAGTCAGAGTCCTTTGAAGCTTCATGTGAGTCAGTCTGTTTGTCTTGTCTCCAGAAAGGATTTTGCATCTACAACAACACAATCAAACATCAAAACAAACTGAAAACAATCTATGCTTTTTTTTTTACATGCTTTTATCTCCTTGTATGCTTATTGATTCGCATTGAGATTTTTGCATATTGTGTCCCTTCGAGCTCTTCGATGATGTCCTTTATAGGATTTAGAGAGTGATGACTAGGGGCATAATCTTTTCTTTGTTTTTTTCTTGTATGTGAAAATCTAACAACTTTGGAAATTCTAGATTGAAATGGTGTCTGACTGTAAGAGCCTCTATCTTGAATTGGATGGCCATGCGTACCTCGACCATTGATACCCAGAAAATTCAAGGAAGTTTGATCTAACTATTGTCTTTTTGATTAAGTTCTTTCTCCTACTGTGGAATGCAATCTTGCCTAAGAATGTGAACGATAAAGGGTCACTACGGGTTATTAACATTGGATTTAGAATGATCTCTTGACTGTTTGATGTGTTTGCAATGCAAGGCGTACTCAGGTCATCACGACGTTTATGTTTTGATGCTTGTACAAATTGCTATACCAAAATGGACATGATATTTAGGTCATCCTGGCGCTTGTGCCTTGGTGCTTATATCTAATCTGACATTTTGAAAACAAAATCAATATTCATATATCCATGGTTGTTGACCAGTGGGTGTTGTATGAATTCTTGCGCATACAAATCGATATTCATATGTCTATGGTTTCATGGCTAGTGGGCATTGTATTGATTTATTTGGTTACCTAAAAGTTCAATGATGATAACAAATCGACACATGATCAGTGACTAGGTCCTAGGTCTTAGGTTGCATTTCATCTTGCATGTCTCATTGCATTTTGCATGTTTGCATGATCTCACAATGATTAAATGAACTTCAATGCTTAAATGATTCTTCTAATCGCATCTTCAAGTCTAACAAGAACTGAATCTCACATGAAGGTTCCTCCAATGAAATAGCAAGTAGAATCCTTTTTCGGGATCAAAATTCAAATCTGAGATCATTCATATTATTAATTGCTTGGATAATCGACCTTCAATCTTCACAGAAATCCAGTATTCAACTTAATTGATTATCTTTCATCAAACTATCAAAATTTCAACTTGGACAACCATGGTCAACTCATGGTCAAACCTAGTCAATCTCGGTCTCCAGGACCTCCAAACGATACAAAATGCGTTCTCAGACGTGTATAACCACTTTTCCAATCAATTAACATGCTTCTAAACTATCAACGCTGACTTTTTCTTGTCAGATTTCAATTTTAATCCCGAAGGGGGCATGGTATTGCACATCGTTCAAAGTCTGTAATCAAATTTGAAATCATATCTTTTTTTCTATCAATATCTTTCATTAGTGATCAAGATAAACAATCACGTCTAGTTGCTGATTTATCAAAAGTCCTCATCGCTCGGGGCAAATCTATCATCACTTGGGGCATATCAGATTCATCAAGATCCATATCAATCTGGTATTTTCCTAATCTTGTAAACTGTATCAGTTTTTGCAACCATCGGATCATAGTGGTCTTTCCTTGGTTCTTCGGCAACTAAAGGGTTCGGATGTGATACCTGCTAGTTCTGCTAAGACAATCAAGTCTAGAACGGGTCACTCACTTCTTATCAATCCTAAGGTTCAGAATCAGGCATTTTGACACTTTTTTGCAATCATAGGTTCATCGCTGCTACAGTGAACATTATCTCTGGTCATTTAGGACCTCCTATCTCAATATCTCTCAATCGGTTTTTATCTTGAGATCGGTTTATCTTTTGAATCAGTTTCATATCTCTATCAAACACAAATTATCTTTGAACCACTGCGCTTCGCACAGTAATTCAAAGAGGGGCAAAATGTAATACCCCAAAAATAGGCTATAAGTTCATTAACCTCCTACATCGACAAATCGAATGAAATCGACATCAAAGTCATAACCTAAGGCACATCTAAACATCATCGAATCATAATTGATTATCTTAAATTCTGCATCGGGGAATATTCCTAGCAATATTCTTAATTATCTTAATTATCTTTAATTTAATAATTATTTGGCAATAAATCACATTTATCCTAAGTTTGATTAATTGAATATTTTCATATTTAATTAATTAAACTTAATATCTTGCCACTTAATTGTTTAATTAAATTTAATTCTATCTATTATTAATTATATTATTTAATTTTGACAGTAAATCAAAATTCCTATCTTTAATTGATTAAATTCTTATTTAATTAATTAAAGTATGTTGTCATTATTTAATAATATAGTTTTTAATAAAAGTTTGAATAAATAGTTAATTAACCCATAAATTAATTATTTATTTTCAAAAATCAGTTGAGTTGAGGATAAATCACTTTATTTATTTATTTAATTCTTAATTATTATGCATATTCAAAAGAAACAGTTAAACTCCAAATCAAAAAATCAATGCAAGTTATTGACTTTTTGGAACTCAACATCCTTTTGGAGTTCAAAAAGCTGATCTAAACTCTAATTTGAGTTAAAAAGCTATTTTTGCATGTTTTTGCATGATTTTGAGAATTAACTATCTTTCATGATCAGATAACTCAAAAATCAAGATGAATTAATTTGAGTGATTTATGGCTTTTATCCATGCACCTCCAAAGCCCTGAATTTCTATAAATTAAGGCTTCAGCTCTTCACAAATCATCTCATATTTTGTACAATCACGCTGGAGAATTGGAGGCTGAGGGAATCAACTTGCAAATTCAAAACTTTGTGAGATCAATTTCAATTACATAGTTTTTATATCTTAGCATAGAATTTCATAGTTTTCATATCATTGTTAGAATCTTAATTGTTAGATCATTTAGCATTCATTTCATATCAGTTTTCAATAGCATTCATAGCATATCAGTTTATCATTCTTATTGCATAGAAAATATCAAAAAAATAGATTAATTGCATTCAATTTCATATCCATCTTTTGCATTCAAATCCTTCATTTAGGTGTCGTCTAGGTCACTGATCTCGATTACAATCTGAGAACATTAATCTCGCACCTACTAGAAGGCAGTAAATCGCTTGGTTAGATAGCTTTCAATTTTGCATGATTTTGATTATCACTAACCTCTAATGTTTTACTGAGTGTTGTGTCTATAGTTCAGGTACAATTTTCACACACACAAGTACTGGCTTGCTGGAAAATCTCCAACAATCTCCCCCTTTGGAATTAATGGAAACATATGGAATGAAAAACTCCACCAATCCAAATGAATAATTATTTTATAACATTCTCCATTTCCTCTTCAAGACTCCCCCAAAGATGAGTCCTTCATCTACTGCAATATTCTAGAACATTCTCCATTTCCTCAACTGAACTACTGTCATAACTGAATGCTACTCCCCCTTAGTATATTACTCCTTTTAATTCTTTTTTTCATGACTATATATTACTCCCCCTTTGACATCAATGGAAAAGGGTACCAAATAGTTTAAGTACCAGTACTACTCTAGAACTAGAGTAGTCAACCATCCATCAGTCCCTGAGGAATTATGCTTTTCCTTCTTTCTTCTAAGCAGAATCAGGGAAGGGGATTACTCCTAGCTTCTCCCTGAGATACTCAAAAGTATCCTTAGGCAAGGGTTTTGTGAATATGTCTACTAACTATTTTTTCATACTTAGATAGTCCACCTTGACTTCTTTCTTTGCCACTTTCTCTCTTAAGAAGTGATACTTGATCTTAATGTTCTTTGTCTTTGCATGCATCATAGGGTTCTTTGACATGTTGATAGTTCTAGTGTTATCATAGTGAATAACAATAGGATAATCAATTTGAATTCCAAAGTCCTTCATCATTTGCTTGATCCAAATAATTGTAGAACAATTCAAGGCTACTGCAACATACTCTGCTTCTACTATTGACTAAGAAATACAATTCTATTTCTTGCTTGTCCAAGTGACAAGTCTATCACCAAGAAACACTGCTCCACCTGATGTACTCTTTCTATCATCAACACATCCTACCCAATCAACATCAGTGTACACATGAAGCTCAAAATTTTCTAAATTATGATACCATAGAACATAGTCTATAGTGCCTTTCAAATATATGAATATCCTTTTTACTACCATGAGGTGACTTTGTTTAGGCTCTACTACAAATCTTCAAACTATGCCAACTGCATTAGAAATGTCTAGTCTGGTTTGAGTAAGATAAATAAGTTTTCCAATCATAGACTTGTACAATGTTATATCTACTACTGGTGAGTCATCTTCTTTTGTAAGCTTGCATCTAATCATCATAGGTGTCCCTATTAGCTTACAATCATCCACATTGAAATTCTTCAATATCTCTTTCACATACTTTGACTGATTAATGAAAATTCCTTTCTCTGTCTATTGTACATTCAATCCCAAAAAGTATTTGATAGGTCCAATCATGCTCATCTCAAATTCACTCTGCATCTCTTTATAAAATTCAACACTGAGTTTGTCATTACCTCCAAAGATAATGTCATCAACAAATATACCTACAAGTAGTAGTCCTTCAGATGTCTCTCTTATGAATAGGTTACAATCTGCTGCACATTTTTTGAATCCAATCTTTGTTAGATATCCATCAAGTCTCTCATACCAAGCTCTAGGGGCTTGCTTAAGTCCATAGATGGCTTTCTTCAATCTGCATACCATATAAGGTCTGTTTGATAGAGTAAATCCTTCTAGATGCTCAATATATACTTATTCTTTTAATTCACCATTCAGGAATGCAGACTTGACATCCATCTTATAAAATTTGAAGTTTTTGAATGTTGCAAAAGCTAGAAACAACTTAATAGCTTCTAATCTGCTCAATGGTGCAAATGTGTCTGAATAATCAATGCCTTCTCTTTGCACATATCCCTTACATACTAACCTTGCTTTATTTCTTACTACTGTACCATCTGCATTCATCTTGTTTTTGAATATCCACTTTGTTCCAATCACATTCTTATCACTAGGTCTTGGGACTAGTTCTCAAGTGTCATTCTTAATAATATGATCAAGTTCTTCTTTCATAGCATCATGCCATTCTAAATCATTACATGCATCTTCAATACTTAAGGGTTCAATCTGAGATAGTAAGCATACTACCTCATTTCTAGTTGAGTTCTTTGCTTGTGATCTTGTTAAGATTTTGCCGCTCTCATCTCCAATGATGTCTTTCTTGGAATGATTTCTATATGTAAACTTTGGAACTTTAGGTGATGCAGACTTATTAGCCTTAGGAGTTTCTTCTTCACTTGTCTTAGGGTCATTGAATAACACATCAATACTGTCAAAAATTTCTTCAATAATTTTCTCACTAGTGGAGGGTCTGGGTTCTTCTTCAATCATGGGTGAGTAATCATGATATCTTTCTTGAACCATAAACTTTTCATCAATCTTAACATGAGCAATTTCAATGATCTTTTTCAATCTTAAATTGAAACATCTATAAGATTTAATTTTAGTAGAGTAACCAAGGAAAATACCTTCATCACTTCTTGCATCAAACTTTCCTACTGCTTCATCCCTCTTGATGTAGCATTTGCTTCCAAAGATTCTGAAGTATTTTACTATGGGAACATTACCAAACCATATCTCATATGGTGTTTTTTCAGTGCCAGGCCTCAATTGAATTCTATTGATGGTGTAGACTACTGTATTGACCTCATCTCTCTAATAGGTGTGAGCAAATTTTCCTTCAATCATGATGGTGCACGCTGTATCAAGGATGATCCTATTCCTTCTCTCTGCAATTCCATTCTTCTGAGGGGTTCTAGGTGCACTTAACTATCTTTTTATGCCATGTTCTTTGCAATACTCATAGAATCTGTTAGAGGTGAATTCTCCTCCTCTATCCGATCTCAGACATTTTATCTTTAGTCTAGATTCATTCTCAACCTTAGCTTTGAATATCTTGAACTTTTCAAATGCTTTTGACTTATCTTTCAAGATTGTAACCCACATTATCCTAGTGTAATCATCAACAAACAAAATGAAATACCTTTCACCATAGTATGATCTTTTTTGAGTTGGTCCACATAGGTCTGTATGGATCAAATCTAGCTTGTTCTCTGCTAAATTGAGCTTGCTCCTGGATGAGTTTCTCACATGCTTTCCCATCACACATTCCTTTCATATAGTATCAAATGGCTTTGCTATTCTAGGTAGATCTCTTATTACCTTTACATTTCTTATCTTAACTATATTATCAAAATTGATATGACATAGTCTTTTATGCCACAACCAACTGTCATCTACTTTAGCAACAAAACAACTTGCTTCTGGATTAAGCTAAAAAACATTACCTTTAGTCTTTGATCCTAATGAAATTATTTCTCCTTCTTTGTTGTTAATGATGCACTTGTTTCCATTGAATTCCAATCTGTAACATTTTTCAAGTAACTGCCCAACACTTAGTAGGTTATGTTTCAAACCATCAACATACAGAACATCATCAGTACTATTCTTTCCATTCAAGGTGATGGCTCCTCTACCAACGATGGGTTTAGGAGTGTTATCTCCAAATATAACAATGCCACCATTGTATTTGTCTAGATGAACAAATCTATCTTTATCACCTGTCATGTGATGTGAACAACCACTATCTATAATCCAGTCTGTCCTTATATCAGCTTGTGAAATCAATGCTAGCTCTTGTTTCTCTTTCTCATCTTCATGATCTATCTTATTGTTCATTTTCTCTATGATAGCAATAAATCCAATTTCTTCTTTAGCTAAATCATCATATGAAACTCCATCTCTAGCATAGTAACATTCCTTAGAGTATTTAGGCTTGTAGTCATTTTTGAACTTTCTAGCTCTTAAGGGACATTTAGATGCAAAGTGACCAATCTTATTACATGAAAAGAATTTAAATGGAAATTGACCTTCATATTTTCCTTTTCCTTTCTTTTCTCTTTTGGAAATCATAGAAATGAAATCTAGTATTTTCTCTTCATCATCATCATCAAAATTACCAGAAGTGTTTGCAGATTTCTTACCATGAACTGTTGCTTTGAAGGCTATCTCACTTTTAGGTTCTATCTTTAATCTTGAAATCTCAAATGTTGAAATTTTTTTGATCAAGGTCTCTCTCTTGAAATTTGACGTAAGTTGCATGGTCTCATCAAGGATGTTGATCTTATTTTCATATTCTAGAGTGAGAGTAGTCATCAATTTATTGATAATGTCTTCCTCTGAGATTTCTCCACCATTGTTCCCGATTCCAGCATCTGCTTCATTGATCCTTTGATTGTAAGCTTTGATGTTTTCTTCAGGCAGCATCTCGAATGCATTGTATCTTTTCTTCCATGTCTTTCTACATGCATCTTTTGTTTGTTTGTCTCCTTCAAATATGTCTTCTAGGTACTTCCATATTTTGTGGACTATATCTACCTTCTTTATTTTTGAAAACTCACTATCAGATAGGGAGCTGATAAGGGCTTCTTTGGCTATTTCATTCTGATGGAATAATTCCTTTTTCTTATCAGTAGCATCATCCTTTGAAAAGTCTTCTAAGGTAGGGATCTTGACTGCTTTGATAGTTACATCAAAAACTTGAAAAGCAATGCATTGCAAATGAGTCACCATCTTGTTCTTCCAATCAAGATAATTCTCTCCATAAAACTTAGGAATTTCTTTTCTAAAGAATTCCATCTGATCAACCTCAAGTTGTTAAAATTTCTCTCCGAGGCACCTGGCTCTGATACCAATTGTTAGAAATAGTCCCAAGAGATAACTAAGAGTGGGGCGGGGGGGGGGTGAATCAGTTATCTACAAGTTTCAATTCTTTATCCAATTAAGTATACTTAAACATAAAGCATAAAAACAATGAAAGAATACTTGAACACAACATCAATATTTTGGTTATGGGGAAACCCAAATAGGTAAAAACCCTGGTGGGAATTGACACCCCTAATATTCTGCACTAGTGTATTATGATCCTTGTTAGAAGATCCTTAACCCTGTTAGGAGTTTATTTACAATATATTTAGTACAGTAGAACTGGTCAAGGGTTGGAACCTTTTAGGAGTCTTTTAAAATAGTCCCTATTAGGGGAGAGGATGCACTATCCAAGAGCACACTGCTCAAAGGGGTGAAGGCTACAACCTTATGAATAATAAATACACACTATATTTGGGTCTTGGTGAATTGCGCTTAGACCTACTATCTAGATCAATTCCAATGTATATCACAAACACTTTACTTGGTCACATAGACCTTCTTCAGATGGCTCAACACTTCGCACACTCTACTCTACAAATCAACTTTGAACCACACTTAAGCAATCACAAATGACTGCCTATAAATATCTTTCCTCTAAATGATATAATTAGTTCAGCCTATTACAACCACCTTGAAATCAGATTAGAGAAGCCATAACAATCTCGAATAATAATTTAGTCAGCTCTACTAAGCACGCAACACATTTTGGGACCTGTCCAATAAGATAATTGTAGACGCATGCTACACATTGTCAGCTCTACCAAAATAACTGTATATTTATCCTCAAGCTAAATTACTTCATGCACTCTTAACTAAACATCACTAAATATTCTCCAAGCTTAAATCCAAGGGTGCATACCAAAAGGATAGGTGCAACTCCAGAACCAATATAATCTATATCGGCTCTTCTGAACAAACACAAGAAACTGCTATTGGTGAATAACGACTACATAACTTCACTTCTACTAATCATCAGACTCTACGTCCATGAAGTTAACATCACTTATATGTCTTCATCATATATCCAAGTGCTCAAGGCTCCATGTTAGCTATACAGACAATCATACACAGGATACTACATGTTACTCTGTCAGGAACACTACTGACATAAACTGCTATATAACTATCTGTACTAATAGTTAACCTCTGCACCCATGATATCATGTTGATAACATGTCCATGCAACATATACTAAAAGCTAACTTCATAAGTCTTCCACACATTCTACTTACCATATGTTGTCATCAATGACAAACATACAGTTAGTACTAGCCTGCTAGCAAATTTCCAACAAATTAAATATCACTTTTTGAGAGAAAAAATTACAGAGAAGTTAGATTGGAATACATTAGCAAAAAGAATAGATTGTAGATATTTTTACAAAACCATTTCCAAAAGGGACCTTTGATTATCTTATAGGTATGCTTGGGGTGATGGCCCCACCTTGTGACAATTAAATGATGCAATAATGCATCAGTCTAGTGATTATTAGAGCTTTATTATTCTTATAGACTTGATGCTTCATCCTACTACTTAGGGGGAGTAGTTGTAGAGGTTGAATTGATGAAGTGTTTGTGAACAGAGCACCTAGTATGTTGTAAGCATAAAGATTAAAAAAATCTACATCATAGGGGGAGATATTTGTTTGATTAGAGTTGGAACCATTGAAACCCTTTTCTGTTGATGTCAAAGGGGGAGAGGGTTATGTGAACAACCTACTACTATCTTAGAGGGAGCATTGTTGAAGATATTGAGAAGGTTATTTTTAGTTGACTACTTTTGGATTGATGGTTTTTCACTCATATGTTTCCATCAAAGAAAAAGGGGGATATTCTCAGATATTAGTTGGAACCATTGTTGTTGTTGTTGTTTAGGTTTTGTCATTGATGAAAACATATGAAATACTTTAGTTTTGAGTTGGTTATATAGATAGATTGTGTTTCTAGTTGCTATAGGTAGTTGGACAGAAATGTAAGGACATTGTATGACAACTTAGAGTATTTGAGCTTGGTTTTATCATTATGGAGATGTATAGACCTTATGTCTAAGGTCACATGGCTTAATATAGTGATTTGAGGGAGTTACATTTATTTTGGTGAAGACTGGTTACAAGATAGAGACATGCAATTTGACAGAGTTAGTTGTTGAGTTTTGAGCATAAGTTGGTTTTGAGATGGAATCATGTTATGCGAGCTTTAGGCATGGAAGAAAAAATAGGTTGGAGTACACTCTAGGATTTATGGCTTGATTGGGTCTTGCAGATGACAGTACTAGCGTATGAACTTGGATAATTTATTTTGGGAGCCGACTAGGTGGTGTAACATATTTCATGGATTGACAAATGCTAATTGTGGATCTTGGCCTGTAAATTAATATTTTTAATTATTTTATATTTGTATCAGGTATCATGTGTGCCTTATCATTGTGTAATGTAATTGTTTGTGCATTGGGGAAGCCCTAATAGGCCGACATAATTGAGACTTTTAATTTGTATAAAAGAGAGTAAATTCTCTATTGTAATGTGAGGAATGTGTATGGGAGGTATGCATGATTGTGCATGCGAGCATTGTAATCAGAGAAGAGATGAAGAGAAGAGGTATGAGTGGAATCTATGATCATTCCTTGTGCACTTCAATGGAACTATAAGGGAAAGTAAGTTGCTACCATTAAGTTTAATCATTTGAAGAGAAAGTTCACTTCATTGTATTTGGATAGTGAGTCTTGAGGGTGGGTTTAACCTTCTCCTTAGAGTAGTGAGCCTTTTATTCTCATCAAATACTAACAGGGTTGAAGGACCTTTTAACATGGGTTATGTCCTTTAATAGGGACTATTGTACTAGATGTATTGTATCTGTGAGCTATAAATGTGTCACACTTCTATGGATCATTACATGCAAGGAAACTCAAGAATGAGCCCTCATAAATCGATCCATAGCTCCCTAGGCATGGAGTGCAAGGGTTTTTAAGAATGCTCTCAGCTAGAGCTATTTAGCCTATAACCTTGCTAGTAAACCATGCAATGGGAGATTAAATGAAGACAAGGGCAAGAATACCAATATCCTCAAGAATCAAGAATGAAAATGCAATGCAATGCTATGCTAGAAATGGAAATGCAAGCTAAGCTATGAAAAGAAATATGCAAGTGTTACAACCCAAGCTAATTAATCTATGTGAGCTAATCTAGAGCATAGAAATGAAGTTAATCTAAGAAAGCATAAATATGAAGCTAAGCTAAGAATGCAAGAATGAGATGTAGATGCTAAGAATGCTCCAAATCTTCAAAAGCTCCAAAGTGACCTAGAAATCCTACAGCATAAAGTTAGCATAAAAAGTTGGGGATCTAGAATGAAGAAGAGAGCTCTCCTTTTATAAGAAATGAGGAGAAATGGACCATGGAGATTAAGAGGCAAAATATTTAATCAACGATGGAGCTTGAAAGAGGAGCAATCCATGTGCACACATATCCTCCAATGGGAAAATAAGAGTTGACTTTTGTGTCCATATGAGACAAAAAGTCCTTTTTCCCTTTTTATAAAATAAGAATAATGCTTTATTTATGCAACTTAGGATAAGAGGAAAAGTGGGGGCTTTTTATTTATTAAAAGGGGAGGGAATTCCTTTTAAATAAATAAAAACTTAGGATAAGATGGTTAGCCCATAGAAAATAATTGAATAAATGATAGAACTAGGATTTGATCAAGAACAAGCAATTTATGATTTAGCAAAAGGGGCTAATAGTCTAGGTGACCATTTTTAGGTGTATACATTTGCCCCTCTTTGACTAATGTGTGATCGATCTGGGAACACATGCAGTCAAAGAATGAAGTTGAAATGTGAGATCTATTTGGGATCACAAAGAAACTCAGATCAGCTAAGAAGGTAAGAGATAGCCAAGAAGGCAAGCAAATAGCGATCTGACTCCAAAGAATGAAGTGCAGAGAGATAGCAAATCCTGCATGATCAGCCTGGTAGTGACAGTACTGAACACTTAGGAAGGAGATAGCTAATAAGATATGATATGTCTGCCCCCTCGGGATTGAAAGTGAAATCAGGTAGAGGGAAAGCAGAAGCAAGAGCAACATGATCAAATCACTATAAATCATAATAAAAAAGAGAGAATGGAATAACCATCAAGCAGTGAAGGTATGCCCCACACATGGGACACGGGGCACGAACCTATCGGTCCCTTAACCCATAAACACCACGGAGGGGGATTTGAACTTGGGATTTGAAAGTGAATGAAAGACTAGAAGTTTGAAAGAGATGGAGATGAAGAGGTGAAGAATGCCCCAGCGAAGATTGAAGGATCAGGCCTCAACAGGTCAGCCAACTGCATGGAAGAAGGAGAAAGATGAATGTAGATTTTGGTTTCAATCCCGAAATGAAGAGAAAATGATGTGATATGAAAGACAAGAAGTGAAAGACATGATCAGGAAGAAGCAAAAGGTGAGCACAGTTGATTAACAAGTCCATGAAAGATAAAGGAGAGCTCTCTCCATATGCAAGATGCAAAACTAACTAACATGAACTTAAGAATGCAAGCTACATGAAAAGTGGTTTACTTGCAAGGTCACAAAGCTAATAGACATCTAATTATCATCATCGAGCGTTATTGGTAGTGTCGTAAGATCATACAATACACACTAGCATAACTATGTGGATCTGAATATGATCTATATTAGATAGAAATGTGGAAATCCCATCTAGGCATCAAAGACATGTAGGTCAAGATGACTAGTGCAGTGAGATTACCTAAGTTTGATATAGCAAGATTATGCTCGCATCGAGACACAAGAAAGTCAAGATGACTAGAATCATGCACTCGCAAAACAGTCAAGGATAATACCTTGTAGGTCCATAGTGTCAAGTAAGACCAGCATAAATGCTCATGATAGTTAGGACCAACAAAATATACCCACAAATAGAAAAAGCAATAAAACATGTTCTCATTCCCTCAGTCTTCTAGCTATGCATCATTGAAAACTTCTCAGGGAGAGATCACTCATCAAAGAAATCCTCATAGATAGCACACAAAGAAATAAAGCCAAACAAGTCTCAGTGAGTCAAATGTTTAAGTGTGTGTGTGTAGGTCATAGAGTCAAACTTTGAGTATCGCATCTACCAATGAGAAATATTGCATCATCTAGACTGCAAGTAGGACATTTGATAAGTGTTAAGAAACACTCGACGCTAGGGTAGTGTTGAAAAACATAGTTGGGGTGGTGTTAAAAAACACCATTTGCAAGATGCCTAAGAAACCCAAACACACAAAGAGACCCAAGATAAGCTTAAAACAATGTATGCCCCCTAGACTAAGACAAGAGTTAATTCCAGGCTAGGAGAGGCAAAGCAAGAAGTGGAGCAAAGGAGCACCACGCAAGACTGATAGACATAGGTGCAGAGGGTCTCAAGTAGTGCCTATTTCCAGGTTTTCACCACTTGATAGATTTATTGCAATTTTTTCAGGACTTTTTATAAATTTTTTTTTGTATTTTTGCTACCAAAGCGCCTGTTTCCAAGTTGTCACCAAGGCACTTTTTCTATTTTTTTGATTTTTTAAATTTTTTTGCTTTTTTTTTTGGTGAGACATCAAAGCGCCTATTGCTAGGTTTTCACTAGGATGCTCTTTTTTTTCAGTACTTTTTATGCTTTTTTCAGCATCATATATGAATTTTTTTGGAATTTTTTCAGAATCATAAAATATGTACAAAGGATGCCCCAGACAGAAATGGGCATCAAGAATCTGCTTCCTCTGATGTAGAGAACTGATAGGCCCTAGGCCCAAATGCTGCAACTATGACAATAGGAGGTCTCAACCAGTTCGACCAATAATAACCAGCCCTAAGCAATGTTTGAGCTAGCGAAGGATCATTAGAATGTGATCCACATATGCCATCGTGGATTTCAGTTAGCACTTTTTCTGACTCCTCTATTTCTAGACACTTAAGGAGAGTTCCGTCTAGACCCTTCCTATACAAGTAACCAGAGACAAAGGCAAAGTGTAAGGGATGGTGAAAGGAATGGCGTGGTGGATTTGCAAGAGGAATATGAGGTGGAAGATATGAAAAGATGGTAGGATTGTAAGATTTGTGAGCAAGATAGCGTAATTCATCCACCAGGAACTTGAAGCGAGATTTATGCTTTTTCATTTGTAAAATGGATGCTGAAGTAACCAAGGCATTACCAACTTTGTTCTTAGCTCTAGGAATGTGTTGAAGTATAATAGAGATGAGATCATGCTTGAGGTAGTGCATCATTTTTTTGTAGAGAATCAGCTTGTCAGCTTTTATTTGAGAATCATTATTTTAGAGCAGATTGTTATTTTTACTTTTCTTAGGTGCGGATACTGCCACAATGTGGTTTTCACAATCCGACCATTTCTCTTTTCTTTTGACTTGATGACCGTGATGTGTGATTGCTAATTCAATCTTTTTTGTTGCTAGTTCTTTGGTGGAAGAAGTAACAAGTGTTGATGCGAGATGAAATGAAGTGACTGGTTCAATAGTATTTATGCGAGGGGTGTCATCTCTGGTAACAAGAGAGGTTGAGCCTATAGGGTAAGCTCCAAAAGTAGCTAGATCTAGACTTGTCATAGAAGAACCAGCATGGTCCACTAAGGTAATACGAGGAATAAACTCATCAGACCCCACACAAGACCCATCAACCACGTCGGGATGGTTACTACAAGAATGAACCATATCAACCTCCATATCATCAGTAGATATACATTTTTCTCCCCAAAGAAGTGAAGTAGAGGGAAGATCATCTCCCATTTGAACCATAGTGTGTAGTGGTGACTCATCTGTATCTGTGTCTGAATTACTGAGTATGGGAGTATTTCTAGAATCCTCTCTATAGATCCACTCTTGAATAGCTTGTTCTTCTCTGTCTGCTTCTAAAGGAATGGATGAAGGAACAAAAGTATCAAAGATCACCATAGCAGAAGTGGAAGGCTTCATGTGATCAGAAGGTCTCCCATATGACCTAGGAGAAATAGGTATAGAAGAAAAGGAATCCAGCGTATATTCACCCATACCAAGGCTCATCATCTTAAGTGTTTTCTCAGCAGCAACTAGAGACATATGAGGATCAATAGAAGGTTCATTGTGAGGAACAAATTTTTTAGTAGCAGTAAGAGCATTGATAGCAATAGTATGGTCACCAGGAATCACAACTTCAGTGCCATTGTATGGAAATTTGATGCACTGATGATAAGTGGAAGGAACAGCCTGCATGTCATGGATCCAAGGATGACCCAAAAGAATGTTATATGCAAGTCGGATGTCCAATACTTGGAAGCTAATATCTTTCGTGATAGGGCCCACTCAGATAGGTAGCGTGACAAGACCTTTGGAAGATCTTTCCACTTCATCATAAGCTTTTATAGTAATCTTCTTCTTAGAATCCACAGCCAATTCTGACAAACCCAATTGTTGTCTGACATTGAAAGAAACAATATTTAACCCTGCACCATTGTATATCAGGACTCAGCGGACTCGGGTATTGTAGACTAGAACTTCAATGTGTAAAGCTAGATTATGAGGGTGAGAAATAGATATGTCATCTTCTGTAGAAAAGGAGAGAGATAATGGAGATGAAATGTGGTTGACCATAGCCTAAAATTGATCTGGATCAATGTCATTGGGAACATGTGTTGTACGTAGAGCCTCATCAAGAATCTCTCTATGCGAAGAGGATAACCGAAGCAACTCAAGGATAGATATCTATGTTGGTGTCTTTTGCAAATGTTGGAAAAGATCATAGCTAGGGGTGGCTGAAGGAGCCACTTGTTTGGAAGGAAAAGCTTTCTTGGGATCTTGCGTAGTTTTAAGGACAATCTTGGCTTGCCCCCTAGTAACAGCATTCAGTGTCTCACTTCAGGAAGATGAACTACCACGTGTTTGCAAGACTAACTTTGGCTTACCATGATTGGTGTTATTATCATCTTGAGACCTCATCATTAGAACACTCTCAACGGGCTCTACCATGTTAATCACAGGCGTATTAGAAGGATATGTGTAATTGATCTTTGCATCATGATTCTTCTTATGTGTTTGAGAGGTTTCTCCCTTATCATGCTTAGGTAGAGGATCTTTGAAAGTTGTGTGATCAAATTTTTTAGTTAAGCCATCAGTGGAGATTGTGCCGTTCTCAATAAGATCCTGAATATCATCCTTAAGCCTAAAACAATTGTCTGTTGGATGTCCCTTGTTTCTGTGATAATGGCAGTAATGATCCTCTCTCCACCAATCAGGCTTATTTATCAGATCCCAGTTACCAGGTTTATCAAGAAGCGTAAGATATCCATTGTCAACCAAAGTCTTAAGGATCACATCGTAAGGTTCTGCCAACTTGGTATAGACTCACTTTCAAAATGACTTCTTAGGCTTATCTGCATATTGAGGTTTAGGAGCATTGTGAGTGTTGCTAGCTTCTTGTTGTTTTGCTGCATAGATAGCATTGGAGAGATTGAAAGTGGGCTCTTTAACTTTAGGAGCATCAACAACCCCATCATTAACAACATACTTGTTCTTATTCCAAGGTTTGTTCTTGTCTTTACCATTGCCTTTAGCACCTTTATTAATAACAATATCCCCTTTTCTTATAGTTACATCCTCAATTTGATATGGACTTTCAACCATGTCATTGAAAGAGGAGAACAGTTGCTTCCTTAGATCATAAAATAGCTTAGGCACAAGTGTGTTGACGAAAACGTCAATCTTTTCTCTTTCAAGTAGCTGACAAGGATATCGAGAATACAATGACCTCCAACATTGTAAGTAAGTTGCAAATGGCTCACCTTGATGTTGTCTTAGATTACCGAGATCTATCACAGTGATAGGTTGTTGGATGTTGTAAGAGTACTGCTGGGTAAATCACTGAGCTAACTCATCAAAAGTCTTAAGCGGTGGTGTCAATTTCACAAACCATTCCAAAGCTTGGCCTCTTAAGCTTCGAGGGAATAAGCGTAGGAGATATGTGTCTTCATGAAGAAAGTCCATACTAAGAGCATAAAAATGACGCACATGGTCATGAGGGTCACCATTTCCATCATACTTGTCATATTTAGGAACCTCAATATCCTTAGGAAACGGGACCATGTATAGATCTTTATCAAAAGGAAGAGCACAAATTGATTCTACAAAAGAGACCTTTGGAGGCTCTCTTTCTATTTCCATTTGGGTAAGGCGTTGATTTGTCCAACGTAGTTCTTCCTGAAGGACTTCCAATTCAGTTGGTACTCTTTGTTGGACAATTTGTCTGACATCATAGCCGGGAGGAAGCTTGTATCCTCTAGAAGTCATATATTGAAAATATTGATCACCATTACACTCTAAAAGCTTATGCATCATTCGTTGGAAATCCACATCTTGTTCACATCACATAAGATCCTCACTAGAAATCTCATCATTAGCCTCTACCTCATGTTGAGAGGGAGGAGGTTTAGGTGGTGAAGAAGGCATAGCAAAAGTTGGCCTTGGAGGAGATCTTGGTGGCGTGTTGTTGTCATTGTTGCCATTGTTAAAAGGAGATCTATGCTCATGATTACTAGTCTTAGGTTTCTCATGAAATGTCCCTCTATAAGCCATGCGCCTAGTAACATCCATCCTTTGTTGATTGTGTTCTTTGTCTAAGTGCGCTTGATTATCCTTATGCTCAAAGTGTTCTTGCAAGAGTTGAAACTTTTCTTGTTGAGTCAAAGTGAGTGAGACACTGTCTGTGTTTTTGGGGGTCTTGAATGCGGAAAAGAGGAAACCTCCTTTATACCATGGTGTAGCCTTAGAATTCTTAGATTGGTCAGAACTAGAACTATTGTTGCTAATGGGTGCTTTTGAACGTCTAGTTGGAGAAGGTAACTGTGTATAATTGAACGTAGGATGACTCTCCTGCTCAAATTGAGACCGAGTTGTAATCAGCATGAAAAGAGATGTTGGTTGACTAATAGAATGAGACAAAGTTTCTTAGATTTGAGATAAGAAAAGCTAATAAAGATCATTTGTCAAAGTAGAACAATAGAGAGATGGCTCGTCAAAAGTGCTCAAGCACTTACAGTAATCAATTGACTAAAGCCGAGCAACGAGCAAGAAGCTCAATAAGCAAGTAGCTAGAGAGGTAATCGTGATGCGACAAGTGATCAAGAGTAGCATTTGTTAAACTCAAATCCAATAGTTTTAGCTCATTTGTTTTAGTCTAGAACAAATCTAAGCATGTAGGTAACAAACCAATTTCAGGTAAGAACAGAAAAAGACACTCTACGACAGGTTAAAGTGCAAGTTTAGCCACTCTGAATTGTAGCAATGACAGGACAACAAAAAGATTCTGGGTGATACTTTCTAGGCAGACAGGGTGATACTTCTTAGTTCAGGCGATACTTCACCTTAAGCCAGGTGATAGACTGCAGTATGGTTGGGCGATAGACTCCAGGCTAGCGGGGCGATAGTCCAGAAGGCATGAACTATCGCGCGATATACCTCAGCAAAGCACGCGATAAAATAGCAGGGCATGAACTATCGCACGATGATATGATATGATATTTCATATCCTACCCTACAGTCTAGTATGATATGATATTTCTCATTTGCAGATGCGATACTGTTGCAGATTTGTATGAATTTTTGACCAGTGAACATAAAATTCTCAGTTTTAAAGCATTTTGATCAAGTTCAAAGGTTGGATAGTGCAATTTCTCAGTTTGACAAGCAGTAATAGTAGATAAAAGACAAATTTGCAAATGGTAGGTGATCAAACATGTCATAGAACACTTGAAACAAGGACAAAAGCAACCTTGCCAAGACAAGCACTTGTGATATCAAAATAGAAAACCTTATGAACGCTACCGTGTGTTTGAATGTTGAGAACATTTACATGGGCATAGCACAATCGAAGACAATTCAAGCAATTACTACCTAGAAGGACAAGGCTCATTACTGAGCAACGTGGCCCACAACTTGATGCTCCCTTGCCTCACACCAAGTGGTTGCCCACAAGAGATATTGGCATTGTCATGGAAGTGTCAAAAACACAACCAAAGGAACACATATGGTGAGTGTCTTGGGGTGATCCGGGTAAGTCCACTTGGATCAATCCTTGCACCAAGAAGCTAAGCGGCTAAAATAGGGTGGCCTCTATCTAATGGTTCATAGTAAGGGTTTCCGTTCATAGCACCCCTCTTGCTCTTCATAAAGGACTAGGACCTCGCGGCCTCAAGAGTACCTTAAGCATTCTTGCTTAATGCTTTCCTCATGGTCACAATCCCACAAGTTACTCACATCAAGAGAAGATAAGTACTATGTCTACCAAGGTTTTGTGTCCTCGATAGCCTTGAGATTATAGTGAGTTGGAATCACTCGCCACCAAGGAAAATGATGACAAGGTTGTCCCCACTTGGGTCGTTCCTCTTGATTGCTCAAGAGCAGGCCCGCTAAAGGATCCTAAGCTAAACAAAGAGTGGATTAATTCTTGAGGTTCAAGGTTTTTGGTTCACCACAAGGGTGAAGAGCACACTCCCCTATCTCAAGAATCTCTCCCAAACACACCAAGCAAAGATCCAATTACCCCCTTGCTTCCAAAATCCCAAGATGGGTCAAGATTTCTGTTTCACCAAAAGGGTGAAGAGCATACTCTCCTACCACCTCAAAATTTCTACAACAAGGTATTAAGTGCCTATGAAAGGAAACAACTAGTATATGCCGCACTTAATAAAGAAAGCAATTAAACAAGCACTTGATTTGGTTTTTATGCTTAGGGTAGCCCTGCAAAAACCATTAGTAGCCCTCTTTGACATGCGATTTTAGCAAATTTCAAGCAAGAAGCACCTACAACCATAACTTTTTAGACCAACAAGAGTTAGGAGAATCAAAATCCAAAATCTTACAATGATTAGTACATGAAAAAATTAGATAATGTGCAAAAATAATTGATCAAATGATAAAATCTGAAAATGAAAGACCTTTCCAATGATATATCACACTTAAACTTTTGATACCATTTACAAAATTTCAAAAAAAAATGGGCACTTGTTTTCCAGTGTGGCACAGATTTGTAAACGCTAAAATTTTCAAAAAATTTCAAAAAGTTAGTTGAGAACCTAAAACTTGCAAGATAGATAAAATAGCTCAAAAATAGCTCGCTACCAAGTACAGACACCAATATCGTGCGATACTTCGCACTATACTGGGGTGATACTTATTAGTTTGTGTGATATTTCGCCCGACACTAGGTGATACTTCACCTAAGACCAAGCGATATACTCTACTATAGCCAGGTGATACTTCTGACAGGTGAAGTATCACACACACATACAGAGGTATATCACGTGATACTTCTAGAAAGTATCGTGCGACAGTCTGAGACAAAAAAATAGAGACTAAAAATTAAGCTAAAAACTTGGCAAAAAATTGATGAAAATTGACAAAAATACAAAATTTAAAGGGCAAAGTCTATCTACTTTGCCCCACGGTGGGTGCAAAAAATGTGTGCTATAAATGTGTCACACTTCTATGGATCATTACATGCAAGGAAACTCAAGAATGAGCCCTCACAAATCGATCCATAGCTCCCTAGGCATGGAGTGCAAGGGTTTTTAAGAATGCTCTCAGCTAGAGCTATTTAGCCTATAACCTTGCTAGTAAACCATGCAATGAGAGATTCAATGAAGACAAGGGCAAGAATACCAATATCCTCAAGAATCAAGAATGAAAATGCAATGCAATGCTATGCTAGAAATGGAAATGCAAGCTAAGCTATGAAAAGAAATATGCAAGTGTTACAACCCAAGCTAATTAATCTATGTGAGCTAATCTAGAGCATAGAAATGAAGTTAATCTAAGAAAGCATAAATATGAAGCTAAGCTAAGAATGCAAGAATGATATGTAGATGCTAAGAATTCTCCAAATCTTCAAAAGCTCCAAAGTGACCTAGAAATCCTGCAGCATAAAGTTAGCATAAAAAGTTGGGGATCTAGAATGAAGAAGAGAGCTCTCCTTTTATAAGAAATGAGGAGAAATGGACCATGGAGATTAAGAGGCAAAATATTTAATCAACGATGGAGTTTGAAAGAGGAGCAATCCATGTGCACACATATCCTCCAATGGGAAAATAAGAGTTGACTTTTGTGTCCATATGAGACAAAAAGTGCTTTTTCCCTTTTTATAAAATAAGAACAATGCTTTATTTGTGCAACTTAGGATAAGAGGAAAAGTGGGGGCTTTTTATTTATTAAAAGGGGAGGGAATTCCTTTTAAATAAATAAAAACTTAGGATAAGATGGTTAGCCCATAGAAAATAATTGAATAAATGATAGAGCTAGGATTTGATCAAGAACAAGAAATTTATGATTTAGCAAAAGGGGCTAATAGTCTAGGTGACCATTTTTAGGTGTATACAGTATCAACTCCTAATAGGGCTAGGTCTCCTAACATGGACATTTTTATACTAGTGCACTATCTAGTGGGTTCCATCCCCACTGAGGTTTTTCCCTTAACAAGGTTTTTATAGTGTTGTTGTCTATCTTGTTTATCTCATTTAGCATAGTTATATTCTTAATTAATATTTTGGTTTAGAAGTTTAAAGTTTACAATTATTATACACAATTGATTCACCCCCCCTCTCATTTGTGTGGTGTGGTTTTCTATTTCTAACATATATTCCATTAGATATATTGGAAGCATGTTTGAGTAAGGCGGACCAGTCACCTTTAATATTTATATAGAGAATCATTGCTCCAATTGAGATTTCCTTTTTGATCAGAGCAAACCTAACCTATTCTAAATAAGTGTAGACCTTCAAATATTAGTTTAAGAGCATATTCCTAACATATAGTAAAAATAATTAGTAAAGACACTTCAGATAGAGCTCAATGGGAGCACTCTGTTACCGTTCGATTTGCTCTTGATTTAGGGATGTGGGTGTGCTCTCAAAACACATGGAGCATGTCCCTAATGAAAATTAGGAAGGCTTAGGATCAAATAGGGACCATGCGAATCCCATAGTGGCATATAATTAGGTATAGAACACCTGATTTGACCCTAGAGCCTCAAGGAACCTAATGAAGGTGAAATACATGTTAAGGTACAAATTCTTGTGCTAAGTGTAATCACCTAAAAAATAGACAAGATTAATCAAGTGAGAAATCGAGGCAAAAATCAAAACAATTAAATCAAATCAAGCTAAAATCAAAGCTAAATTGGAATCAAGCCATAATTCAAATTTAATTAAAGATCAAAAGCCATAAAATCAATTTAAAATCAAATAAATCAAATTAAATCAATTGATTATGCAATTAATCTAATTGATGGCATAGCTCATTTAAATCAAATCAACCCATTCAAGAGGTACATATGGCTAAACATATTAATTAAAATTAATTAATTAAATCTTATTTTCCCTCAACCACCAAATGGGAGGAAAATGCATCAACCAATAGGATTTGAGAACCAAGCTCACATGGATCAAGCTCACATCGAATCTCCACCACCCATAAGGAGAAAGAATCTTGTCCACCCATTTTGTCCTCTTGTCCCAAGCTTCGAGGACAAAATATTTAAATGGTCTCCAAAGGTGGAACCATGGACTTAACCCTCATCAAACCATGATCAAATCAACTACACCACCTACCCTTGCCAAAATCTATAAAATCAAGGCATAAATAAATCAATTATCATCCAAAATTTTTGAGAAGCATCAAACCTCTTGCTATTTTAAGCTAGAAAGGAAAATCTAGAGCTAATTAGTCTTTTTTCAATTGGAATTAACTTGTTTTAGCTTACTTTATCTTACTTTCTCATATTAGGACTATCACTAGTGAGAGCTCATCATTAACATCCCTAATTAGAGAGCCATAGAGTGCTCATTTGTCTTTTAAATAATTTAATTAAATTGAATTTGTGGTAATTTAGTTCTTATTTTGATTTATTTGACAAAGCTAACCCTATGAAGGTACTAATAGTAGTACACAAAATGGTGCCCACCGTGGGGCATTAGGCCTCACTAATTTTTAAATTCAGAGAAGTAAAATTTTTCTTGCAAATCTTTCTATTGTTCTCTATTTTGCAGGTTTTTCAACGCTTTCACAGATTTCTCCAGCGCATTCAATATATTCTCCAGCGCGTATAAGGTCTGAAATAGTGCATCCACAAAAAATTTGTGCACCTTTTCATAGAGTTTCGATGCTTTAAATCTTTCTATTTTCTTGTCTCACTTCTTTCAGCGCGTGTGCCCTGACTCTGCAACACTTCCAATTTACTCTGCAACATGTTCAAGGATTTCTTTATACGCCTTTGCTTAATTAAACAATGCATTTAAATTCTATTTCTGTGCTTTTAATATTTTTCTATAGCGCATTTGATAGTTTTAACAATGCTTTCAATTATTTTAGCAGTGCATTTAATAGATTCTGTTGTGCATTCAATGAAATTGCAAATTTCTAGAATCTAACATTCGGAAAATGATTTGTATGTGTCTGTAGAATGACTAGTCATAAAAAAGTAAAAAAGCCAGAGACCAGATTCAATAGTGAAGCAAAAGCCTTGGCCAAAAAGATCAAAGAGGAGAATATTGCAAACATTCAGCTTGTTTTGGAGAATTCACAACAAGAAACAAAGGTATATGAGAAATATTTGGAAATTGTAGAAGCCTATAAATCTAAATTTTCTTCGTTAAATTGGATTTATTTACCTTAATCAATTTGTCTCAAATTTGATAAATAAAGTTAGATTTCTAATTTTGTTCTTGTTTTTCTTCATTGTGCTTGTTGATGTTGACTAATTTGGTGGAGAAGCGAAAAGGAAGGAACGATCGCCACTAGGTAAGCATAAATAATGGAAAAATCATAAAAAATGCCCCTAGCGTTTGCTAGCTTCGATTGAAGGTAAGCCTAAAATTGGTCAATGCTTATTTAAATTGTGGCCTTGTGATTTTAATTCAAATCTAGTAATTAAAATAGCATAAAGGATAAAATCAGGCACTTAATCAAATAAACCCCTTGTTTGTGGAAAAGTGTAGAAATACTCGATTCCCATTAGTTAGTGGGTTTTAGAAATTGAACCTTGTTAAAAGTGTTTGAGAATAAAGAAATAGATAGGGATATTCTCTTCACCTTTTGGTGAATCAAACTCCCAAAACCTATCTCTTAATTCCATTTTATTTCTTTCAATATGAACATGCTAGATCTTTAGTGGGCCTGCCTCCCGAGATTTGCCTTAACAAGGCTAGTGAGAGTGACGGCCCAAAGTGGGATACAATTGCCTTTGTTGCAATAATCCTACCCACTAAAAAATAAAATGCATGCATCCTTAATGTGATGTGTGACAAAAGGGTGTTAAGCTTTCGAACTTCCTCAAGTAGTCCTTTGGGATTGCACAAAACTCTGACATACCGGTGGTGGGAAGCCTCCTAATTTTGGGGGATGAAAACTTAATATCCATTTTGAATGGAATCTTGATTAAATACCTTGTTAAAATAGAAAATCCTACCTTGTAGAGCTATGTTTACAAACCAAATTGTGAACTAGGTAGATTTCTTGAAGTGCCTTTTTGTGAAAAACCCATGATAACGTCCTTACAAATTCAAACACTTTTTATGTAGAGTGTTAAAAGGAACAAGTGTATTTGTGATTTCTTTGTTTGAAAAATACATATAACGAGTAAGAGATATCCATTTGAAACTTCATCTTATATTTTAAATCTCTTCATAAAAATAAATAATTACCAAGTTTGGGGGAAACAATTCAAAATCAAACCTTGTTGAATGCCAGTTTCTACATGCTCTCATAAAATCAAACTATCTTTACAAGAAGATGACACTTGCATTGTAGAAGAGGTCCCCAAATTTGAATCCCAAAACTCTTTCATAATTCAAAACCAAGGGGATAGTCTCCCAAATCTTTTCAAAAAGAGAACTGATCCAATGTTTAGAAACTCTGTATTTCACGATTACCTCAATGGAGGAAATAACAAAAAAATTAATCATGCCAATCAAGGTCCAAAAGAAGCAATTGTAGATAAGGCAAACAGAGCAGCTCAAGACATTGAATTTCTTGAGGTCATGGATAAATTGATAGAAAGAGATAGGGAAAGATATTTCCTAAACTTAGCCCAAGCAGGGGTAAAACTTCCTCATGATTATGACGTTGATCAACTTAAGAAAGACAAGGAAGATGATAATCCGATAGGTGCGATGAATAAACAATTAAAGATGTTCCAAACACAAATTGACCTAATGAAAAAGGTAGTTGAACCTAAGCCATTCTCTATCAAGGCCTTGTGCTCATTTAATTTTGACAAAAGCTTGGTTATGGTTGTTAGAATAACTAAGAGGGGGGGGGGAATCAGTTATCTGCAGTCCCAAATCAAAATGTATAATCCAAAACAATTTACTTAAACTTCTGTAGCTCGGTAACATAAAATACTTTACTATCTGTGCTTTTACCGATTACTAGTCAATTAACATGTAATGATTATCGACCAAATCTAACATGCAATATGTGAAGTATGATAACAAACAATCACCACAATGAACACATAACACAAAAGATTTAACGTGGAAACCTTGTGAAGGGAAAAACCACCTAGGAACGACAACCCAAAAATGTTCACTCTTCTGAAGTGAGTGGTGGAAATTTGGCTGAGTTAGATACATAGATGTTGTCATTATGGCAACATATGACCTATATGAAGATTGCACAGGACAAAGAGCAAGTATGACAGAGCGCAATGCAAAATTGTCTAAGTATGAGACAATATTTTTGCCAGTGTACCCAAAGACAGATTTGATTAGCGATATTGATTGGAGTAAGTTCAGTGCTTATGCACTTGAACATAGATACTATGGTGACTATAGAAGACTCACTTGAGAGTGCAAGTCATTATGACATGTACGAAAGAAGTTATGATAGTTTTACTAAAGATAGTGTTAAGCCGACAGGATAGAATATGAAGACATAATTGGTAAAGAGTTAAGGGATTATTTTGTTTATCAAAATAATGTCTTAACAATATAAAGGGATGAAATCCTAGATGTTAACCCTTGGGTAAAGATATATTTTTTATAATACTTATGACAAGCTGACTGTAAGAGTTATTAATCTTAATAACTTGTATAAAGAGATGTAAGGATGTAATTGTAAGAAGATAAAGTTGTAATAGCGATAGTTAAAAAGCAAGCGAAGAGACATTGATGTGAAGTTACAAGTAGTATAAGGTTATGTACCTTAACCTATTTTGTAATCAGTAGATATTGTATATTACTTGTTTGGGTAGTGGGCTCGTCTGGTAATCATATTTTGTACTACCAACTCCTAGCAGGGTTGAGGCTTCTAACAAGGCCTATAGTCCCTTAATCAAGACTAAGACACTATATGCATGTAATAGGCTCCTAACAAGGTCAACATCCTTAACAGGATACTTTTGATTAGTGGATCTTTGTGGGTACCATCCCCACCGGGGTTTTCCCTTGGCCAGGGTTTCCTCAAGAATAAATAATGTGTTATGAGTTCATTTGTTTTATGGCTATGCATGTTGTTTAGTTTTCTATGTTATGCATGCATTAAGATAATTTGTTATATCCATAATTGGGAAAAAGTAAAAGTTTGTAGAATACTAATTCACATCCCCCTCTCAGTATTCCCTATTTCTAACAGTGAGATCGGTGAAGACCCAACCTTGTTAAAGGTTACAAACACACTGTTAGGTGTGACCTTGTTAGAGGATTTTAGACCAACTGTTATCGTCCAACCAACATTCACTATGGGGTTGATAGGATAACAATGCTCATTCTATGAATGAAACATATAAGACTTTCAAGTCCACTCTGTTAAGAGATTTCTCTATTTAAAATGGTTAAAATGTAACAACAGTTTGATCTAATTACAATACAACTTCAATTGTAGACGTTTAGATCTATTTTATGCTCATTCAAATCCTCTGATTAGTATAACAATTCTGTATCACAATAATCAATGACTTACTATCGCTCGGTAATAGCTTTTTGATGCTCGATAAACTCTATAGTTCAGTTCTCCTTAACCAGTTTGATCAGACATACATGAAGCTTGTTCATGCGATAATTCTGTAGTCCTTCTTCTTCCGGCATTATTTTTATAACAAAACTCTAGTCTCTTAAATAGACAAGTAAACTATTTTCTTTTCCTCCATTATATTTTGCCGCTTATTCTCCTTCATCCATTATGCCGCTTAAACCCTCCTTGGTTGATGTGCCAGTAATACATTTTGATTTCATCCTTTAGATCTTCCTTGAATTATGCTAGCTGTTGATCTTCATAACAAACATTATCTCCATCACTGATTTCGATGTACTTTACAGCTCATCAATCCTTAATGGCTAAACTAATCATTTAGTTCTTTTCTCCTACTCGGTTAACAAAGAAATGTGTCGGTGAACACAAGTTTGGTTTATACTGTGCTTGGTATACACTACATTACTTGGTGTATTCTGTAATGCTTCATCAACTGACCACACTGCCTTGTGTCTTTCAACTCTTTTCTTCATCATAGATGAATGAAACATAATCAAGTCAATAAAATAAGGTCATAGACTCATCAAAAAGTTACTCAATGTATTCCTTATCCTCATGTGTCATATACATCTTCCTCATGTAGATATTTCTATTCTTCATCTCTTTTACTCCTTTTCTACAGATGTTTAGTTATAGTAACTTACAAAATAAGTGTCGTCAAACTAGTTGACATCAATGACAACATATTACTGATTTAATCATATTACATATCTAATCAAAAACTTAGTGATCTCTAATCATAGATCTTCAATTAGGTTCTAAATTAGTTGTAGTTCATTAATCTCTCCCTTTGGCATTGATGGCAACTCAAGTAATATGAAATATACAATACACATACCAAACATGTATTCTATAACTCTATGAACAAATGTTGTACAAGCTCTCCCTAGCTTAATATGTTTAATCACTACGTTACTCAACAACATTACAAATGTAGCTTTGACATTCTGTAGTTATGATCTTTTCAACTCTTGAATTCCTTCTTCTATTCTCAGTAACTAATCTTCGGTGCTCTCACTTCCTTTCAGTTTGTCTCTCCCTTAGATAGATGTTAGTGTTCTCATCAGTGCATATTGTTTCATATTGTTTATCTCTCCCTTTGAAAATAATGCCAAAGAAACAAATAAACATACAACTCTGTAGTAGCCAAGTAACTCTTTGTTGTTCGGTGCATACTTTGTATCTCTGTATACTGATATGCCAATCTGTTCCAGTTCTCCAAACTTTTCACAACCTTAGACATGATCCAAAGTGTGACCTATGCTACATCAACATGTATGATATTTTGATAAGATTAGGCTGATGCAACATCCAGATCACATTAGTGACCAGTAGACAGGGGATGGACCCCAAGTCTAGTCCTCAAGTATTCAAATGTATCCTTCGGTAGAGGCTTTGTAAATATGTCTGCAAGTTGTTATTTTGATGTAACAAACTCTAGCTTAACTTGCTTCTCCTATACTTGTTCTCTTAAGTAGTGATACTTGATTAAATATGCTTTGATTTAGAGTGCATCACTGAATTCTTTGAAATGTTTATTGCACTTGTGTTATCACAATATATAATCACCGGCTCAGTGATTATCTCACTCATACCTTCTAGAACTTGTTTAATATATGAAATATTTGAACAATTTGTAGTAGTAGCAACATACTTTGCTTTGGCTGTAGACTGAGAAATGCAAGCCTTATTCTTACATGTCCATGTAACAAGTCTTTCACCAAAGAAAAATGCTCCTCCAGTGGTACTTTTTATGTCATCCACATTTCCAGCGCAATCAGTGTCGGTATATACTTTGAGTTCAAACTTGCCTTCCTTAGGATACCATAATCCATAATCTTCTATTTTCTTCAGGTATCTTAAGATTCTCTTTGTAGCAACCATGTGTGACTCTCTAGGGTTTGCATAAAATCTTGCAACAATTCTCACAGCATGTGCTATGTCTGGTCTACTATGCACTACATACATTAACTTACCAATCATAGATCAGTACAGTGTCTGGTTCACTTCTGTAGTTTCATCTTCCTTAGTTAGTTTACATCCAGTAGCCATTGGTGTTCCCATAGGTTTAGCATCTTCCATGCCAAATGTATTCAATACTTCCTTGATATATTTGGATTGTGTGATGAATATACCATCATTTTGCTGAATCACTTGTAATCCTAGAAAGAACTTAATCTCTCCTAACATAGACATTTCAAATTCACTTCTCATTTCATCAGAAAATGACTTATAGATTTGATCTTGACCTCCAAAAATAATTTCATCCACAAATATTTTAGCAATAAGAATTGTATCATCAGTATCTCCTTTCATGTACAAATTGTTGTTCTCACTTGTTCTTACAAATCCAATACTTAACAAATAAGTATACAGCCGCTCATACCAGGCTCTTAGTGCTTGCTTCCACGAACCCTTCAGGTTGTTCTATGTAGACTTCTTCTTCAAGTATTCCATTCAGAAATGCTGACTTGACATCCATTTGGTAAACTTTGAACTTTTTGTGTGCAACATATGGAAGTAACATTCTAACTCCTAATCTAGCAATAGGTGCAAGTGTTTTTCCATAATCAATTCCTTCCTCCTATGCATATCCTTTTCATACTAATCTAGCTTTATTTCTTGTTACTTCTCCATTCTCATTCTACTTGTTCCTGAATATCCACTTAGTACCAATAACATTCTTATCTTTAGGTCTGGGTACTAAGGTCTAGGTTTTGTTCTTCTCTATCTGTTCTATTTCCTCTTTCATTGCATTAACCCATTCATCATTTTCTAATGCAACTTTTACATTCTTCAGTTCATATTCACAAACTAGACATGTACCTTGTCTTGGTTTCCTCCTTGTTTGCATGCCAGCTTGTCTGTCTCTAATGATTTGAGTCTCAGGATGGTGTCTTCTAACAAAACTTTCCAGTATCTGATTTCTTCTTTTTTGTTCATCCTATGCAGGTTCATTTGCTTTCGTAGTAGGTCCTTCCTGCTCGTTGGTTTCTTTTTCCTGTTCCTCGGTATTGTTTTCCTACTGACCATTTGTCACTGTTTGCGGCATCGGTAGGTACTCAGGTTGTTCAATGTAAGTGAATCTATTATAGTCCTTAGGTTCCTTTCTGCTTTCCTTTGCATTCTTATCATCAAAATCATCAACTCAAACATTAGTACTCTCAATCATTTTATTTGTAACTTTGTTTAGACATTTGTATGCTTTACTTTTATTGGAATATCCTAAAAATATCTCTTCTTCACCTTTTGAGTCAAACTTTCCATTTCTTTCATCTTTCAGAATAAAACATTTGCTTCCAAAAATTTTGAAATAACTTACAGTGGGTTTATGTCCAAACCATAATTCATAGGGTGTCTTATTAGTGTTCTTCTTCAGTTGTACTCGGCTTAGCACATAGACAACAATTCTAACGACTTCTCTCCAGTATGTTTGAGCAACATTATTTTCTATCATTAATGTCCTTATGTAGTTAACAATTGACCTATTCCTCCTTTCAGCAATGCCATTCTATTAGGGTGTCCTTGGTGTAGAGACCTATCTTTTAATACCGTGCTCATTACAAAAATTAGTAAATTCATCAGAGATAAATTCACCTCCTCTATCAGATCTTAAGCATTTCAAATCTTTACCAGTCTCTTTTTCTACTTTTTCTTTATACCACTTGAACATCTTGAATGCCTCAGATTTTTCTTTTAAGAACATGGCAGTCATCAACCTAGTATAATCATCAACAAAAAGAATAAAGTATCTGTCTCCATAATAACTCTGAGTTCTCATAGGACCACATAGGTTGGTATGAACCAACTCAAGTATCTTATTTGTTGAATAATCTTTGATTTTAAAACTAGACTTAGTCATCTTACCTTTCTGACATTCATGACACATAACATGATCAGGCTTAGATAAGTTAGGCAGACCTCTAACTCTTTTCTTTTTACTGATCTTAATCATGTTATTAAAATTCACATATCATAACCTTTTATGCCACAACCATGCATCTTCATCTTTCATCAATAAACAAGAAGACTGATCATTATCAAGATAAAATAGATTACCTCTAGATTATGTACCAGTTCCAACAAGTCTTCTTCCATCATCAAATATTTTCACCTTTTTGCTCTCAAAAGCAACTCGGTGGCTTGAATTGTTCAGTTGTGCCACACTTAGCATGTTATAGTTTAATCCTCTTACACAATAAGAATTTTCACATTTTAATCTATCATTTATCATCAGGGATCCTTTACCTCTTACCATACAGGTGCATCATTTCCCATTCTTACAGATCCTCCATTGTATTCTTCAAGATAATCAAATTTTTCTTCATCACCAGTCATGTGATGTGTATAGCCACTATCTATAATCCATGTATCATTCTTATTAACCTTAGAGATAAGTGTTGTCTCTACATACCTTTCATCTTCTTTGGAATCATCTTGCATTGGCACACATACTACCTCTACATCACCATCAGTGTCAGTATCGATGATATCTTCTTCCTCAGTAATGTAGAAAACCTTCTTGCCTTAGTCATTATTATCTCGATTATCTCTATTGTAGTGTTGGTAGCCTTAGTTGTCTCTTCTCCCATAGCTTCCTTTAGATCGGTCTTTGGTTCTATCATCATCATTCTTGTGTGGACATCTAGCAGCAATGTGGCCAACTTCTTTACAATTAAAGCATGCTAAAGGTAACTTGCCTCTATACCTTCCTTTTCCTTTAGGTAACCTTCTGGCCATAAGAGCTTCAGGTTCATCAAGCTCATCATTAGTATTGCTATGACTATCATCCTTATTTCTTCTACTAGACTTACCAATCTTCAGAGAAGTCATGAAAGTGGATTCAACATTGGGTACAATACTATTATCATAATTATTCAGTTCAAATGTTGTAATCTTTCCAATCAGATTATCAAGAGTGAGTGTGCTATTAGGTGCTGACCTATTTTCATGAATTGCAGATATTTCGATGGCATAGATAGGCAATAGGGTTCTTAGAATTTTGCTTACCATAGTGTCTTCATCAATAACTCCATCTAATGCTCTAATAGCGTGAACTACCTCTGTTATTCTATTTGTGTACTGCACAATGTTTTCACCTTCTTTCATCTTCATGTCATCAAATCTTCCTCTCAAGCTTTCGGATCTTGCTCTCTTCACATTCACATCACCACTATAAATTAGAGCTAGTTTATCCCACATCTTCTTAGCAATAGTATAGTCCTTGATGTCTTCAAATTCGCATCACCACTATAAATTTTGCTTACCATTATCTTAGTCCTAGGGAATCAAGGTGAAAGAAGAGACATGGTCTTCATTATGAGGCTATAAGAGCCTTAATGAGGGTGTAAGGAGGCATTAATGAGTTTGTAAGGCTCATTAATGAGGGGGTTTGACCAAAAGTTAAAGGAGGGTGGATTAGACTAAGATGGATAGGAATCACCTTCTAAATAGGTTTAGGAAAGTTTAGGAGGGTTTAGGGTTCTCTAGAAGATTCTAGGGTTTTAGGCTTAAAATAAATATTAAATTTATTTAAGGATTGTGACAATATTTATCAAATAATGATTCGATAAATAGGGGAAAATCATTTAAATTTGATTTAAATGCTTTTGGCTAGGGTTTATTAATTAAATGTCTTTAATTAAAATAGGACAGGAGGTAATGACAATAAAAACTAATTAATTAATTAATTAATTAATGATGATGTCATAGGGGTTTTTGCAAAATAAAATATTTTTATTTTGGAAAAGGCATTTTAGGTGTCTACATTTTTCCCCTCTTTGATGCGATCCCACAAATGGCATGGCATCAAAGACAATAAAATAAGATGCCCAAAGCTAGAATATAAGATAAGGGGTTGTGCCCCCTCGAGAATATAACGCAAAGAGGAAACTGTGTGGAATTTTCTTGAAAAGAACACAAAAAAGAAAGGAAAGGAAGACGGGAATGGAGGATAAAAAGACAAACTTTCAAGAGAAAAGATTGGGGAATGAAATATGATGGTGAAATGTAGGATGCAGGATGAAGCTATATGAAAGATGCAAGATTAATCTATATGATGTAGGATGGGGGATTTGGGGAGCTCCTTGTGTTGGATTTTTGAGAGCACAACCTAGTTTGATATATAAATGCTAGAGACCTGCCAATGTTACTAGGAACTCAAGGCCTTGTCACCAACGTTGCATAGGACTAATAAAAAAAACAAACACGCAAGGGGTTGCCCCAGCCTCAAGCATGAAACCTGGAGGAGGCATGGTGGAAATGATGCTGGAGAAACCATAAACACATGAATGACTCATAGACAGAAGAAAAAGATCAAAAGACCTTGCCCCAGATTGTCCTCATTCATTGCGCACCATGATATAAAGGATCATGGTGACTTTGAGTAGAGGGCAATGAGAAGGCGTAAAAGATTAGCAAGATCCAAAGGACAAAATCCAAGATCAGAATGATACATCTTCATGGACCCAATTTGATTTCTTAGGTCAAACAACACATAAGGATACCTCTGTGTGGACCTGGTTTGATTTCTTAGGTCAAAAAATACAAAAGGATACATCTATGTGGGCCCAATTTTATGGGGAGAATGATGTGTTATTCGCTAGCAAATGATGAGGTTCAAAGATAATCACGAGATCAAGGATAGTCGACAAAAGATGTTGCTAAAGTACAAGGCTAGGTGGGACAAAACATCTGATCAAATGCTGCTGCAGGACTGACGAGGATATGTACAATAGGACAAGATGATATGTTCAATCGATGTGAAGATATTTACAAGAGAGATCGAAAGATAAGCAAAGATCCAAAGGAACTATGTGATGATGATAATCACCTTCATGAAATTAAGATCAAATTAGCAACAATTCTAAAGTAAATACAATGCAAATCTATTTAAAAATGAAACTAAGATCTATAGCATCTCATGGCTCTGTAGAAAGATGTGGTAAGTGAAGCTCTCAGCTCAAATCTCCACTAGTGACACTTCTAAAATGAGAATGTATGCTACTTTATGCTTCTATGATGATGATTCTAGCTCAAATTGACAAAAGTATAATGCAAATGCTCTAAATTCTCTTAATTGCTCGTAGAATGCTCTTCAATTGCCTATAGTAACAATTCTTTGCAAATGAATTTCTAAGATATCAATTGCTCTCAAAATGCTTCATACTTATAGTAAATTCCTAAGGGTAGGGGGTGGAGTGAAGTAATCATGATTTACCTTTGGTTGAGTCAAATAATTTGCTTTGTTTATAAATAGGGGGACAATTTAAAGGTTTGTCTCAAGGCTTTGGACAAAAGGACAAGATTGAGTGGATGAGATTGAAACTTTAGAATGAGTGATTGAGATTCATCCTTTCTGAGTGATTTATGTCTTTTTGTCCTCAATTCTTATTGGTTTCTCAACTTTGTTGAAAGATATTAGGAATTATTAAATTCAAGTAATTAATTAAATTTAGCCATGTAAGGGTAATAAGTTCATTTTGATTTTTGATTTAAAACAACTATACAACTAATTGATTAAAATAAATTATGTAGTGTTTTTCACCCCTTTAAGCTTTGATTTAATTATTTAACTCATTATTTGATTTTTCCTTTGCTTTAATTGATTTTGTCCAACTTTATTTAATTATGTCCATTTTAATTGATTTGATCCCTTTTTGATTGAATTAGTGCATTTTGATGATTTTGAGCCATTTTATTGATTTTTGTAATTTAAAAGCACTTGTCCATTTTTGCGTGTCTACAAATGCCCATCTTTGAATTGATGTGCGAAGAACATTGATTCAAAGATTCTTTTGAGTTTGATCGCTTTTAGGCCCTGATTGTTGATTCACTGATTGCTGCCTCTGATATGATATGATTGCTGCCTTTGATATGACATTGATTGCTGCCTTTGATATGATATGATTGTTGCCTCTGATACTGATACAATTTTTTTTTGATGCCCCACTGATTCCCATGATGTTTTTTTTCAATTTCAATTTGATACCCTGATGCCCCCTCATAAATTAAAACATATTGATTGCTTGATTTGAAAAATTTGATGATGTTGATGTGATATGTTTTCATTTTTGAAAAACATTGATGATATGCCATGATTCAAGAATATGCCCTGGTTTGATTTATATGCTAATATAGGTCTAAGTCAATTTTCACCTCTAAAATTAGGTCAAAATAGTTTAAATAGGTTGAAGAACCTTGTTTTACTATTCATTCACTTTTGTCTTTGGTGATTTTGCTCTGATCCTGTGGTGAATTTTGAGATGGTTGTCCTTATTCGAGAACATCAATTTGAGAGGTGTCAGAGATATGTGAGGCCACCTGACTATGGACTTCCAATGAATTATTTTGAACTTTGTCTTTGCATTTATTGCTCATTTTTTAGCATTTATTGCAATTTTTCATTTCATCGTTGCCTTGAATATGCCAAATCACGCCTAGGAAATTTTCATTGTCGCCTAGACCTTTTTACTGTTGCATCCATGCTTTTCTCTCACACAGTCATGTAGTATAATGTTGCCTAAGAAACTTTCATTCTCACCTAAGAAAAAAACATTCATGCGTAGAGTGAGGTCAAAAATGCCCATTTTCATATATTTTACCATGTAGGAAACCCTAATAATCCACTGTCACCTAGGCCAAATTTCATTATTGCCTAGCATGATTCAATGTCACGTGTAATGAGAACTATCGTGTAACACCCACAAAGTGTCACGTTGCAACTTTTTGGTATCGCTTAAGAGAAATTTCGCCTGGTATGATTAAAATCATGCTTGCAGACTTTTGAAAAAAATTTCACACTTGTATTTGATTGTGTTTGATGAAAAATTTGATGACTTTTGATGCTCGATTCGAATGATTAGATTAGGTTTGTTGTGTTCAACAAAAACAATGGATTAATGATATTAGGATAGTGGTACCAATGAATGTGATTTGTCAATCTGATTAGGATAGGATACTAATAGGATAAATCAACCAATGTGAAAATTGATATGATTTGATACTGTTGCTTCGTTCTTAGGACATAGAGACACGAATAAATGGTACTTGGTGTGATTTCTTGATAATTTTGATAGAATTGATTGACTTGAGATAATTCCTTGATATGGTATACTGATATGATTCCTTTTCTTTGCCAATAGGAAAACTTCCCTACTCTGTACATCCAGACAGTTGCTTCTTGGGTCATTGATTTGGGTTAGGCACTTACAAATGCTGAGTTGCTGAGTTTCATGTGATCGAGTTGTGCAGATTGAGTTTCCTTCTTGACCTTCCACGGTTCCAGTTGAACCATGGTTTGTTGACTGCAGTGGTGGAGCGATGGCACTCCGACCACAATACATTTCACTTGCCATTTGGAGAGATGACTATCACGCCTGGGGACATGTATAGATTACTATGTATCCCATGTAGAGGTGAGGTAGTTTATTATGATTCTATATATGATTCTACTATCTGCCGATGAGTGTTCAGGGATAGCTCTATTGATGATGATACTATCACCTGGCCTAAGTTTTCTTCCTTTCCTACATTGCCAGCAGTACTTGGTGCATTGATCGGTGGTTTGCTTCCTCCCGACCGGCGAGGTCATGGTTTTTCTGTCAGATGGGGTAGGATTTTGGAGGATTTTCTTTCTCATCCTTGACACTTTGAATGGGGTTCATGCATCCTTGCACAAATCTACCATGATTTGCATGAGGTAGTCTATAGAGAGAGTGCATCCTTGTCGGCCGGTGCAGTTATTCTTCAGTTGTGGATATGGGAGCATCTTCCTATCACTAGGCCTATTTTTGATAGGGTTCAGCCTCATGGTTTTCCATATGCTTTTCTATATACTAGTATGGTTTTGCAACACCATCTGGGTCTGGATTACTGGTGACAACAGGTTGATGATCTCGATCAGGTTCTATGGAGACCATATAGGGGTTGTGAGCATTGGAGAGAGGATGATGACGAGTTACCTTACATGTTTTCCCCTCGCTAGATGATTGTTCATACTACTACTACTATTGAGCACTTCTACTTTGGTAGGGTTTCTAGACAGTATGGTCAGATACAGGATATGCCTCAGGGTGTAGCACTATATGCTCGGGTACAAGTAGAGAGATCTATGTGGGTTCCTCTCATTGATTATTAGTTTTCATTGGATTAGATTATTGGTATGGCTTAATGAAAGTGGGAGATGCTTCTTGGTATGGTAGATGCAGGTATGTCTCATGAGTATGTAGATTGGTGGGCTCATAACAGGTTTACCCATTTCATTGATCCAACAGAGCCTGTCCCAGGTCGGGGTGATGGTGGTGGTGGTGATGGAGATGGTGGTGGTAGATGGTAGAGATGGTGAGGATAGAGAGATCCTCATGTTGGTGGTCAAGTACGGGTGAGAGGTGGTCATGCTAGAGATAGAGATCGAGCTAGAGGACATGATGATGTAGTTGATGTACGTCCTAGAGTAGATAGACAACATAGGGCTCACAGACATTAGAGACAAGAGAGACAGGCTCATGTTGATGCTTCTAGGTAGATTCTAGGTGGATTAGATCCTTTGGTTCAGTTGCAGAGAGTTGCCTTGGCTCAGCAAGATGATGTTCCAACACAATAGGATGATGTTCTGGCACAATAGGTACCTACACAGGATTAGCAGCCATAGGATTGGGGATAGAGTTCATAGGATGCTCCTACTATTGGAACTTTATTAGGGGATGTACAATCTATGCAGATAGATATGTCCACTGTTGTTGGGCATTTATATCAAGTTGCTACCTTGATGCAGGGGTTTATGTCTACTATGGTTTAGAGATAGAGTGGAGCGAGCACTTCTTAGGCTCCTCCTCCACAAGATGGTAGAGGTCCAAATGCATCAGGTCCTATGGGATCTTGATTGATTGATGATAGATTCACTCATTGTTGATGTCCTTGTATCACATGTCATGTTATTGATTGATCAAAACATTTGATGTATCATTGATGAACACTTTTTTGATGATATATGATGATATAATATTTGGTTCTCCTTGATGAGTTGTTTATGAGATTTCTTTTATGCAGCTATATGATGTTTTATGAATTTAATTTGATTTATGCTATGGATGCAATTATCTTATCTTATGATATACATAAATGAATGCAATGATGTATGGATTTTCAATTTCTAAATGTATCGATGCAAAATGTTTAATGGAAATGCATATGGAAATGCTCCTATGTTTTTGGATTTTTCAATGGATGCAATGTTATCTTTAACTACATGTATGCAAATGATTTATGATTCTTTTTCTCTTTTTTGGTATATGGATAATGATTAATGATTAATGTTATGTATGAATGCAAAAGATAATCTCATTTTCTTTGTTTTGATTTATCAAGAGTAAGACGCTTGATTGAACCCCTCATTTCTTTAATGTTTTGACTAACCAAGATTATTAATGTAACCCCTTGTCCTTGGGAAAATTAACCCCAAACAAATGCAATTAATCTAACATGATAATTCAATGCAATGCAACCTAAGTGTCACCAACTTTTAGCAAAGAAATGCCATGGAGATAAATTTTCATCATTGAGCATTTTGGGACCGAAAAGAAAGTACAATCATCACTGACCACATCATGATGATATGAATACCACTTTTTATCACTTTTGGTAACCTCTTTTTGAACCAAGTACAACCCTCACTAGTTGGATGACCAAACTATGAGAGTCTGAATACCGGTGTTAACGGATTCAATGTTGCAAGTGGATTTTTGGTATTAAGATATTTAAGATCTAAATAGCCAAGGGATCCATTTGTGTAAACAAGAAAAGGTCAATCCTTCCTCTTATGGGATAGTCCTCAATGGTTCTTTGATGACCATGTCGTTAGAAGAACTCTCATAAGTTGATGAATCTTCCTCAAAACAATCACTCAAAGGAAAGAAAATATCATGTCTCTATCATGGCTAATCTAGTTGAGACTTCATCGATTAGCTCAAAAGATGTGATAAAAGTCAATTTCATAAAGATTACCCAAAAGAAAACTTCAAGTGTTTTGCAATGTTTCATGATTTTCAAAAAGTATTTCCAAGCATTCTGATCTTTAAGGTGTTTTGTCAATTTTTAATCCTGAATAATAAAGTCAATTAAGGCTCAAGGATCAAGTTGTAGGATCAAATAATTGGGTTTGAACAATGATATCCATCAAAGGTTCAATAAACTTTCCACTCTTCTAAAACTCTGATAAATCTCTCTCTGACATGACTGATTGTAGCACTTATTGAATCCATTTGGTAGCAAGTTTCCAATCCTCTTATGCCCCCAAGTGGTAAATGTGATCGTGCGAAAAACTTAGGGTTGACAAGCAATGCAACAATGTGACTGAAAGGCTTTATTAGGACTATGTACAAATGATGGATGCAATGACAGTTTTACAAATGGGATGTTGGAAATGCAATATGGGCATATGCGACTAGGGAAGACAGACTTAAGGGAACAAAAGGTGCTTGTTTACCAAGTTTTCACCTTTTGGGTCTTTTTCTCTTTTTTTGCTACCAAGGTGCCTATTGCTAGGTTTTCACCAAGGCACTTTTTTTTTTTTTCAATTTTTTTGTATTTTTCAAGATCTCTTTGACTATGTACAATAAATATGATGCTCCTCATCTGATACTCTTTATACTCTTTCATCTCCCTCATGTGTAGAACCTTTTGAGATCAATTTTGTTGATAGGCTCTTGGAGTTCCTCTCCTTCACAATCTGATAACTTATAGGTTCCCATTCCAAATGAAGACACAATGATGAATGGACCAAGCCAATTAGCCTCCCATTTCCCTTTCTTTTCTCTGTCAGCTTGATTCTTTGGGTTTTCTCCCAACACTAAGTCTCCTACCTGAAAGACTCTCAGTTTGATATGTTTATTGTAATTTCATGAGATTCTATTTTGATACACTTTCAGGTGCTCATAAGCTTGTGTTTGGTGTTCTTTTAGAAACTCCAATTGTTGAAGTCTAGCGACTCTATAGTCTTCATCTGTGATCAACCCTTGTAATGACACTCGTAAAGACAAGATTTCAACCTCTAATGGTAGAACTACTTCAGCTCCATAGACTAATGAAAATGGCATGGCTCCTGTAGGTGTCTGAATGCTAGTTCTATAGGCCCATAATGCTATATTGATTTTCACATGCCAACCTCTTCCTGATTTATTTACTGATCTCTTCAAGATTTTCAAAATGTTCTTGTTTGTGGCTTCGGCTTGTCCATTCCCTTGAGGGTAATAAATGGATGAAGAATGGTGAGTGATATGAAATGTAGCACAAAGTTCATCCATGTCCTTGTGTTTGAATTGCTTTCCATTATCTATTATTATGGCACGAGGATTACCATATCTGCAAATGATGTGGTTCAAGATGAACATGGAAATCTACTTACCCATGGCCATGATCAAAGGAACCACTTCGACCCACTTAGTGAAATACTCTATTGCGGTTATGATGCATTTGTGACCATTTGAAGAAGGTGGGTATATGACGCCAATCAAGTCAAACCCCAATTGATAGAATGGCCATGGTGTAACAAATGGGTGCAATTCTTATGCCGGTACATGTATCATGTCACCATGATATTGACATTTTCTACATATCTTGACAAAGTTGCAAGCATCCTTTTCTAAGGTCTTCCAAAAATACCCTAAGTGAAGGATCTTCTTGGCCAGGTTTAAACCGCTTGAATGTGACCTACAAATGCCTTCATGAACCTCATGTAAAGCTAACTTAGACTCTTCCTCTTGTAGACACTTAAGTAACATCCCATCGAGACCCTATGATACAATCTTTTTGAGAGGATTATGTAACGGGCTGATTGGCGTATGAAGTTTCACTTTTGAGCTCGGGATCTTTGAGATATGTATATATAGGGCCATACCAAGGGGAGTCATGTCCACAAAGTAGGACAACAATTTGGGTTTTGGGAAGGTTGAATGCCGGTTTCATTGACTCTTCCACCAAGAACTCGTACTTCTCATTTTGATCTAGTTTTTGTAACAAGGAAGCCAAGGTGGCCATTGCATTAGCTGCTCTATTTTTCTCTCTCGAAATTTGCTCAAAAGTGATCAAGACAAAGTATTTCTTCCATCCATCAATCATGGTCTTATATGGCATTAATTTTTCATCTTTAGTGTTATATTCATTGTTGACTTGATTGATGATAAGTTGAGAATCCCCATATATTTGTAGCTCAATGATGTTCCATTCTAGAGCCATTTTGATGCCAATGACTAGAGCCTCATATTCTGCTATATTATTTATACATGGAAACAAGAGCTTGTAGGACTTAGGAATAGTGTACCCTTGAGGAGTAACCAATAAAATGCCGGCCCTAGAACCTCCTTGTCTATATGAGCCATCAAATTATAACTTCCATGTTTTTGCTTCTATGTTTACAATTGTGGAATTTGAAAATTCCACTTGAATAGTTTGTGTAGAAGTCATTGGATTCTTAGCTAAGTGATCTGCTATCACTTGTCCTTTTATTTCTTCTCTATTGAAATACTTAATGTTGAATTAACTCAATATCATGACCCACTTCACTATCCTACCCATTAGGAAGTTTTGCTTAGCAAATACTTTAGAGGATCAATTTTGGCAATTAGTTTTACCTTGTGCATCAAAATATAATGTATTAATTTTTGAGATGCAAAAACAAGGGCTAGACAAGCCCTTTCCATGAATGTGTAGTTAAGCTCATATTTGATCAATGTCCTACTTAAATAGTAGATTTCCCTTTCCTTTACTTGTTCATCTTCTTGCACCAAAAGCACTCCTAGAGATCTTTCGGTAGTGGATATGTAGAGTAGCAATGGTTTTCCCTTGATTGGTGGCATTAGAATAGGTGGATTTATTAGATAAGTCTTCAATAATGTGAAGTCTTGATCACATTATTCATCCCACATGAAAATAGTATCTTTGTGTAGCAACCTTGTAAAGGAATGACAGTTTTCAGCCAATTGAGAAATGAACCTTCTTATGGATTGTATTTTGCCTTGTAGAGACCTCATTTGGCTGATGTTCTTTGGTATCTCCATATCCATTATTACTTGTACTTTTTCTGGGTCCACTTCAATTCCTTTGGCTGAAACTATATAGCCTAACAATTTTTCGGATTGGACACCAAAGGCACATTTCTTTGGGTTTAGTCGCACTTTGAATTGATCCAACCAAATGAATATCCTTTTCAAAATTTGTAGGTGTTCCTCTCTTTTGTGGGACTTGGCCAATATGTTGTCCACATAATCCTCTAAAAAGGTGTGCATCATGTCATGGAAGATGGTTGTCATTGCCCTTTGATATGTGGCTCTGACATTTTTAAGGTCGAAGGGCATGACGTTCCAAAAAAAAGTACCCTAGGGACATGTAGGAGCTGTCTTCTCTTGGTCTTCAGGTGCAATTTTTATCTGATTATATCCACTCAAACCATCCATTAATGAGTACATGGAATGACCTGCTGTCAAGTCAACTATTGCATCAATGCTCAGAAGTGGGAAGTCATCCTTCGGACAAGAAAGATTCAAGTCTCAGAAATCCATGCATACTCAAATGGATTTGTCATGTTTTGTGATAGGTACAATGTTAGATATCCATTTGGCATAGGCTATTGCTCTTGTGAATCCCACCTTCAACAATTTTTCCAACTCCGCTTTGACTAAGAGAGCTATATGTGGGTGCATTTTTCTCAATTTTTGCTTGACGGGCTTAACCCCTGGTCTAACATTCAAATGATACATTATGAATTTGGGATCCAATCCAGGCATGTCGGCATATGACCATGCAAAGTTCACTTGTTGTTCTTGGAAAAACTTGATGAAATCCTCTCTTTCTAGAGGTGTAAGTGATGCTACCAAGTGTATAAATTTTGGATCTAATTTTGTCCCAATGTTGACCTTTTCTATCGGCTCTATGAGTATAGGAAACCTTTCTTCCTCATGCTCCAATAGGGTATCCAATCTCTCTTCCTTTGATGCCACAATTGGGTTTTCACCAAAGGAAATGTCTTTTATCTTTACTTTTTTGGGTTCTAGTGCTACCACATAGTGGTTTTCATCACTAGAACTTTTCTTTTTCTTATTTTTTTTCATTTTTTTCTTTTGACTAAGAGATTGAACCCCCGTTGCTTCTATCATGTTCGGTTTGAATTCATTGGTGAAAGAGGGATCAACCGCATTAAGGTATTGATTTTTTGCTTGGTCATTTAGAAAATAAAGCAAGTCACTTGGCTCGGTTTGGTCCCAATCAATAAGATGGGGATTTATCAAGGATAAGGTTTCATTAGGAAAGTTTTCATCAATTGGGTTTATGGACATGACTTCATTTGAGGGTTCATACATTGTATCGTTTAGATCTATAACGTGAGCTTCCTCGAGATGGTCCATGGAAGAAGGGTCAAAATCCCCTTCACTTGAGTCTGTGTCAACTTCTACAAGAAATAGCGTGGGAAAAACCATGAGTGGATTAAAACTAACATTTGAATCTCCCTCCTCTGAAGGCATCCAAAATGTATTTATCCATGGTGGATTAGTATGTGCTTGTCCTATGTTAAGACCTTGTATATTAGGCTCTTCATTGGTTTGAGTTTCTTTCCTTGGAATCTTTGCATAAGTATGTATTGTGACTACTTCTTTATCTTGGCATGATTCATCGAATAAGGTATCCCACTCATAATCTCGGGAGTCATCACTATCTACATCAAATTCCAATGTGTTTACTTGAGGATATGAGTCTTGCATTGGGCTGGAGCTTTCGCCTTTGTATTGGTAGCCTACTCTAGATCTCTCTTCTTTTGCCCTCCAAGTAGGTTCAATGGGTTCTAATAAACCCCTATTTCTTCAGCCTAAGGGTCCTCTTCCCTTGTATCCCATTTTCTACATTATCTCAAATCCTTTCCCATACTACTCAGTTTGAATGTTGATATATTGGATTCTTTCTATGGGAGTATTTGAGGTATCCTCTTTGTCATCATAAATCCATTGAATGACTTCATTCTCCTCCTTGTCGAATGTTGCTTTATCAGTTTCCCTTACAAAATAGGAGTTATACTAGTGAGGTAAGTGTTCTTTTGATGGTTTTCCATACGATCTTGGGGATGTGGGCAAGTCAAATAGGGAAATGAAGTATTCCATTACTCCTTTGGAATTGATTTTACATTGTTTGTCAAATGCATCCATCATCTCACTCATTTTTTTGTAGTTATCCTTTTTAGCTTCATTCTTTTCTTCTCTGGTGGGTTTGTAAAGTACCATCTCTGATTTAGGTGCTTGATCTGAATCTTCCTTTGGAGTCGGACCCTCATAGCTCACTTTTTCCTTGCCCTTAGTTGATGTTGATGAGCTAGCTTGAGGAGGGTTTGAAGTAGCACTTAATGTTATTATGGGATCATCCATTTTGGTATCTTCAATGGTGGTTCTTTGGATGATTCATTCTTGGTTGTGTGGAATAAATAGCTCATGAAGGGGTTTGAGTGCATTGCAATATTGGAATGGATTTGAGTCTCCTCCAACCATAATTTCTTCACCCATGTACGGAAATTTGATGCATTGGTGGTACGTGGATGGGACTTCTTACATCTCATGGATCCATGGTCTCCCTAATAAAATATTATAAGTTAACTTCATGTCCAATACTTGGCAATTGGTGTCCTTTCTGACAGGTCCCACTTGAATGGGAAATACGATCATGCCTTTGGAGGCTCTTTCAGCTTCGTCATAGGCCTTTATGGTGATTCTTTTCATAGGGTAAATGCAAGACTCAGACAACCCTAGGGATTTGACAAGACTCAATGTGTAGATGTTAAAGTCAGCTCCTCCATCTATGTGGGCTCTTTTGACTCTATGGTGTTCAATCAAAACCTCTATATGCAATGGTAGGTTTTGGGGATGAGTAATAGACATGTCATCTTGGTCGAAGAATGACAAGCAATGAGGGGCAATGAGATGACCTAACATATTTTGAAACTTCCCCTCTTCTAAGTTAGTAGGAACATTCGTCTCTACTAGAGCTTTCTCTAAAATTTCCTTATGGTTGGGAGATAGCTTCAATAGATTCAAGATGGAGATTTGTGCCGGGGTTCTTTGTAACTAATCTACCAAGCTATAAGGTTTTGCTGCTGTAGGAGGTTGCTTGATCACAATGTTGGACTGTGGAGTGCTGATAATTTTAGGATCAACCCCTTGTAGGGTAATCCTTGAAGTCTGCCCCCTAGTGATAACATTGGATGTCTCTTTTTGAGGATGTTCTTTAATTATTATAGCATTCACAATGTTATCATAAGGTGGTGCAAAGTTAATGTTATTGCTACTTTGTTTCTTGCCATTGGATGACTCCCCTTTGTCATGTTTATAGAAGGGCTGTTTGAAAGCCGTATGGTCTTCATTGCTTTGAAGTCCATCAATGGTGATCATGTCACTATTGATTAAGTCTTGCACTACATTCTTTAGCTACAAGCATTCATTTTTCATGTGCCCTTTAATCCTATGGTACTCACAATGGTTATTTGCACTCCACCAACTAGGCTTGTTGTGTGGCTCATAAGACTGAATGCTAGGTAGATTAATTATGTTGTTAGCTATGAGCATCTTTAGTTCCTTTTCGAGGGGTTCACCCAAGGGTGTGAAGTTCCTTTGAGGAGTTGGCACCAAGAACTTATCAAACTTATTACTCCTTGGTTGACATTATTAGCATTGTTGTTGGAAGGTGCATTGGAGGTCTGGTTTGCATTATTCACCTGATTAGGTGTTCTTGTAAGAGAAAATGGAGTCACCTTCAAGTTGCTAGAGTCAACAACCCCATCATTGACTATTCCCTTATTGTTAATTTTATATCAATTATTGCTATTGAACCAATTCTTATTCTGATTGGTGCCATTGTTGGAGTTATTGTTGTTAGAGTTGTTGTTAGAGTTGTTCTTGTTATCTTTATACAATTTCAGTTCTCCACTCTTAACCAACACTTCTTCTGTTGTTACTCCATTTTCTATGAGGTCTTGGAATGTATTGGGGCATTGCATTCTCAATCAGTAGTTCATCTCATTGCTCAAACTATTAATGAATATATCTATTTTCTCCTTCTCAGGCACACTCCTAGGATACCTAGCAAAGACTATCCTCCACCTTTGTAAGAAAGTGAGGAATGCTTCTCCATCCTTTTGTTTAGTATTACATAATGTTATCATCGTGACCTCATGCTTGATGTTGTATGAGTAATTGTTACCCAAAATTTCCTATCATACAATTTTGGCCCAAAGTAAGTCAGAGCCCAGCCTGTGAAGGTGACCCTAGTTTTCTGGTCTTGATTTACCTTCCTGTCATCTTTTCTCTCCTTGCATGTCTGCAGTCTTGTTTTGACTTGCGAAGAAAATCCACAAGGTTTTATGGTTTGCACCCTTAGCCCTATGTTCTCTAATGTGTCACCATGCTCCAGTTTTGAACACATGTGCTAATTCATAAAGACCAGGGGGTATTCAAGTTTCAGGGATCTGCAGGAAATAACTTATTTCTTATCAGAGGGTATCAAAGTTTGTCTAAGTATAAAACCCTTGATGTTTTCTATTTCCCTGATGCCTTTTTGGTTTTAAGAGAAAACCTTGGTTGTTTTTGACCTTTCACGCCTCACACTTCTTCTCCGATGTCATCTTTTTCCATGTGCACTATTGCGACCGAGTGGGGCCTAGTTCTTCAAGGATGCAATCGCTTGATCTCCAGTTTGTTTTTGGTGGTTAAGTCTTTATTTTAGTGACTAGGCAACTATGTGTTCACTAAGTCTCTTATTTCTGGCAGTTAAGTACTTTTCATTCAGTGACCCAACATTTTCTCCAGTTGCATGTTTGCGCAACCTCGGGTGGTTTGTGCCTTAGCCTTCAGTGATCCGGTGAGTGGTTAATGTTATGTATGGCGGTCTCAGTTCTGATGTAGTTAAAATGTAGTTAGGATCTATGATTGTCACGTGGCCACTATTGGAAAATGCTTGATGGTTAATCTTCACGGTCTTGCGACAGCCGTTCGATGGAAAGGTGATCTGATAGTGGGTCCGCTGCCGGTCATGCTGAGGTTCCTATTTCATATTGATTAAAGGGTGGTGACATGGTAGCTATCAGTAGGCCTGAAACATTCAGGTGGGATGGTAGTGTAGAAAGATCTATGGTTGTTGCATGATCACAAGGGATACTCTTTCTCTTTGCGATCATGCGACCACCGTTTGATTTAAAAGGCCATAATTAAGTGGGTCTGCTGCCAGGTTGTGCTGATTTGTCTATTTCCCATTGAGTGAAAGATTGATGATGTGGCTGATGACTTTTCAGAGCTGAATTTTTTGTTGTGGAGAATGATCTAAGCCATTCGATTTGCTGGTAAATGATAATATCGATGACCCTATTTTAAACTTGGGCTTGCTAGCCATTGCGACTGAATTTGAACATCTATCAGGGGTTTCTTGCTAGGTTTTCTCTAGTTTTTAATAGTTGGTTGTATGTGATGTTGCGGGCAGCTCAGAGTTGAGGTTTTCAGGATAGTTGTACATAAAAATGATGAAGAAGATTTTAGTGGCCATCGCATGTTAATTTCTTGTTTCCTGAGGTACCATGTCGGTGGTTTTGTGCCAAACAAGCATTGAAGGCTTGATGCCACCTGTGACTGTTTGTGCTTTTTAAATTCAAAATATCTGCGAAGATCAAATTTGAACATTTATGATGAACCTGACTTGCAGAAAGAAAGCCATGGTGGTGGTGTGAGTTTTTCAACTTGCAGCAAAGTAGATGGATCAGACGGCTTGTCTATATGACAGTTATGGTGATGGGAAAGACATGCAAGCATATATCTGATTGTCCAAGATAATTCAAGAAGGTATTTATGAGCAAAAGTGATAGAGTTAGGGTTTCTATTATATGAAAATCTATGTAACCCTAATCAAATTTTTACTCCAAGCCAGCACGCAAGGGAGATGTATATATTAGTCTTTTGGAGCTTTTAGAGCTTAGAGTTTTTTACGATTGTAAAAAAGAGTTTTTCTCTTTCTTAGGAGTTACCTATGGCATATGTTCTGCCCTTTGGCTCTTACAATTTGTAATCTTTCATTGATCTATCAGACTTAATAGAGGCTTTCCGTGGCATTTGTTCTACCCTCAGGTTTTTTCCTTGTCTGTATTTCTCTTATTAGGTATGATATACTGGCTTTGTTAGAGAAATCTTGGAGTTCCAGAGCCCTTCTTTCTTTTAGCTTATTTGTGTACTACTGTGTGTGATCTGATTTAGGTAGTTTTGTGGATTTTGTTCATCCCCTAGCTGTCCTATCTCATTCCTGTGCCCTTTTGCTGAAGAGAACGTCTGCTTGTAGGTCACAGTCCGTGTCTTTTGTTCAGACCTCTTTGTGAAACACTTATGCAAGCATGTTTAGAAGGATTGTGTTCTATTAGATCTGAGAGCTTTCATGCTAATTTGGTCAATATATTGTGTTCATTTCATTTTGGTGTATCACCTAGTAGGTAGTTTGCTTTCAGTTATTTCCCTTCAACATTCCTTCTATCCCTTTCCCTTCAAAGTTTACTTTTCCTATTAAGAAGCAAATTAAGGTGATTATCCAAGAGGAACCAGCCTAGAATCTGGAGGTCTCATCTCAGTTAGCATAGGTCCCACAACCTGGAGATGATTCCCATGTTATAATAGGTTATCAAGACCAAGAGAGCTTGAAAAGGGTGCAAAACTTAGTGTATAATAGTAATGAGCCATGAATTTTGAAGCTAGTTCTTCAAAGGTTTTTATGTCGGAGGGTAACTTAGAAAACCACTCCATAGCCATGCCTCCTAAGCTTCTTGGGAATAGTGTCATTAAATAGGTAGTATCATGCATGAACTCTAAGCTCAATGCACAAAACTCCCATAAGTGATCTTGTGGATCCGAAGTTCCTTCATACTTGTCATATTTGGGAAACACTACATTGATCGGGAATGGTGCCATTACTATACTTTTATCAAACGGGAATGGACACAATGCTTTGATAGAAAAGGGTTTAGGATCCCCGCTTTTCTTGATTGTATCTAGTTGCATTTGAAATATTTTGAACTATTTTTTCATGATGTCAAGGGCACTTTCTTCAACTTTGGGTGGTCTAAGTTGATTCACATCATAATCTTGTGGAAGTGTAAGACCTGTTCAGGCTAGGTCCATGAAATACTTCACTTTATCTCTTGCCATTACTTTTTCCATGAGTCTTAAGAAATAGGGGCATTGAATGGCTTCATCAACCTTTTCATCGGTGGCATCATCGGTGGTTGGTTCAATATTAGTTCTTTGGTGAGTGGTATCAATTCCTTGAGTGTTTTGATCTGCCCCTCCATTATTGGTATTGCCTTGATTATTTGTATCAATGCCCCCATTATTTTCATCACCTTGGTTACTTGGGTTGATGCCACTATTGATTTTATTACCCAAACTACCATAGTACATCATATTGTCTTCTACTTCTTGCTCGGGTGATTTTTGGGGTATTCTTGGAGTGGTAGAATTGTCACCTGGATAAGGGAGTTCTTGAATCAAATCAGTCTCATCTGCTTGCAAGGTTTGCTTGATGTAGTAGGATCTAGTAAAAGAAGGCATGAACCTTGGAGAATAAGAGTCAATATTGCCCGTGGTCAAATCCTTTGTACAATTTGAAAAAATGGTGTAGAAGAGGATTTTTGACTGAGCTAAAGGTTGGAGCAGTAAGAACACGGAAAATGGTATTCAAATATATGATCAAATTTTTTTGACCCCTTCTGCAAATACTCTATGTTTTCCCTTTTAGATTTTTGGGCATCACCGACCTGAGTGTAGGCATGATTGAATTTTTCATATGCATGAAATGGTATATTGTTAGGCAGCACACTGCAGGTATGCAGGCGGCACTTTGCTATTGATAAGCGATTTTCCAATTTTAGCAGGTGTGTTTCAATACTTGCTAGGTGTGACTTCATTGTTGCTACGCATTTTCATATAATTCATAGGTGTGACTGAGCCTCTGATAGGAAGGATTGTTTTGTGCATAGGTGACACTTCTCTGACCAGGTTGTAAGATTTTGAATTTTTAAAATTTTAAGATCAGGTCCTTTGAAATTTTCTTGTTTGAAAATAAAAAACAATCTCAACACACACACATCAATTTTTCATCATGTCCCTAAAACAATCTAGTGTGTATATTCTTGATCATTTCCACAACTATAACACAAGAAAGAATTCCAAGTAGCCTACCTAAAGTCAAATTTGGCTCTTAACATTTTGGCTCTAAAAGGTGGTCTTGCTACTTTATCAAGGATTTATTGTGGATTCCGTTCAAATAGATCTTAAACTTTCATCCCCCAAGTATGTTAAGGGGTTTCCACATGCACCAAGGTACAATTTTACGTAATCCATGAGGACTACTAGAGGAAATTTGAAAGATTTAAAATCCATTTGTCACACACCCCATTAAGGATGCATGTGTTTCATTTTAGAGTGGGTTGGATTCCCGCATCAAAAGTGAGTGTATCCCACTTTGGGTTGTCCCTCTCACCGGCCTTGTTAAGGCACAACTCAGGAGGTGAGCCCACTAATTCTCTAGCATGTTCATTCAAAGAAAGGAAAATGGAATTAAGGTCAAGCTTTTGGGAATTTGGTTCACCAAAAAGGTGAAGAGCATATCCCTAACTTTCGCTTTAGTTCCCAAATACAATAGACAATTTTGTTAAATTTCTTTCACCCACTAACTATAGGGATTTGAGTATTTCTACTCTCTTCCACAAACAAGGGGTGATTCCTTAATCCTTCTTAATTACTAGATTCTCAAAGTGCACCAATGCCACAAGCTAAGGGAAAATATTGACTAGTTTAGGCTTACCTTTTCCTTTGTAGCTAATCAAAGTTAGGGGCATTTTTGATTGATTTCATTGTTTTTTCTTACCTTGGAAAATAGCTCCCTCCCAATGTGCTTATCCACCAGCAAGTTAGTCAACACTAGCAAACAGTATGAGGGGAAACCAAAATTGAAATTGATGAAGCAAAGAATTGTGTATGAATTTTATGCACCTTATTTGCAAATTTCCAAAGAAAACTTGAACTAAGGACTAAAAATCCAATTTAAAGAGACAAATTTCATTTTATAAGATTGAACAATTGCAAGATAGTTTTGGAATACCTAATTTTCCTCCTCTTGTGTAGTCTCAAGAACAACCCTGATGTGTGCAATGTTTTCCTTCTTAATCCTCTTTGCTAACCCCTTTCCTTCTTGATTAAATCTACTTTTCAGCTTCTGGACTTTCCTGTGATTGCTCATTTACTGTCAAATCATGTAAACAGAGAGTTAGACAAATGATTTAATCAATTTAATAGTAAATAAAGGCAACAGATACCAGGTGACATTGTCCAGCTAATAGGTGTGAAAAAATTGTTAGTAGGCGTAACTTTATTGACAACAAGTGACACTTTTCAGTACACATGCGACATTAAAATTACACAGGCATGAACAGTTTATCACAGCGCATAAACAAAACTTAAAATTGTGGAAAATGATTTATGCTAAGCGATAATTTAGTAACAGTAAGTGTGAGTGAAAAGATTATAAGCATGATTGTTATTTAAAATATTGAAGCAAAGTGTAAAGACAGGCGATAACAAATTTCAGCAAAGCAATACTTCTTGAGTCACAGGCATGACTTTAAGCACAAAAGGCTGAATGCTTTGATCTCACAGGCATGAGTTTCTAATTCACAGGTGATTGTAGAGAACTCAAGACCGTATCAAAGTTGTATGCCAGGTGTGAATCTTCAGATAGTAGGCATTAGGACAGAGATCTGAAGTGGCAGTAAAATGACTACAGGCATGATTAAATCTCCTATAAGCGTGACTTCACCTATTTCCTGCAAAATATTCACGGAAAATAGACAATATAAGCATGCAAATTATGATGAAAATGATAAATTGAGGCCTAGGGCCCCACGGTGGGTGCCATGTGTGATGATGATAATCACCTTCATGAAATTAAGATCAAATTAGCAACAATTCTAAAGTAAATATAATGCAAATCTATTTAAAAATGAAACTAAGATCTATAGCATCTCATGGCTCTCTAGAAAGAGGTGGTAAGTGAAGCTCTTAGCTCAAATTCTCCACTAGTGACACTTCTAAAATGAGAATGTATGCTGCTCTATGCTTCTACAATGCTTCTATGATGACGATTCTAGCTCAAATTGACAAAAGTATAATGAAAATGCTCTAAATTCTCTTAATTTCTCTTAGAATGCTCTTCAATTGCCTATAGTAACAATGATTTGCAAATGAATTTCTAAGATATCAATTGCTCTCAAAATGCTTCATATTTATAGTAAATTCCCAAGGGTAGGGGGTGGAGTGAAGTAATCATGATTTACCTTTGGTTGAGTCAAATAATTTTCTTTGTTCATAAATGGGGGGACAATTTAAAGGTTTATCTCAAAGCTTTGGACAAAAGGACAAGATTGAGTGGATGAGATTGAAACTTTAGAATGAGTGATTGAGATTCATCCTTTTTGAGTGATTTATGTCTTTTTGTCCTCAATTCTTATTGGTTGCTCAACTTTGTTGAAAGATATTAGGAATTATTAAATTCAATTAATTAATTAAATTTAGCCATGTAAGGGTAATAAGTTCATTTTGATTTTTGATTTAAAACAACTATACAACTAATTGATTAAAATAAATTATGTAGTGTTTTTCACCCCTTTAAGCTTTGATTTAATTATTTAACTCATTATTTGATTTTTCCTTTGCTTTAATTGATTTTGTCCAACTTTATTTAATTATGTCCATTTTAATTGATTTGATCCCTTTTTGATTGAATTAGTGCATTTTGATGATTTTGAGCCATTTTATTGATTTTTGCAATTTAAAAGCATTTGTCCATTTTTGCATGTCTACGGGAACCAATGAAATAACAAGTATCTCACAAAACCTTTTACCATAGGTAGGATGATGGATGATGATTGACTAGATTAGGATTGATGGTGGAGGATTACCAAGTGTCAGGGATGAGTTGCTAGAGGATGTGGATAGGAATATTAGATGTTGGAAGATTGCTGGGAGAATTAAGATATGGATGAATGACATCAGATTGCATGGGGGGGGAGGTAGCCTATAGCTACATACCAATAACAAGGGGATTACTAGGTGATGGAAAGATGGAGGAAATGATGAGGGATTTCTTTGGATTAGAGGATTGCTAGGAGATTTGGAGAAAGGAATGTTGAGGGATTTGGATAGAGGAATGTTGGGGGATTGGGATGGAAGAACCTCTTAGGAGTGCTAAGGATTGGGATAGAGGAATGCTGAGGATGGGGATAGAGGAATGCTGAAGGTTTTGGATGCTGGAGGAACTAGTGAGGGATTATCTAGAGGATTTGCTGGGAGATGTGGATAGTGGAAATGTTGGGAGATGTGGATGGAGGAATGCTGAGGATTTGAATGCTTGGGGGAAATACTTGGGGATTTGCTGAGATTTATTGTTGGAGGAATTGTTGTGATATTTTGGATAGAGGAATGTTGCATTACTGATAGAGGAATTGTTGAGGATTTTGGATGAAAGAATTTCTTGGAGACTTGGATAGAGGAATAATGAAGGATTGGAAGATGGAAGATAAGCATTTGGATGGAGGAATATTTGGATGGGGAGATGGAAGATAAGGATTTGGATAGGTCTCCAAGGAATAAGATGCCCCCTCTTAGGATAGTTCATGCATTTAGAGGCATTTGGTGATGCAAGAGCATCTCGGGTCCTTAGCAATCCTATGTCACCAAAAACCAATTTAAGTTTTCTATTTTACTCAGTAGCTTCTTGGTTCCTTCATTGACCAAGTTGGCTCAGTGGTTGCTCATTTTCTTATTTGATTGAGTTGGTCAGTTATTTCCTGGTGCTCGGTGACCTAGCTTTACCGAGTGGTTTATTTTGATTTCTTGTTGAGGTCGACTTGTGCATTTAATTTTGGTCACAAAGTTAATGTTCGTATCAATCATTGGGAAGCGTGTGGACCTAGATCTGGTCATTCCTTTCACCAATGATGGATCTGAAGGCCAACTTATTTTGGTATCCTCTTGTATAAATAGAGTATTTGGTTATAGTTTTAGGAGTAGCTAGAGGTATCCGTTTAGAAGTTTGAAGATAGTTTCTTAATCCTCACATGTTCGAGGACTGTTGTAATTGAATTTGAATGTATTTGGCCATAATCAGGAAGGCCTTATAATGCATCATGTGTGAGGTGATCTATGAATAATATATGATATATGTTCTACGTTCTCTCTCACTTGTTGTGTATTTTCTTCCATGTGTGATCTCTACGAGGAGGATTTGGTTTGGGGTGTGCCTTTGGCCCTCATCCCACCCTACCTTGCATCAGGTGGTATCAGAGTGAGGTTGAGATCTAGATCTAGATTTGTGAATCTAGGTTGAGGGTTACTTCTTGTTAAATCCAAGTTGATATTTGTTGTGGGGTAGAAGATTGCAATCTGACCTACAATTGTAGAGGGTTTGCAAGATGGTTCGTGGGAGGCAAGATGTAGATCCAGGATTGGCATACATGTTAAGGTAGATTTCTACTAGGTTAGAAGCTGTTGAGACAGCCCACTACAGAGCAAGACATCTTGAAGATGTTAGTGATCAAGAAATTGAAGAGGAACAAGGTGAAGTTGAACCTGCACCTGCACCTACACCTGCACCTGTGATGGATCAGGGTGAGGAAAGATTGTTAAAGACATTGACAAATCTGAAGTCTACACCACATTGTAATCCACTTGAGTATAGTGGAAAGTTAGATTTAGATGAGTTGATGGATTGGATCACTAAGATGGAGAAGTATTTTGAGTATGAAAATGTCCTCGAGGAAAAGAAGGTGAAGATTGCAAGCACAAAGTTGAAGAGTCATGCATCCTTGTGGTGGGAGCATCTACAATTGGATTGAAAAAGGAAAGGAAAAGACAAAATCAAGGTATGGAATAATATGGTAAATAAGTTGAAAGGAAAGTTCATACCATGTGATTATCAGATTAATCTAGTTAGGCGAATGCAAAGTTTGAGGCAGAAAGATAGCTCGGTAAAAGAATATACTGAGGAATTCTATAGATTAGATATCAGATTTGGAGGATATTGTGGGTGAAGAAAAGACAAGTGTTGAAGGAGTGAAATTTGTTGAGTTCATGAAGACATTGCATGAGGAAGTGAAACATAAGTTGGAGAATAGTAATAAAAAATATAAGGATAGAGTAGATAGATCAAGAAGACATAAGACATTTGTAGTTGGGGATGAAGTAATGGTTCATTGAAGAAAGGTATATTTCTTGTTGAAACATATGGGAAGCTAAAAATGAAGAAGTTTGGTCCTTGCAAGATCTTGAGAAAATTTGATAGTGGAAATGCTTATGAGATTAAGTTACCTGATGACATGGATATATCACCTATATTAAACATTGTAGATTTGTATGAGTATTATGAACTTGATGAAGACATGACAGTACCAAATGATTACCCTAAGAAACAAACATAAGAAATTGAGAAGATTTTGGAACAAAGAATTGGTAGAAGCACAAGAGGAAAAGAATACATGGAGTAACTGGTAAATTGGAAGAACAAACCGATTGAAGATAGTTCATGGATTTCAAAATTTGAGTTGGATTCAACTCTGGTTGTACCTACTACATGATTCGGAGAATCATTTCAAAATAACCCCAGGTGTCTAATGTAGGAGCATCTCGGGTCCTTGGCAATCCTGTGTCACCAAAAACAAATTTAAGTTTTCTACTTTGCTCGGTAGCTACTCGGTTCCTTCATTGACTGAGTTGGCTCGGTGGTTGCTCGGTTCCTTCTTTGACTGAGTTGGTTGGTTATTTCTTGGTGCTCAGTGACCTGGCTTTACCGAGTGGTTTATTTTGATTTCCTATTGAGGCTGACTTGTGCATTTAATTTTGGTCATGGAGTTAATCTTGGTATTGATCATTGGGAAGCATGTGGACCTAGATCTGGTCATTCCTTTTGCCAATGATGGATCTAAAGGCTGACTTATTTCTGTAGCCTCTTGTATAAATAGAGTAGTTGGTTGTAGTTTTAGGGGTAGCTAGAGGTATCAGTTTAGAAGTTTGAAGATAGTTTATGAATCCTCGCATGTTGGAGGACTATTGTAATTGAATTTGAATGTATTTGGCCATAACCGGGAAGGCCTTACAGCCTAACATGTATGAGGTGATTTATGAATGATATATGATAAATGTTCTACATTCTCTCTCATTTGTTGTGTATTTGCTTCCATGTGTGATCTCTGCAAGGAGGATTTGGTTTGGGGTGTGTCTTTGGCCCTCATCTTTCCCTGCCTTGCATCATTTGGATAGGGTATGATTGGATAGATGATAAGATGTTAAGAGGATGAGAAAGGTAGATGGAAGCTAGGAGAGGAGGAGGATAGAGGATAGGTGGCTGGAAGATGTGATAGGAATATGGATGCTGAAAGGTGATCAAAAGCATGTATACCTGGTGGTCTTTGTTTAGTTATCAAGATCCAAAGGAGGATGAAGGAGGTGAGAGATAAATGGAATAGAGGAGATGTTGGATAAGATGTGATAGAAGGGAATTGTCCCCAATTGTAGAGAGGAACTGGGGGGTATGCATGATGCCTATTTGCTAGGTTTTCACCATGGTACTTATCCAAGGTGCTTGAATTGCCAAGTTTTCACAATTGGATGAATGTTTTTTCTTTTCTTTTTATTTTTTGATATTTTTCTTGATTTTTTCCAATTTTTATGGATTTTATGATCTGTTGTTGACTTTTCACTAACTTTTTGCTTTGTTGTGAACCTTTTGATTTGTTGCCGCCTTTCTGATTTGTTGCTGACTTTATGATTTATCTAGATGTTGGTACAACTTTATTAGAATGGATGGATTATGCAAAGGCATGGAAGGGATGGGGTAGATGAGAGATATGGTGGTAGAAAGTGTTTGGATAGAAAGATGGAAAGTGATCATGATAGGGAGATGTTGTCAGGACCAACATTCATACATGTTGTGAAGAAGGTGGATGAAGTGGATGGGTTTTGGAAGATAGATACAGAAATGATGGAGGATTTGTGCTAGGACATATCGGGACACAAGGACCTAAAATAGATTTAGGAGATGGGGGAGGGGACTGAGTAGACGATGGATTTGAAACTTTGGATGCTATTGTAGATATTTCTTTTAGATGCATTGCATCTTTTTTCTTTGGGATCCACATAGTTTTGTCTTTTTCTTTGGTGGGCCTTTGTGGCCATTGGGATGCATTGGATTTTTCTTTTGCTTTGATGGGCCTTCGTGGCCATTAGGATGCATTGGGTTTTTCTTTTTCTTTGATGGGCCTTTGTGGCCATTGGGATGCATTGGATTTTTATTTTTCTTTGATGGACCTTTGTGGCCATTGGGATGCATTGGATTTTTATTTTTCTTTGATGGGCCTTTATGGCCATTGGGATGCATTGGATTTTGCTTTTTCTTTGATGGGCCTTTTTGGCCATTGGGATGCATTGGATTTCTTGATTGGATTTTTCTTTTCTTGAGCATTTCCTTTAGACTAGACATGGCAATCTTTGGATCCTTGTGGATAGTTCCCTTTATGAATTTTTGATATGGCATCCGAATTGTGAGGAGCATTGGAAAGAATATGCGGAGGTGTGCGGGATGAAGGAGATATGGATGGAGAGATGGGAGGAGATTGACAAATAGGATATATGGGAATGTTCCTTTGTTGATCCTGGCTAGGGATGTTTGGATTTTGGATGAAGGATTGAGTAGGATAAGATGGGGGATGATATTTTGGGATGTAAGGCCCTAAAATGGATTTGATATGTGGAGGATATGTAATGGTAGATTTTGGGACATAGGGACCCAAAATGGATTTAGAGGATGAAGGAGGAGTGTGATAGGTTGTTTTTGTTCACAATGATGGAGGAGGAGGAATGGTTTTGTATGCTTTGAAGTGACAATGGGGATATGAAATGGTGGTTTTGGAAGGGTGTTTGAATTTGGCTTTAGCTATACCAACATTTTTGGAGGAAGTGCCTTCTTCGAATGTGTGACCAATACCACATGATTTTGGATGTTTCTTGTCTTGAATGGACTCCATATTTCCTTGTTCTTGGGAATCTAAGCCTTTACCTTGATAATTCCATTTCTTGAGCATTTTATCCAAACAAGGATATTTCTGACTTGGGGAATAAGATAAACATCTAGTTTGAGGTGCTATGATGGAAGATATGAAACTGATTTCTTCTGCTTCAAGTGGGTTTTCCTTGACAAAAGTAAGTGGACCAAGGAGATAAAGTGATAGTAGTGGGATGGTTTGGATTCAAGGATCCTTACGTGGAGAGGATGGGATGATGGGATCTTGACTGGGATTGGAGGATAGTAATGGATGTTGATTTGGAGGAATTAGGATGGTAGGACATTGGATTGGAGGAATTGGGATAAGAGGATCTTGGATTGGAGGAATTAGGATGATAGGATCTTGGATTGGGGGTGAAGGAAGCAATAGATCATGAAGTGTGGGTATAGGATCTTGATTTAGTTTGATGGAAATTTCAACATGCTTTTGGACAAGATCTTGACTTGATGGGATTTATATGGATGGAATGATGGAGGATGTATGGATGGATTCTTCAAATGGGGTTGATGGAAAGATGGCATATTCTGCAATTATGATGGCTAGAGGAAGGGTGGACTCATGAGATTCATTGAATGTGCTTTGGATAATGCTAGGAGATGGAGATGTGGATGGGAATTGGATGGAGTTAATGAATGAAAAGGACTCAATGATGCGAGGAGATGGAAGAATATCAATAAGTGGGGTATATGGAAGAAGGATAATAGATGGAAGTGATAGAAGAGGAATGATGGTGGATGAAGGAGGTGGATGGAGATCATCGCTGATAGCTTCATATGAAGGATTTAGATGGAATGGCTCATCAACTTTAGGAAAGGGATTTTTTGCTAGATTCCTTGTGAAATTCCTTGGAGACTTTTGTGAGGTTGAGGATTATAATGTGTACGAGATGGAGAGATAGGATAGTCCTCACATGAAGGTAGGGTGGAAGATTGTGAACTTCCTTGAGGGGATGATGGTGCCAAAGAGGAATTGGAGGATGGCATGACTAGATAGTTCACATAGGTAGGTTTAGAAGAAGCTTGTGAGCTTGATGGATTATCTGGTGGGGTAGGGATGATGGATTGAGGCACGTGATATGAAGTGGATTGAGGGATGCATTCTTCTTACAGGAGGGGATTTGTGGCAATGTAGGTAATAACGGAAGATGTTGGATTGGGATAGGATAGAGTGGATGGAGGATCAAGATAGGATGAGGGATTAAGTTAATGGATTGGAAGACTATGATCTTGGATTTGAAACTGGGTTGGAGGATAAGGAGATGGCAGATTTGGATAAGGGATGTAGCTAGTAGTGTTATTGTGACAAGGTGGTGATTGGGATATGACCATGGAAGGAGATGTAGGTATGAAGGATGTATATAGAGGATATGTAGGCTCAATATAGGAAGAAGGTGTGGATGAATAGGATAATGGATTTCCCTTGTCAAAGGTAGGATAAGGAGTACTAGTGGATATGTATGAAGGCATGATAGGATAGTTTGGAGGAATGATTTGATTCTGGGGGATGCTTGGAGCAAGCTTGCTAACATTTTCAAATTACTCATCATGATTAACAAGAATTTCATCCTCATCGGGATAGGATGAATAAATGATTGGATTCTAGAGGATGTTTGGAGCAAGCCTTCTAAGGTTTTCAAAGTGCTCATCATGATCAATAATAACTTCATCATCATCGAGATAGGATGGAATAAGAGAGGAGACATAATAACCAAAATCATCATAATAGTTTTGAGACATGCTGACTTGTAGATGAGTTGGATAGGGATGAAGGATGAAGATGGATGGAAATACTAAGACTTGGATTGTGATGACTAACAAGATCAAACTAGGATTGGATTTTGGCTCAAGACAGGAGGAAAGACTAACTCTAGAAGAAGACAAAAAGAGGATGGGGGGTGACCAAGGTGACTCTGCTAACCTAGGAAAGGAGGAAAGGATGGCAAGAATGGATGCAAGATGACTGGAAGACCATGATTAGGAGACTAGGATGACAAGATTCTGTAAGCTTGGATGACTTCAGGATTTTGGAGGATTTTGACTGACATGGAAAAAGGATTTATTGTAGAACTCTTCATTTTGTGTATGTTTCAACATATATTTTGCACTAAGTTTGAAACTTTGAAAACACATCAAGCATGAACTACCTAAGAGATAGGCTAGTATCAAAATATTTTCCCACATCTTGATATCCCAAAAAAGGAATACAGATGGTGAGTAATCTTAAGGTGATCTGAGAAACTACTTGGATTGGTCCTTGCACAAAGATTTTGATACTTTCGGGAGTAGATTAGGAAGCCTATGATTTATAGGTGTTTGATTTGGTCCATGGTGTCCTCCCAATCAGTTTGTACATGTGTGACTCACTTAAGAGCCTAGTTGACCATGCCAAAATAGTAGGGATAATTACCTATGTCGGGCTACCATCAACATGCATCGCCTAAGCTTGAGGGGATGAAGTGAGAGTTTGCTCAATGCTTTATTTCTATACTGGTCAGGGATGCACCATTTTTAAGTCATTCTCCAAAGAGGAAGAACTTTTATCTTTGGAAAGGCTTCTCTAAAAGTAAAATAAGTGAACTTGTCCAAGTTTAACTTCTTTTACATTACTTAGCTAACAAGGTTTTTGCAGAATTGAAACTCCTAGAAAGTACACCAAGAAGATTTCTTTCCAAAATTTGATTTAGTATTTTTTAAAATGAAAGCTTGAAAACACATGTGTTTATGAATTTGATTTATTCATTCCTTTAAGACAAGAAAGCTTTGAATAAATTTCAATTTTTCCTTTTATGCATTCAAGATTGTGTTGGCTTTCGAGGATCCCGAATTGAACTTTGAAATGAAATGAAATGTTTTTTTTTACAAATTTAGGAAATTAAAGATTTGTGTTTTCTTTGGACTCAAAGAAAATGACTCTTTTTATTTGGACTATGGTTCAATTTCTGTAGATTTCTTTCAAGACTTTGTGCTCTAGAATTCAGTTTTTAGACCCAAAAAGAAGTGTTTCTAGAGTGCTTTATGCATGAAACTTTGAAAACATCCCAGATTTTGCAAAAATAAGTTTGTTTTAACCAAGAAAAAAGCATTATGGTTTATTTAGGAACATTCAAGATGGTTTAGGATTGATTAGAAATTGATTAGGAATGAGATGCAGTTTTCTAGTTCCTTTTAAGCACTGAAATTTTGAAGTGTTCCTACTTTGCATGAAAGACTTTAGATTTGCATGTATGAAGTTATTTTTAGCCAAAATAAAGACATTAGGAATGATTTTTATTGATTTAAGACCAATTAGGAATGATTAGGATTATATAGGATCGATTAGGAGATGTGTAGGAAAGATTTGCAGTTTGTTCCATTTAAGGCATTCAAGAGTGAATATAAGTTATTTTTAAGCCAACCAAATAAAGTTTTTAGGTTCCTAAAAATTCAAGAAGGTTCATGAGCCTTAAGGATTTAGTTTTTTGGTGATTAAATTGGCCTCCATGAAGTACCTAAAAAATAATGGGGTCATAAATTACAAGTTTGAAGCCTAGGGTCACTAGGATCCCGAAACAGGCCCAAAAAGTCAATAAAAATCAAGTTTAGGGCTACATACAAGCCCTATTCCTTACATAAGACATTCAAGACTAGTAATGTTTTTTATTTATGGTGGCTTAAGACATTGTATGATCTCCCATATGATATTTGGGCACAATCCATACAACATTTGAGCTAGAAAGTGGCAAAAAATAAAAAAATGCCTTAAAAACATGCAAAATGGCTCAAACGACTATTGGGAACTACCCATACAACACTTGGGTACTTACCATATAAAAATACATGCCAAGGATGAATTTTTGTATGACACTACAACAAAATGTTTCTGGGAGGCATTAAAAAGTGAGTTTTTTAGCCAAAAAACCTTAAAGAATATAGTTTAGAAGCGTGTGGAGTCCCACCGGGCGTGCAAAAATGTGATCAGAGAAAACCTAACCTGTTCAGAAAAAGTGTAGACATTCAAACATTAGTTTAAGATCATATTCATAACATATAGTAAAAATAATTCGCAAAGACACTTCAGATAGAGCTCAACGGGAGCACCCTATCACCGTTCGATTTCCTCTTGATTTAGGCATGTGGATGTGCTCTCAAAACACATGGATCATGTCCCTAATGAAAATTAGGAAGGATTAGGTTCAAATAGGGACCATGAGAACCCCATAGTGGCACATAATCAGGTATAGTGACAAATTCTTATGCTAAGGTTGATTTTAAACCAAATGAAGTGTGATGTGATGAAGAAATTATTTGAAAAGATTACTAATGAACAAGGTTAATCCATTAAGCTATTACAAGATAAGTTAGAAAGCATAAAAGATAATGAAATCTAACAATTATGCTAAATAACAATGCATGAATGATAAAAAATAAGCTAATAATTTTCTCTTGGAAGGAGGAGTATTTATAGGATTCTCCTAAGGGCTTGGGGTTAGGAAGAAAAGTTAGGGTTAGAGTCAGGGCTTGGGGTAGAGTCTGAGGTATGGTTAGGGGCAAGGTTAAATGTATGAGGGTTAAGGGTTGCTCACACATGTGTGAGAAACACTAGGGAAGTGTGCATAGGGAACCAAGGTGAAAGAACAGACATGGGATTCATTATGAGGCTACAAGAGCCTTAATGAGGGTGTAAGGAGCCATTAATGAGTTTGTAAGGCTCATTAATGAGGGGGTTTGACCAAAAGTCAAAGGAGGGTGGATTAGACTAAGATGGTAAGGAATCACCTTCTAAACAGGTTTAGGAAATTTTAGGAGGGTTTAGGGTTCTCTAGAAGATTCTAGGGTTTTAGACTTTAAATAAATATTAAATTTATTAAGGATTGTGACAATATTTATCAAATAATGATTCAATAAATAGGGGAAAATCATTTAAATTTGATTTAAATGCTTTTGGCTAGGGTTTCTTAATTAAATGTCTTTACTTAAAATAGGAGAGGATATAATGACAAAAAAAAGAATTAATTAATTAAATAATTAATTAATTAGTAAATGATGATGTCATTAGGGGTTATTACAAAATAAAATATTTTTATTTTGGAAAAGACATTTTAGGTGTCTACAACCTTAAGATAACCAGGATTGTTGAGACACCATGAGAAGGAAATTTAGATGGAAACTACTTCATGCTTGAGTGATATTTTGAGGATCTCGACCCCTCGAGTATTATATGATGATGACACCGTGAAGGAGATATTGCACTTGATGATTGAAAAATTTTAGAGCCTCGATGACAACAATAGCGATACTTTCACAAGGAGGATTACAATACTAGAGATTTGTGTAAAAATCTAAGTGAGTAACCTCCTTTTGGGTTTGGGATTGCAAGATTTGATCCATGATATGTCTTGAGATCACTTTCTGGTCACAAGAAAGGAGTACCATGATAATAAGATTTTTTTTTTTCCATGGATAGCATTATGATTTCATGTGCTGAAGAGATAAAGGTAATATCCCAACCTATCATATCTATTCCCTAGGTTGTTTGTAATCTAGAATGCATTCCTTTTATTGTAGCATGTAGATTGGTCAATAACGTATTCAAGCATTGTGAAGAAAAACTAAATTCTTATTTGCACAAGTGTGAAGAAGTTGGTGATGACAATAAGAGTGATGCACTACACGAGGAAGATGAAGACAAGTTCATAGGTTCACCCCAACCACAAGAGGATATGGACAAGCAAGAGACAATAATTGTCCCTTCAAATGGAGAACACCTAAACTTTCAAGACAAACACAATGATGAAGAAGATGTTTGTATGAATTTTGTCAATCCAACAATGGTTGACCAACATCACGGAGATGTGAAATCTACTAATGGTCCCTTGTAGGAGAAATCTCTATAGTTGGTGAAATATGGAGTTTACCCTTTGGTTGGGCACGAGGCGTGCATAATTGCCATCTCTCCTTGTGAGTGACATATATATGAAGAAAGTAAGCTAGATTCTGATGAGTTATTCCTCTATTTCAAGTAAGGCAATGCTTATATTAGAGTAGAGCACTAGAAGCTTGTTGGGGATTTATAGGTGGTGCTCATAGTCATGGTGCAACATCAAGCTTTCAACGGATATGAGTATGAACACTTGTGCTTGGTTTGGGATCTTGGAGCTTCACATTCGATAAATGGTTTGATGACATATTTCTTGAGGGAAATAAATCTTTGGGTTGTGAGGACTGTAATGTCCCCAAATTAATAGAGAGTGAATTAATTAAATTAATTAATTAGATGGTCCTAAAATTTGAATAATATAATACTTGAGACTTCTTTAATTAATTAATTTAGTTATAAAATAAAAAGGAGCCAAAACAATAAAACAATAAATAAAGTTATATATGCCCATTGTAACTTTCCAAAAAATTCTTGGAGGCCTTTACAAGGCATTGACTAGAACTATAGGTAATCATTGCGGAGTTATCTTTTCTTGTGTATTGGTGATTCCAACTGGAATTGAGTCTTGGGTGCTGTTTCAGAGGTGGAAGACCCTCACTAGCCTGCAATTACAGTTTCAGCGGTTAGCTGTGATAGGAAACTTGCATACAACAATATGACATTTCCACATAACCCATTATAGATCTGAAGAAAATAAACACTTAGAAATCCACATGCAAGAGAATAGACAAGATGCCCATAAAAATGCGACACAAGATATACCCTTGGAAACCCTCATGACAGAAAAAAAACCCAGCCTCCAAAAACATCCATCACCATGTATTATTCAACAAAATACCATTGCAATACAACCATGGAAGCCTTCAAATCCATAGCCACAACCAAGAAATCCATGTGAATAAGCATGAATCCACACATCCCATGCCATGTTTCCAACCTTCACAAATGCTACCTTTGGCTAACCTATTTCCAACTGTCTTACCTCAACAACTACCCTTGTGGTTGATTTTATAGAAACAAGCTCCCACAAAACCACCAAGTGGTATTACATAAACCATGTGCTACCAAACCCTATTGACCCACATCAAATATTGGATACTTTATTTATTTTATTTCCCCAATATTAAGTAATTAGATCCAATAATATCACAAAGTTACAATACAACTCACAAGGCATATTCCAATGGAATCCCTACATGTTGCACGTCCATCTAGGTGAAACATTTACATAATAAAATGAAATAATATAATAATAAACATTATTATGCAAGGTGTACAACACCATTTTCTCAACAATCTCCCACTTGTTTACATTGCATAAGGGTCAATACTTAGCCACATAAATGAACAAAAAAACAATGCCTCCTAGCACATACACCATCATGAACCAAAGTACACCATGTGCTCCATCCAGGTACCTGCAACAAAATAAAAGTATCCACCAACTCATACATGAAAGGTCCCACCTCCTATTATGCCAAATCCACATGACATACATAGAAGCCATCCAAAGAGAAATCCACCCAATCTGTCACATAAGAAATATAAATCCTATACCAATTGATATCCCAAGCACAAACACTCTGTCCAAAGGTAATCATATGTATTCATAGCTATAAAAAACCATAGCTGAAATAGCACCCACAACAAGTGCTAACCCATCCAACCATCCATACCTCTAAGGTATACCAAGTAAATCCCAAATCAACATATCCAACCTGTAACATGCAACCACAAGCCTCAAGAGAAATACCTGCCACATACACACTAAGAAGCTCCCACTACAACGGTAATGTCAAATTTAAAAAACAATCCACTCACAACATCTCATAGAAGTTAATCCATGTATTATCAAGGACATCTGCAACAATATGCAGCATATAAACCAATATCCCTCAAGAACAAATCTCACAACAAGTCTCCAACACTCTCCCAAGTTCTCCACAACCAAAAAAACAAAGAGATAAAGGAATAAAAATGCCATCTCTCACAAGATACACATGAACACAAACTAGTGATCACAAACTCCAACCAATCTCAAACCAATGTAAGTGAAACTGAACATCCAGGAAGATAATCAATACCAAAGAGACCATGCAAATCATAACTATTCCAAGTATGATCTCCTCCATAAAACCCAAAATAAGAAGCCACAACAACACCCAAACCATACCATATAACCAATCATGGGTGTAAGCTTCTCACAAGAATATCAAACTCATAACCATTCCTAATCCAAGGAACATGCCTAATAAAACCATCTCCTAATCTCAACCATGATGATATCATAACAACAACACATACATAAGAAGATAACCAATGCCAAAAAAATCTCTCAAATGAACCCTCCAAAACTAACTCACCACATAGCTCAAGATCCATACAATGAAAGAGAAGTATAAACATAATGCACCTGAGAAGAAACAAATGGTTATACCTCTCAAGTAGTAAACCGCTGAATAGACCAAGAGTGGGGAATGAGAATGCTCATCAAGATATCTAAGTCTCCAACCAAGACTAATTTAAGAACACACTCCTCTCAAGTCCATATCAGGTGAATGCTCCTTGATCTTCCTACTGAAACCATCAACCGTCCCAACACATACATCTCTAATCCCAAGAGAAAATTAGCATTGCCTCTATCTCTAAGTATCCATGAGCACCTATAACCAATCAAACCATGCCAACTCCAAATGCAACATAGTAATATCATGAAGTATCCAGCAAATGATCAATGTAATCAATACCAAGAAATTAAACCAAGATCAATGTCACAAATATAGCCTAGGAATTAGGATCATAAACATGAAAACCATGATCTAAACCATCTCAACAAAAGAGATACCATGCTCCATATGAACATACCATAACATGCCAAAAATCTAAATGCGTATCAAGAGTGTACCATGACATAATAATGAAACCATCCTAAAATCAAGGATAACATGTCAAATGAAAGCATAAACCACACCTCTACCAAGGACCCCACGAGTCCTCAAGATGTAACCATCTCCACACACCATGAAGAAAACAAGTGCACCATGCAAATATCGAAGAAGCTTCTGCAACCACAGGATCTAAGACATCCTCCAAAATCTACAAACACTCAATAAATATATCAACACCAACAACTCCCACTCAATTGTAGTACCAAGTCACCCATGGAATCATAACATCCATCTCCTACATGAAGATCCTCCAGGTCTACCACACACAACCAAAGTGTTAGTACCAAGTAAAACCCAAATCTCCAAATCAAGAAGATACAAACCAAACCAAGAACCAATCCTACACTGCCACCTCAATACTGTCACAAGCTCCCACTAAACTATGTATCCAAGATATACATGACATCATGATGAAAATAAATGATCCTATAACCATGAGAATCAACCAAGACATCATACCATCAAAGAACTCAAAGTGCACCTCATGAGCTCCTCAAAGAAACCAAATAACCATGATCCTCAACCAAGAAGATATACCACCATAACTAAATCAAGAATCCAAACCAATGAGCACCAACTAATTACCTATATATCTAATCATGTCATGCCAAAATCCATGGCACCATGATCACATCCATGAACCAAGCATCTAAATCTCAAAATGTCCAACTTGTCAATATAAAATAGTCAACCATAATCCTCCACCATGACTGTACCTGGTAACAACATCTTATTCCTTCTACATGATGAAAAATCATAAAATTAGGTGACTAATGTGTGTGTGAATTTTGTACCTAGCTATGAACACGACACTTCAATAAAACATTAGAGGTTAGGAAAAATCAAAATATGCAAATAAGAACAATATAGCTAACCAGGAGATTTACTGCCTTCTAGTAGGTGCGAGTATGGTATTCTCAGATTAGACCGAGATCAGTGACAATGCAACACCTAAACGAAGGATTTAAATGATGAAAGCAATAAAATATGAATGCAAATTAATCTATTTTTTTTTATTTTTGATGCAATAAGATGAGAAAAACTGATAATAAATAAATCTAAATGCATTGAAATGATATGCAAATTAAGCTAACAATGATATGAAATATGAAACTAGAATGAATTGAAAACAAGATTGATCTCACAAAATGCCGATTCACAAGAAGTTTGATGATTCCTCTGATGTCAATTCGCCAGAGTAAGTATGCAAATTCTGTGGATGATTTGTAAAGAGTCAAGCCTTGATTTTATAGAAATCCAAGGCTTGAGGGTGCATGGAAAAAGTCATAAATCACTCTTGATGAACTCAGGTTGATTTTTTAGTTAACAAGAAATTAGAAATAGATAACTCATGAAATCATGCAAAATCATGCAAGAACAACTTTTTAACTCAAATCAGAAGTTTAGATCAACTTTGAACTCAAAATAGATGTTGAGTTTTGAAAAGATAACAAGTTGAATTGATTTTCTGATTTAAAGTTTAACTGCTCTTTGCATGTGCACAAATAATCATGAATTAATTAAATAAATAAAGTGATTTATCTTCAACTTAACTGATTTTAAATTTAAAAATAATTGATTTGTGGGTTAATCAATTATTTTAATCAAACTTTTATTCAAAAACTATATTATTAAAAATTGACTATTAACTTTAATTAATTAACTAGGAATTTAATCAATTAGTCATAAGATTTTTGATTTATTGTCAAAATTAAATAATACAATTTAGGAATAATTTAATTAAATTTAATAAAATAATTAAGTGGCAGTATTAAATCTAATTAATTAAATATTCAGAATATTCAATTAATCAAGCTTTAGGATAAATAGAATTTATCTCCAAATAATAATTAAATTAAAGATAATTATGATATATAGAAATATTGCTAGGAATGTTTCCCGATGCAGAATTTAGGATAATCAATTAGGATTCGATAATGTGCAAATATGCCTTAGGTTAGGACTTTGATGTCGATTTCGTTCGAATTGAAGATGTAGGAGGTTAATGAACCTATAGCCCATTTTTGGGGTATTACAACTAAGTGCATAGATAACCCAAAAATAAGCCACAAATATGAATATTCATCAATAATGAAAGATCAATGAGCAAAGACAACCCATATCCAAGCCATAAATACAACTTGTAAGTATAGACCGCTTACAACACTGCACAACTTTTAGATCTAACGAGTCATTATACATATCCAAATTAAACATTGATAACCATATCATCATGAGACCAATCTAAAATATAAGTTGAGTATACAATGACATCAAATCTAAATCTCCAAAATAAACCATGTCATAAACTCACAATGTCACCATAGTCAAAATAAACCATAAACCTATTCATATCAATATATTAGTAAATAAATCATGTCAAACTTGCACCAAATCTGAAAAAATGCATAGAGCTCTCCAAGAGCTTTCTAACGACTATTCGAAGTCCAAAATCTGACTCAGTATGCCCAAGTTATGCCCAAATCTGTACTCAAAATAAATAACATCTAACTTTTAGACTCTTAAAACCTGTCAAAATGTTAAAATCATAGAATCAAACCTGCACCAAGTTGTAGTACTTTGAATTAGCTTTCCAACAACTATAAGATGTCCAAAATCTGATATGTTGAGAGAAAGTTATGGCTTTTTACTAAGACAATCTTTTTACCATTTTCACTGCGATTTTTTTTTTGTGACGAAAGATTGCAACATGATTAAATTTGACAGTCGTCATGAACTGAAACTAAAAAACCTTTTGTATTTTCTATCAACATGGCCAAACAAGGCCAACCTGGATCCAATGGTGAGGTCCATTTCTACCTAGGAGGTCATATCTGCAAACTCCTCTCTAAAACCCTCATTTAAGTGAAACAATCCAAAACCCTTTTCACCCACAATTTTCCATGCCCAAAATCTGCCAACAACCATCATAATAGAAAACTCAAAACCCTCAGATATGCAATAAACAACCTACAAAACCCATATATCTTGCCATTTCTAACATTCTTTCATGCATTCCCATGGATTCAACCTAGGGTTACAACACCACAACCATAGCTCTAATACCACTTGATAGGAAACTTACATTCAACAATATGATATTTCCACATAACCCATTATAGATCTGAAACAAATAAATACTTATAAATCCACATGCAAGAGAATAGACAACATACCCACAAAAATGTGACACAAGATATATCTTGAAAAATCTCATAAGGGAAAAAACCCAGTCTCCAAAAGCATCCATCACCATGTATTATTCAACAAAATACCATTGCAATACAACCATGGAAGCCTTCAAAGTCTTAGCCACAACCAAACAATCCATGTGAACAAGCATGAATCCACACATCCCATGCCATGCTTCCAACCTATTGAGCATCATTTTTACATGAAGACAACGGCTAGGAATTTACAATAGAAAATTCTCCTCTTGGAAGACTGATGGAATCAATCTCAAGGTTCCTTCTGGCTGGGTCTCAACCGCTTGGATAGCTCAATGGAAGAAAAATATGAGACTGTTAACAAATAGGCCTTTGTTGGTTCTTCTCTCAAGGGAAACTACAAAATAAACTTTAGGAAACCAAAAGTTCTCTCTTTTTTGATATGATTTTCAGATTTAAGAATAAAGGAATGCTAATTTAATTAATCTACTGAAAATAACTTGCAAGGAAGGTTAGAAGATGTAGGGTAACAAGATATTTTAAATGAATTTTCTGAAAAGAAACCTATTGGACATATGATAGCATCACACCACCATGCAAATTAAATAACCAAGAAGATGAAGAAACCCACAAAATAGAGATTAGATCATGTCACAATCTTCAACTGAATGGATGCAATCATCAACGGATTCAAACAAATGCAGACGTATGATAAGCCAAAATTCATCAGATCACAAAGCCACCCCAAATGTGCACACATGTGAGACAAGTTAATCTTCAAGCACCAAAAAATGATCTTCTTAGAAATTCGTCACAACACAGCAATGCAATACCAGCAAACATCGAACTAAAAGATCATAGACTTAAAACCATTAAACAATCAATTGGCTCTTTGAAATAAAAGAATGAGCAATTCACACATTCATAAATTTCGCATAGATAGCTAATAAATCACACCATGAATGAAGCACCAACTATATGTATTATATTAATCATCAAGTCGACCCTCATTACATCATTTTATTACAATTTATAGAGCCATGCTCTTATTTTCACAACTAGGGTTTGGCTGCCTCTAAAACTTTAAAATGAAACTAAACTAGAGATTACATTAAATAAACTATCTCTAAAGCTTAGCTAAACTACCCTATCATGACATTAAACCTCGTGCATTACAAAACTTTGAGTAAATCATGCATTGAATATCTTGAAAATGGAGCTAGAACTTGTGCATGCTCTTGATAATCTTCATGTTTCTGCCCTTGATCATTGGTTGCGGCTTCTCCACATGGACTCAACTGGAAGAGATCCCAAAATTATGCAGAAATGACTCCAAAAAAGAAGTCCAATTGATTGGAAAATCAACTCTGAGATAACTGGAGTTGAACTTCGTACGTGCCAAAAAATGCTCAAATCCCTACAGTTGGTCCAAAAAAACCAAGCCCCAAAAATGACTAAGTGTCAAGTCCCTTTTCCCAAGTTTCGGACTTCGGACTTTCGGAGGCTGAAAATTCTTCTAGGGCCGAAATGCCGAAAAATAAGGTCTTAAAAAATGGCTAAGTACAAAATTGCTTCTCCTCCAACTCTCGAACTTTCAGACTTTTCGAAGGCCGAAGAAATAGGAAGGCCGAAAGGCCAAAATTTTAGGAAGTTTGAAAATTTAGGAGGTCGAAAAAATAGGAAGGCCGAAAAAAACTCTCCTCTAACTTTTGCACTTTGGACTTTTTGGAGGCCGAAAAAATAGGAAGGCTGAAAGGCCGAAATTTTAGAAAGGTTGAAATTTTAGGAAGTCCGAAAATTTAGGAGGCCGAAAGGCCAAAATTTTAGGAAGGCCGAAATTTTAGGAGGCCAAAAAAATAGGAAGGCTGAAAATTTAGGAAGGCCAAAATTTTAGGAAGTCCGAAATTTTAGGAAGGCCGAAAAAATAGGAACACAAAATTTTCTAAGTCCACAAAATTTGTCTTTGAAAAATTTCTAAGTCCACAACATTTTTCGGCCTTTTAGGGTTGTGAGGAATTTTGGCATTTCGGCCTTTTCAACCTCCGAAACTTTGAAAAATGTGAACTCCAAACTCAACCTCTGAACTCTGAACTTTTGAACTTTGAACTTTGAACTTCGGACCTTCGCACTTCAAACATCTGATCTTTGAACTTTTGAACTCCAAACTTTGAACCTCTAAATCTTGAACTTTTGAATTCGAACTTTGAACTTCGGACCTTCGCACTTCGAACCTTTGATCTTCCAGACCTTTAGCACTGAAAAATGGCTAAGTGTTGAAATTCTCTGAACTTTGTCAAAATTGAAGACTCAACGTTCTGGTAGAATATTGGGGTGAGCTCTTGAAGACTTCATTATCACTTCTTGGATTTCCAAAAATCTTAGTACTCTCATGGATGTCAGCTTCCCTTGTTGTTTCTTCGTAAATCTCAAAAGGTGGGCATCAAGCTTCTGCATGCAAAAAATAGTTGTCAGTAATACCTTATTGAAAGCATGAAGAAAATTCTAACTATCTAAACTAATTGCACAAGGAAAATAAGTTGAAACTCTAAAGACAATAAAAAAGAACCCTAAAAAAAAGGGGGTCCCCATTAGGCCAAGTGGCCAAAATGGGGCATGTGTTGTGGAACCACAACACAACCTTCACAAATGCTACCTTTGGCTAACCTATTTTCACCTTACCTCAACAACTACCCTTGTGGTTGCTTTTATAGAAACAAGCTCCCACAAAACCACCAAGTGGTATTATATAAACCATGTGCTACCAAACCCTATTTACCCACATCTAATATTGGGTACTCTATTTACTTTTTATTTCCCTAATATTAAATAATTAGATCCAATAATATCACAATGTTACAATACAACTCACAAGGCATATTCCAATGGAATCCCTATATGTTGCACGTCCATCTAGGTGCAACATTTACATAATAAAATGTAATAATACAATAATAAACATTATTATGCAAAGTGTACAACACCATTTTCTCAACAAGCTTCCACCCTAGTTTGTCATTGGATATATTGCTTCATATATTTCACTGTGTACTTCATTGTCAAATTTGTGAAGTCTTCTCGCAAAGACAAATTTGTGCATCTGGATATAATTTGAGAATAGAAGTCTCCAATTGACAACATTTTGTTTATGTGGTTTGCATAAGCTTTGATCTACAATCTATTGTGTTACCTTGGATTATAATAATATTCATTCATATTTTTTAATAAATCAAGTAGAATATTCAATCTTCAAGTACCAAGTGTTGAAGGTTAAGTGTCATAGGTGTTGGGTGTTGAAGGGTGTGAAGTGTGGTGTGTGGAGTGCCATCATGTGGTGTGTAGAGTTGATGCAGGAGCATCCTGGGTGTAAGAGCAATCTTGCATCACCCAAAAACATTTCTATTTTTGAATTCAATAAGGGCTATCTTGTGCAGAGCTGCTATTTATGGAAAGTTACTATTTTTGGTAATTTTTGTATGTGCTCAGAATGATCTGATTTCTTTCTTGGAGGTTCATTTTGGTCATGTAAGTCTGCCAGTAAAGTTTCATTGCCAGATCAAGTGTATATTGGAAGATATTGAAGATTTTCGGTATTGGCAGCAGGGTACAGAAACTTTGAACTCAGTTTTGAAGGCTTTAGAGGCCCTGGATGAGGTCAAATTTTGAGCTGAATGAAGCTTGCTTAATTTATGTGTTGTAGAGCTCCTCGCGCCCTTTCCGAAATGGGGTTACAATAGTCAATCGGGTCAACTGGTGATGACTTATGGTCTTCGGAAGTTGGGCCACCTGAAATGGCGAAAAATGATTTTTCTTCAAAATTTCTGTTCGGGTTTCAAAGGTTATCTTGAGCCGACTATGATGTAATGAAATATAAAATAAAAAAAAATAATTCTAAGTTTGGTCGGCCTTATTGGCTAAAATTCTGGAACCTTCCCAGGCGGTGGAAAATTGCCTATATAAGGAAGGCTGTATTATTGTCTTAGGCAGTTCAGAACAGTTCTGGGTAGTAGATCTGGGTATTGATTTGAGGCTTTGTCCTACAGAATATTGAAAGGAATGCCCATGTGGCTTTGCATATTGTAATTCTGAAAGTTTGTAATTCCACATTTGTGGAGATAATAAGAAGCCAATTTTCTGTTCTTGCATATTATTGTTGTTGTTTCTCTATTTCTGTTATGTGTTTGTGGTATTAAGGGGAGCACCCTTCATCAAGAGCACCCTTCATCAAGTGGTATCAGAGCTGGAGTTCTTGAGTGTGTAAACAGATCGCCGACTGTGAGGCAGTTTGCACCAGGACTGTGGCTAGGGTTTCAGCGCGCATCGCGAAAATGCCTCCACGAAGGGAACGTGGCGGAAGAGCTGGTGTTGTAACACTTGAGGTTAGAGAGCTGCAGAGACAAGTGCGAGCATTGCAAGAAGAGATTCGCAGAGGAATGAATCTTAATGTCAGAGATGAAAGCGAGGATGAAGCCGAAGAAGAATATCAAGAAGGAGAAGTTGAAATTGTGAACCATGAGGAAGAAAGACTTTTTCGGGCGATTTCCAAGATTGGGAAAAGACCTAAGATTGAGGTTCCTACATTTTCTGGAAATCTTAACCCAGAAGAATTGATCGACTGGATCAATGAATGTGAAGAATATTTTGAGTATGAAGATGTTGAGGATCCTGATAGGGTCAAATTTGCGAAGGCCAGACTGAAAGGTCATGCGAAGATCTGGTGGCAAGAAATTCAATTGGAGCGAAATAGAAGAGGGAAAGATAAAATCACAAGATGGGATCGGATGGTGGATAAATTGAAGCGGCAGTTCATTCCTGTTGATTATGAGCTTGACCTACTGAAGAAAATGCAGAGTTTGAAGCAAGCAGGAAGATCTGTTCAGGAGTATACAGAGGAGTTCTATCGACTTCTCATCAGAACAGGCCATGCAGAAGCTGATAAGGAGAAAGTTGCCCGATACCTTAATGGGTTAAGGCCAAGCATTCAGGAGGAGCTGAATCTAGTTCGAATGAACAGTATTGAAGAGGCATACCAGTTTTCCCTAAAAGTAGAGGAAAAGCTGAACAAGAAGTTTGAGAGCAGACAAAACGGAAGAGGTCGCGGTGGACGATCTGGTGGACGGTCATATGGTGGCCGAAATGAAGATCCGAAAAAGAAGGATGAGGCTAGTAGCAGTCAGAATCAGCGAGGAAATAATTCCAATCGCTTCCAGGATCAGAATAATAGAGATCAAAGAGAAAGAGGAAGAGGACAAGGATCTGGAAGAGGTGGCTTCCGTGGAACATGTTTTCACTGTGGAGAAGAAGGTCATAGGGCATTTGAATGTCCTCAGCGCCAAGGCAGAACAGACAGGAGGAATGAAGGCCAGGCCAGAGTTGCACATGTAGATGAAGATGCCAGATCATCAAATTCTGAAGATGCTGAAAAAGGAGAAACGTTGATTAACAGAAGAGTCCTGTTGAGTGGTGAGAGTGAACCTGAGCAAAGGAGGAGCTTGTTTCGCACCAGGTGCAAGTGTGAAGGTAAATGTTGTGATGTGATTATCGATAGTGAAAGCACTGACAATTTAGTGTCAGAAGAGATGGTGACAAAGTTGAAGCTCAAGAGACAGAAACACCCACATCCATATCGGATTGCCTGGGTACAGGATGACCACAAGGTCATGGTCAATGAACAATGCCTGGTGAAGTTCAAGATTGGCGGATACCAAGATGAGGTATTGTGTGATATCATATCTATGGATGCATGTCATATGTTGTTGGGTAGACCGTGGCAGTTTGACAGATGTGTTGTACACGATGGTCGTGCGAATACCTATTCTCTGACAAAGGATGGAGTGCGACATAAGCTAAAGCCATTGAAGGAGACCGAAGAAAAGGTATGTGGTAATGCAAGAATAACATTTGTTGATGGAAGAAAATTTTTAGATGGTATGAGGCATGAGCATGTATGTTTTGCTTTAATTCCAAAAGCTGGTAAAGAGGAAGTAGAAGATGTTCCTGTAGAAGTTGCAGATCTGTTGAATGAGTTTCAGGATATTGTATCTGATAATGTACCTGATGGATTACCACCGGTAAGGAAGATCAGTCATCAGATGGATTTGATCCCAGGAGCGAGTTTGCCGAATAAGGCAGCACACAGAATGACACCCGCAGAAAGTGAGGAGTTGAACAGACAAGTACATGAACTGCTACAAAAAGGATTGATCCGTGAGAGTCTGAGTCCCTGTGCTGTACCAGCAGTATTAGCACCAAAGAAGAATGGAGAATGGAGGATGTGTACAGATTCTAGGGCAATAAACAAGATCACAATCAAGTACAGGTTTCCATTGCCACGAATGGATGATATTATGGACTGTTTGAGTGGAGCTGTGTATTTCTCAAAGATAGATCTGAAGAGTGGATATCATCAGATTCGGATCAGAGAAGGAGATGAATGGAAGACTGCCTTCAAGACAAAGGAAGGACTGTATGAGTGGTTAGTCATGCCTTTTGGGCTAACCAATGCACCGAGCACTTTCATGCGGCTCATGAACGAGGTTCTGAAAGAATTTCTGGGTAAGTTTGTCATTGTTTACCTAGATGATATTCTGATCTTTAGTAAGACATTGGAGGAGCATATGATGCATATTCGTATGGTATTTGAGAAGCTGAGAGAAGAGAAATTGTTGATTAATTTGAAGAAGTGCAGTTTTGTGAAGAAAGAGTTAGTGTATTTGGGATTTGTAGTTTCAGCAGAAGGTCTAAAAATGGACCCAGAGAAGGTACAAGCTATCCTTGAATGGCCTACTCCAAAGAATGCTACTGAGGTAAGATCTTTTCATGGTCTAGCTAGCTTTTACAGAAAGTTTATCAAAAATTTTAGCAGTATTTGTGGACCCTTGACTGAAACAATGAGAGGGGATAGAAAAGAGTTTAAGTGGACTAATGGGGCAGAAAAGAGTTTTCAATTATTGAAACAAAAAGTTACAGAACAACCTGTTTTAGCACTTCCAGATTTTAATAAGGTGTTTCAAGTAGATTGTGATGCTAGTGGTACTGCAATAGGAGCTGTTATGAGCCAAGAAGGTAAACCTGTTGCTTATTTCAGCAAGAAGTTAAATGACACCAAGAGGAAATATTCTGTTTATGATCAGGAATTTTATGCTATAGTTCAGGCATTAAAGAAGTGGAGACATTATCTGCTTCCTAAGGAGTTTGTTTTGTATACTGATCATCAAGCTTTGCAATATTTGAATAGTCAAGGAAAGTTGAATCAAAGGCATTTGAAATGGGTTGAATTTTTGCAGAGTTATGCATTTGTTTTGAAACACAGGAGTGGAAAGTCTAATAGGGTTGCAGATGCTCTTAGCAGAAGGCAACTATTGCTGACAGAGATGCAGATTGAAGTGGTTGGGTTCAAGGAACTCAAGAATTTGTATCTAGAGGATCCTGATTTTGGTGAAGCTTGGAAAGCTTGTACAGAACCTGTTACTCTAGACAGGACGAAATGGCTGGATTTTATCATCCAAGATGATATGCTATTCAGAGGGAGCCAGTTGTGCATTCCACGAAGTTCCATGAGGGAGAATCTCATCAAGGAGAAGCATAGTGGAGGATTGGCTGGACACTTTGGTCGTGATAAAACCCTTGCTTTGGTTGGTGAGAATTATTATTGGCCACAATTGCAGCAAGATGTGAAGAAGTTTGTACAGAGTTGCAGAGTATGTCAGATGGCGAAAGGAGTGAAGCAGAATACAGGATTGTATCAGCCATTACCTGTACCAGAGAAGCCTTGGGAGGATATCAGCATGGACTTTGTTCTTGGTTTACCGAGGACTCAGCGGGGGCATGATTCAATTTTTGTGGTAGTTGACAGATTTTCAAAGATGGCACATTTCATTCCCTGCAAGAAGACTAATGATGCTGTTCATGTAGCAGAATTGTTTTTCAGAGAAGTAGTGAGACTTCATGGTTTGCCAAAGACCATAGTTTCAGATCGGGACACTAAGTTTGTTGGATATTTCTGGCGTACATTGTGGAAGAAGTTGAAGACAGATTTGAAGTTCAGTTCATCACATCATCCACAGACTGATGGACAAACAGAGGTGGTGAATAGGAGTTTGGGAAATTTGCTGAGATGTTTGGTTGGAGATAAGCCAACAGGATGGGATTTGATTTTACCACAGGTGGAATTTGCATACAATAATTCTGTCAACAGGAGCACTGGTAAATCACCATTCCAGATTGTATTTGGAAGTAGTCCGAGAAATGCATCTGAATTGAGGAAGATAGATAAAGGAGAAATAAGTAGTGCTGAAGCTGAAGATTTTGCAGAACACTTGAAGAACATCCATGAGGAGGTGAGGAAGCATATTACCAAGATGAACGCACAGTATAAGGCTAAGGCAGATGAGAAAAGGAGGTATAAAGAATTTCAAGTTGGTGATGAAGTCATGGTTCATTTGCGGAAGGAGCGGTTTCCAGTTGGTACATATAACAAGCTGAAAATGAAGAAGTTTGGACCGTGCAGGATATTGAAGAAACATGATTCAGGAAATGCATATGAGGTAGAATTGCCTACTGAGGTAAATATTTCACCAGTGTTTAACATTTCAGATCTGACAGAGTATCATGAAGGAGGTGTTGAAGATGAGATCACAGCAGCACAGTGGAGTATTCCAGCAACTAGTTCAGACACTAAGGAGATCGAAGATATACTGGACAGTCGTGTTGGCAGAAGCACACGGAACAGGACATATGAAGAATATCTGGTCAAGTGGAAAGGATGACCTGTTGAAGATTCATCATGGCTGACAAAGGAGGAGGTTAGCCGTCTTGGCTTTCCTCTGCACACCTGAGTCGTGACAGGGTCACTTCTCAAATTACCCCAGGTGTCTGATGCAGGAGCATCCTGGGTGTAAGAGCAATCTTGCATCACCCAAAAACATTTCTATTTTTGAATTCAATAAGGGCTATCTTGTGCAGAGCTGCTATTTATGGAAAGTTACTATTTTTGGTAATTTTTGTATGTGCTCAGAATGATCTGATTTCTTTCTTGGAGGTTCATTTTGGTCATGTAAGTCTGCCAGTAAAGTTTCATTGCCAGATCAAGTGTATATTGGAAGATATTGAAGATTTTCGGTATTGGCAGCAGGGTACAGAAACTTTGAACTCAGTTTTGAAGGCTTTAGAGGCCCCGGATGAGGTCGAATTTTGGGCTGAATGAAGCTTGCTTAATTTAAACGTTGTAGAGCTCTTCGCGCCCTTTCCGAAATGGGGTTACAATAGTCAATCGGGTCAACTGGTGATGACTTATGGTCTTCGGAAGTTGGGCCACCTGAAATGGCGAAAAATGATTTTTCTTCAAAATTTCTATTCGGGTTTCAAAGGTTATCTTGAGCCGACTATGATGTAATGAAATGTAAAATAAAAAAAAATAATTCTAAGTTTGGTTAGCCTTATTGGCTAAAATTCTGGAACCTTCCCAGGCGGTGGAAAATTGCCTATATAAGGAAGGCTGTATTATTGTCTTAGGCAGTTCAGAACAGTTTTGGGTAGTAGATCTGGGTATTGATTTGAGGCTTTGTCCTACAGAATATTGAAAGGAATGCCCATGTGGCTTTGCATATTGTAATTCTGAAAGTTTGTAATTCCACATTTGTGGAGATAATAAGAAGCCAATTTTCTGTTCTTGCATATTATTGTTGTTGTTTCTCTATTTTTGTTATGTGTTTGTGGTATTAAGGGGAGCACCCTTCATCAAGAGTCTGGTGTGGGGAGTGTGGTTGTGTGGAGTGTGGAGTGAGACATACATAGTGCGATCATGTGATGTGCATAGTGTGCATGGTATGGTGGAAGTGAGCTGACTAGTACAGTGAATGTGTGAGTGGTACGATGAAAGTGTGCTGACTAGTATGATAGAAGTTTGTTGATTGGTATATTTGAGGTGTACCATCTGGTATGGTGGAAGTGTGTCATCCAATATGATTGAAGTTTTCCATACAATTGAGGCGTGTCATCGGTACATCACAGATTAGGGGCTCATCCACACAAATGAGAGGATCTTGAAGAGTGATGATGATGAGGAGGAGACCACCCACCTTGGCAGTTGAGAGGCAAGGATGGTGAAGGGGTCCAACTAGAGTATTGTCTAGTTAGTAGTGGTGGAGGAGAATGGTGGTTGCATGGGGTTGTTGAGAAGATTCAATCATTTCATCACTAGTCCTAGTCATTGTATGTAGGATGAGAAGACATGTAATGCACTAACTTGTCCACAGTGTAAGGGGTATTCTCTTTTGATATAGGAGGGTTTGGACATGCTAGACATATAGTGTTGCCTTACTATCTTGAACTTGAATTTGCATGAGCACATTATTGACCACTAATTGTTTGGAGTGAATATGAAAGTTAGAATGGACACGGAAACAAACGATAATTGTAGAATTTTTATCTCTTTGAATAAAAAAAATGATTTTCCAATATGAAAGTGTGTCATAGCTTATAAAATTTTGTACACACCTTGGCTCACTAAGAACATTGTGCTAAATAAAGGGATCAAGAGAAGGCTAGAAGAAATCACATATCCATAACAAAGCATTAAGTGTATGAGCACAAAGCTAGAAAAGGTGAAGGAGGTTTTATGGTTGTCCACCAAACAAACATCTTGGATAATTAGAAAGGTCAAGATGGATAAAATAGGTGTTAATAGAAGACCGTAGTGTACTAAATAGTAGGTGAATGAGCAACTTTGGGCTCCACCAAAGCTTTGTAGACTATTTGAAAATACTTAGCCCAAATTAAATTAGATGATTGAATAGACCACTCCACATTCAATTCTTGTATTATAAGAAGGTTGGGTGAAATCCACTTGTATCCTTTCTTTGGAATGTAACCATAGAAATGAGTATTAACATGTCATTTCCAAACAAAGAAATGAAACCAACCAAGAAACTAGGAAGATGCTTGCAGTACCATGTCTTATTGTATTGGATTTTAGAATTACTTAAGCCTCATTTAATAATTTCATCTTCACTAATCATAAGGAGTCACCCCTACAATATCCATTGAGCAATTATTAAGAAGCAATTGTAAAAATGAACATTCCTTCAAGACCAAAAACTATGAAATGAAACTGGCAATAAGATAGCCAAATCTTTCAATGATCAATCCATAAAGTGAGGGTCTAAGAGGGTAACTTCGCATAGTAGAATGAAAGAGGTGAACTACTTAGATTCAACACCATTAAAATGATAATTAGAAGCATCTGAAAAAAGCATTTGGATGGCCAGATGTACAAAAGCCAAAAGCCTTGAACACCAATAATAAGGAATATCATTCAACTTTATAGATATTTAAAAAGTCACTTTTAATTAAGAGAGTTAGTTGATGGATTTATGTGTTCATTTTGTATCCTTCTCAAGAATATAGCTACTTTGAATAAATCTACTTTTCTCAAATATCTTATAAAATTACAATTGTATAAGTCTTTCTGCTTTTTCGAAGCATACAGTTATAATTTTTTTCTTAATAAAAGAAGGAAAGATAAAATGTAGCCATGTAACAGATTTGAGGCAATGAATAGCTGTACAAGTTTAGCTCTAGTTATTTACTGTTTTGTCTAGTTAGAAGGTATTAATGTACCTATATGACAGGTTTGAAGCTATATGATAGATTTGAGGCTAAAGAATAGCTGCACAAGTTCAGCAATAGCCATTTACTGTTTTGTCTTAGAAAGTAACTGGGGTGAATTAATGGCGCAGTCCTACAGGACTTAGAATAGGGTCTTACGCACAAAATTACCATAACTCTCATGGTTCAGGTGAGCTAATGTAAAACCAAAATAATTACAATTTTCAATTGTAATTTAAAAATAAAATAAAATTTGGAGCATACATCACTTTGCTTTTAATTATTATATGTAAGAATAAAATTGTTGATACCATTAAATAATTTTAGATGAATTCATTACAAATTAACTATTTTTCATTCAGTACAAGATCTTAAATAATTCTGGATGAATTCATTAGAAATTAACTATTTTTCATTCAGTACAAGATCTTAAATAATTCTGGATGAATTCATTAGAAACTAACTATTTTTCATAGCCTGACATTATAAGAAATGAGGTTAGGATCTTGTCCATTGTCTATACTTTCAGTGGAAGAGATTTCAAATTAAGACTGGTACTTCTATATTGAATATCAAAATAATTATATCGTGATATAAAACATCACCAGAAAGAAATTGCAATCTAAGCCTCGTTCTCCCATATCAAATAACAAGACAACCCTACCATAATATTTATAGCATTGAGACTTTCAGTGGAAAACATTTCAATCTAAGACTCTACTCCCATATCAAACAACAAAATAATCCTATCATGATATAAAGCATTAAGAAAGTAAATGTAGATCTATTTTCATCATGGAAAATACAGTGAACAGAAAGTCTGAAAAGCAAAGTTCCTTTTTTTGCTTTTTCGCTGCTTCTTACAACATTATTTATAAATGAAGCTCTTATGGAATCATGCTTGCTGTTGGAGGACATAAACACAGTATAAATGCAGCTCTTAACATTGATGGACTGCTGATTACAATCTGAAACGTTGGCTCAAAAAAAGCTTACACAATCGATCATACAAAAATACAATCAAACCTTCTTGATATTGAAGGGACCACAACCTGCAAAAGAGATTTTCCTGGACTTACTTCTAATCTGCTTATTCTTTTTATACATCTTTTGCTCACTAGGTGAGCTGAAGAAGGATGGAGGAGGGCTGAGAGGCAGAGGATTAACACCATGGTGTTCATGATCAGTCTTGGGCTTCCCTGGCTGAGTTTCCCATTGGAATGGAACTCCTTCACCCACATTCACATTTGATCTGTAATACACTCTGGAAGAGCACCCAAATGGATCTTCCCCCAAAAAATTACTGCAAAACAGGATTTTGTTGTCCAAATCCAGGAATCTTCTACTCTCCATTGCACAAGAATTTCTTCTACCCTCCATGGCAAAAGAATTTTTCCTGACAGAGGTTCCCCTGCTTAGTTTGGAGCTCTCTTGGGACTCCTTTCTATGGAAGAAAGTCCCTGCAGAAAGGCTCTGACCCATTGTAGAAAATCATAAACATTCAGTCCATTCAAACTGTACAACACACTTCATATATTGTAGAAGGAAGGTGTGGTAGTCTGACAATCATAAAACACGAGGGCAGATGGGCCCTCTTAATAGACTAACAATTCTCAGCTGTCCTGTGGGTGGAGAGGACATTACTGTTCAATTCATTAACCGTCGCAAAAGCAGATTTTATCCCTACTTCCAATACAACATTATAAATATTTGGATTACAATAATTAAAAATGCTGTACTGTATTCATAATCTTGATAGTTCTTTTGGTTAGGTAGGTATACTTGTCTTTTGGGGCAAAAATATTAGGTGATTTTTTAGTCAATGGATTATGATTTTGGGTTTTCATAATTTCTATTAAGTTTTCTTCTGACAGGTGGGCATATTTTATGTATTTTTAGAAGTAATTTTAGGTGATTTTTTTAGAATGCAATTATTTTCCTCATAAAACAGCATTTTTGTACACCTGTATGAAAATTCATTTATTCATATTACGATTGATTTTCATATGATTTTTATTGGTTTAATCTTTATAATCTCTCCATAATGTTGTAAAAATGCAAAAAAAAAAGATTAAAATACATTGAGTTATACCAATTTCTATTATTCACATCTTGTCATTTTGTGCGGAGAATACCCAGAACTTATTTTTTATCCAAATAACTAGAATTAAATATCGTTGATCAATACAATTGTAGTTTCTCTTTAAGACATTTTTTATAATAATCTTAAATGAGTCATTTATCTGATTGTTGAGATTTTGATCAATTCTTTTACTTTTTCTATTTTTTTTTTGTGCTTTCATTTTGGTTGATACAACAATTTCTTGTATTTTTGACTTTTAAATTTCTTTTACTTTTACTTTTTTTTTGTGCTTTCAATTTGGTTGATACAACAATTTATTGTATTTTTGACTTTTGAATTGGATGTACCAAGATTTTAATTGAATTATCATTGTCTTCAATGACAATAGTGTAGTGAGATGGGGACATTTACTAAAAATGTAAGGTGTAGATTTGTTAGAAGACAATCTTGGAAAATACATTTCTTGAATTTAAAGTTCGTGTACAATTTTACATACTTGATGTTTAAAAGAAATTAAAGTATGTCTACTCTTAATATATCTATTGTAAATTTGTTTCTATTTATTTTTACCTACAGTTTAATTATTTATCCAACTTTATCGCTTTCCTATTGCTTAATATAGAGTCTATTCATTGTCTATTAGCTCACATTTATAAGAATGGTTGTGAGGTAAGAGATTAAAAAATGAATGAAAACAATAGGATGTAGAAATGCTTTCTATACCAAACTATGAGAAGAGGTATATGAAAAAATTAAATGATTTTTACATCTATAAAAGCAAATAACCCATTTTCATACTCTATTTCCAAGCACTAATAAATAGGAAATTTTGAAACCAAAAACCATAAGCATTTTTATGCAACAACTACCCTTAGTTGCTACTATATATATTTTTACTTACATTAATCACTAACTTAATCAACCAATTATCTTCCATTTAGTTTAGATGTGATGATTTTAAGACTCCTTCGTTCACCATTGTGGTGACAACTCAATATCACAACATATGCTTACACTTGATAGTGTTTAGTTTTTGTAATCAGGGTCATCCCTAGACCTAGACCTAAGCCTTGAGGGTTCACTCTTGATGACCATGCCTATGTATCCTCTCATGGGAAGTTAGAGGCTTTATAGTTCACACTCAGAGGGAGTTTACTCTCTCCTCTTGATGAGATTTGTAGTGCTTCCCATGGTTGCATTCTATTCCATGTTATTTTGATCGAGTTAGACTTTATTTTATTCCATGACTATTCGCATGATGTGATCAGATATTTGCTTTGTATGATGCATTTGATTATAGTATATTATTTTAGTTTTACTAGTATCATTGCTAATGTAGATGTAAGATTATACCATTGCTTATCATATTGATCATATCTGCATGATGATGTTTATGTGATTTGACATGATGCTTTATGATGATATCTGGTGTATTTTGTATTCAAGAGCATTTTTTATTATGTTATCATGGTCATTATCACCGATTTCCTATGTTATTATGGTTTTATTGTTGATGGATATTTAATTGAGATTTTTACTGATATATGCTCGTATTGTTGTATAATGATTATTTTTAATGCTTTAATTTAAATCAAATGTTAATTATTATGGACATTGAGGATTAAATATTGAACAACCAGTGTCATGACATTCTAATACATATGAATTTTTGAATCACTAGAGTGTCATTATTTTATTAGGCATATTTTGATTATTCATGTTTATGCTTCGACTATTTATACTGCGAGTAGCTGCACTTAATGTGTGTATGTTTTAGTGTACACGTATCAGACATCGTCTCCGCCTAAGCTATAGGTTTGAGCATGTCTTATCCCCGGTAGCGGCACAGGAGATAGTTTCACCTACCATCCATGATTTAGCCAATATCATCCTTGTATGGACGGTGTGTCCATAATTGATTTATTATACCTCTGGTACGTGTGGGTAAATACAAACTTCATTTGCATATTGTGTTGGACCAGTATACATGTTTGTGCATTTAGAACTTTCTCGTAGTTGTGGCAGAAGAGTTTTAAATTAAATGTTGATTTTTATGTTTTTGGGGTTATTTTTATTTATCAGAAAGTTTTCCGTAGTTGAATTAGAATTGGATTAATCTATCTAGTGGGGCTTTTAGGAAATCCTTAGTTTTGATTTTATTTGATGAAGGGTGCTCCCCTTAATACCACAAACACATAACAGAAATAGAGAAACAACAACAATATGCAAGAACAGAAAATTGGCTTCTTATTATCTCCACAAATGTGGAATTACAAACTTTCAGAATTACAATATGCAAAGCCACATGGGCATTCCCTTACAATATTCTGTAGGACAAAGCCTCGAACTATTACCCAGATCTACTACCCAGAACTATTCTGAACTGCCTAAGACAATAATACAGCCTTCCTTATATAGGCAATTTTCCACCGCCTGGGAAGGTTCCAGAATTTTAGCCAATAAGGCCGACCAAACTTAGAATTATTTTATTTTACATTTCATTACATCATAGTCGGCTCAAGATAACCTTTGAAACCCGAACAGAAATTTTGAAGAAAATTATTTTTCGCCATTTCAGGTGGCCCAACTTCCGAAGACCATAAGTCATCACCAGTTGACCCGCTCGGCTATTATAACCCCATTTCGGAAATGCCACGAAGCGCTCTACAGGCTTGACCCGTGCAAGCGCCCGTCACCCAAATTTTTGACCTCATCCGGGGCCTCTAAAGCCTTCAAAACTGAGTTCAAAGTTTCTGTACCCTGCTGCCAATACCGAAAATCTTCAATATCTTCCAATATACACTTGATCTGGCAATGAAACTTTACTGGCAGACTTATATGACCAAAATGAACCTCCAAGAAAGAAATCAGATCATTCTGAGCACATACGAAAATTACCAAAAATAGTAACTTTCCATAAATAACAGCTCTGCACAAAATAGCCCTTATTGAAAACAAAAACAGAAATATTTTTGGGTGATGCAAGATTGCTCTTACACCCAGGATGCTCCTGCATCATTATTAATTTAAGTGATTACTCTTTTTTGAATTTTTGGCTGAAAAGTGACTTTATATTGTGGAAAAAGATTTATTTTTCGCCACTTTATGTTTCGAGAAATTGGATTTTGCTTTAATTTATGTTGGAGAAAATTGCTCTTTTGCTTGTTGGGCTTGATTCGTTCACCCAATTTTTGTGGGCATTAGCTCATTGAGTTTGTAGTGAGATTGTTGTCCTTTGCCAAAGTTTTCATTTGATTATGTGGAGATTTGGAATTGTTCTTTCATTTTTTGTTTTTACCATTGCGTGAGGTAGGTTTTCGTCAAATCTCATTTGTTTCTCGTTTGAATTGTTCCTAGTTTGATGTACATAATTCATAGGATGCATATTATGTTTTTACCATGTGTATGGTTTGTTTTCTTGTCTGTTTGGGCTTCCATGTATTTAATATGGTTTTGTATTTTCAAATATATGGTTTTCATGCTGTCATACTGCCTGTTTTTATGTATGTGCCTAGAATGAGAATTTTATTGGACCAATGTTTTGTTTGGTGTCATGGGTATCAAATGAGTCTTATTCTTTTTGCTTTATTTAAAGTTTGAACTTTTAGCCATTTTTGAAGGATTGCCAATGGTGACAACCTTTGGGATTGAATTTTAGTCCACGTGTATTTCTTTCAATTTTCTTGTAATTCAAGATTGTGAATTAATCTCATGTTTGTAGCCAATGAGTGGTTTCTATTTGTGGATATTGGATTCACCCTAATTTTTTACTCCTGGCAATGAGGGCAATTAAGTGTGCCTTGTTCATGTGCTATTTGCCATTTTTCCTTGTTGGCTCTTGTTCAATGTTTGATTTGAGATTGCATCATGATCCATTGGTGATTGTTGTTGAGACCAAATCATGAGCATAATTCAGTGTGCCTTGTTAGGATCTTGAGGGACCCATGCTCTTGGTTGAGGCCAATAGAGATTTCTTTTTATAATTTTGGCTATTTGTCTTGGAGATCTTATTTTACTTGGAGTATGTGTGTTGTTGAAACGAGATGAGGCTAGGTGTTTGGGTAGTGGAGTGGAGTGGATATCCATGATGGGATGGGACACAAAGTGGTCACCAAAGTAACACATCGAAAGTATTAATCAAGTAAACTAAACAAATGAATTGGGTAAAATACATTAACAAGATTAATATGACTACCTAGTCATCTGAAGACATTGATCGAAGGTAAGTCAGTGCTTGGCCATCCAAGGTATTTGATCGAAGGCACTATATTTGGCTGCCTATAGATGTTGATCAAAGATACATACCAAGTTTTTTTATATGTGAATGTTGATCGAAGGCTCGAAGCTACATAGGCTACTATGTATCATGTAATGACACTCCATTCTCGAGTCCATAAAATGATCCTTTGTTAGTACTGAGTAGTGGCCCTTTATATACCTGTGCTATATTGTACTTTGCATCTTTATGTTTTCATTGGGATTATTGTACCATTCCATATTTGATTGGCATGTGTGTTAGCCATGCTTTATGTGTGTACCTTATGTTTATGGTCGGGTTACTATCTCTAGAAGCACGATGAGGTGGGATTGAGGGTACCACATGGTTGGGTGGTTTTGCATGTCACTATTGGGGAATGTTGTACAAGTGGTGAACTACTTCCAGTGACAAAATTATGACCTTGATGTGCTCCTTCTATCCCTTTCATTTATTTATGTGATTGTCATACTTTAGATCATATGCTCAATAGATTAGTTCTATTATGATGCTATTGTTAGAATCAAGTGTGTGTGACCTCGATCTTGCATATTTGGTACTCCCCAATGTGGATCTTGTTGTATTTTAACCATATGTTAGTGTTGGCATAGGAAATAGTTTTTATTTCCTTTATTTTTGGAGGAAACTGTAGATCTGTGTCTATGCCCACCTTTGGTATTTGTGCTGATCGACATTTTTATATACAAAATGATATTTTTGACTCACCGGTTAGAGAATTTTTGTCTTAGATTTTTACTTTTCATGGATCAACGTTTGCATATGTGAATTAGAATTTGCACAAATTGATGTCTCTTCTTGCATCAACGTCTCCACCCAATTTCTTGTATTATTGTATCTTTGTAGTTTCTTCTTACTACTCTTGCTTCAAGTCTTTTGTATGATGGTTACTTATTGGTTTCTTAATGGTTAGAAGTTAATGAAATTGTATGCTTAATCATCTTAGGAACACTTCTTTTGGGTTTAAGATGAATCTCTATCTAGATGGATTTTGAGGGTGGTTTAGTCTCCTCTATGTATAGCCATGGATTATGGCCAACTTAGCCTCTTGTGATTCTTTGGACGTTGTCCGAGTCCTTGTTAGGAAATCTCAAGAACACGTGTATTCCATTCTAAGTATTTTTTTGAGTTGTCATGTGGAACTCTTGGAAATATTTGTCTTCCACTTGTGCACTATTGTGTGATGATCCTAGTTTACTTCCTGTATGTTCATACTTTTCTTAGACATTATGGTTATGGATACACTTATGTTTATGATGTTATAGACCTTTGGTTTAAAAAAAAATACTTAGTGCATATTAACCTTGTGTTTTGAGGGTTTCTTGGTGGGGCATTACATATGGTATCAGAGCACATGTTCACACATTGGGATATCTAGTGTATATGTACCCATTGTGTTTGGCACATGAGTGATGTTTGGTTGTTATATTATCTGATGGTTATCATTATTTGTTTATTGCCTTAGTATGACTTGTTAGATATGTTGTATGTCATATCTAATCCATATCTCATTTTTCTCTGAAGAATGCCTCCTATGGGTAGAAGTGGTCAACGAAATGCTTGTTGAGATGACCACAAGGAGGATAATCATGAGGAAGAGTATCAGGAAGATGATCAACATGAGGATCACCATGAGGACCAAAGAGAGAGTCATGGTGGTAATGATGGGAATCCCCAATTGGTTTAGTTATTCTAGTAACTTATCACTTAGTTGGGACCTCGACAGGAGGGGTCTCACCTTGGAGAGTCTCAACTATCTAATTGTGGTGAATGCGAGGATAGGAGAGAGCATAAGAATTATCATACCATAACTAACTCAAGAGTAGAGAATAGGAGAGAGATGGACAAATTGAATGAGGTTTCTATCCATATAGAGCACACGAGATATCTTCTGAGGTCCTGTTCACCCACTTTTGATGGCTCTTACAATGGTACCATAGATGAGACTTGGCTCTTAGATCTTGAGTGATGCTTCATTATGCACCCTTATTCAAGTAACACTAGAGCTCAGTGTGCTATTATGCACCTTATGATTTTTGCATCTACTTGGTGGCACATTGAGGAGAAGAAGCTCTAATTGGATATCATGATTATTTCTTGGGATATATTTGAGGAATGATTTTAAGAGTGTTTCCTTTATGACCACTACTAACAAACACAGGCTAATGAGTTTTACGATCTCTGGCATAGGACTATGACAAAGGATAAGTATGAGCATAGGTTATTTGAGCAAAGGCAATTCTAGATATACACATGATGAGTCTATGTTGGTGTGGCACTTTGTTAAAGACCTTAATGGTTGTATCACTAGATATGTTCATCTTCACTAGCTTGAGACTCTTTCTATTGTCATTAAGAAGACAAGATTGGTTGAGGATAACATAACTAGGGGTTTTGGGAGTAGGAAAAGTGCACATGTTCATAGTGCACAACCTTCTGAACTAGGTGCACAAAGTACTTAGGTAAAACCCAAAGGTTCTTCCAAGGCATATTCAACACCACCTAGGATAGGTTGCTAGTAGCATTATAGGTAGTGGCATTCTAAGAGTTTGTAGAGTGGGCATAGTTCACATACCCCAATATCTATAGGTAGTAACTAGTAGCATGATAGGAAGTCCTAGCATAGTCAACCAACACAAAATGTACAACATAGTACTAGAAGAGGTAGTCCATTAGTCTAGTGCACCTTCTGTAGGGTGTGGCTATTGTATGGGGGCATATTTCTCTTGTGGCCAGCAGGGTCATAGGGAAGTTTAGTATCCTTAGAGATTTATTCATGGAACTAGTCAGAGGATAGCTACTTTTGAGCCTACTATTGGTGATGTAGGTAAGTCCCATATAGTTTTTATGGAAGTTGATAACCATCAAGATGAGCGGTTGATAATACATGTGTGTTACATGATATACCTACATCTATTTTGTTTGATTTTGGTGCTTTAGATTCCTTTAATTTCCCATTCCTTATTGAGCAATGTGGTCTAGTGGCAACACAACATGTTAATAGTTGGTAGGTTGAGTCAGCCACTAGTTATAGAGTGGTTGTGGACTCCCTCATTCATGGTTTTGTGTTGGATTTGGGCACCTTCATCACCACCATAGATATTTGTATCCTACCCTTGGGCTCATATGAATTTTTTTTGGTATCGATTAGTTAGCTTCCCACCAAGTGTGTATAGATTGCTTGATGAAGTGGGTACAATGTGTGGATGACATAGGTGGGTGTGTTGAGCTTGTAGGGGTCCATAGAATTATTTCACTTCACATGATCTCAGCCATGTAGCTGAAGTGGAGTATGTGATAGGGTTTTTATTTGTTTGTAGTCTCTATTAGTGACCTTGGTGGGATTGAGAGTCAAGAGATATCTATTGATGATCACCCACTTCTTTGTGAGTTGAATATATGTTTCTAAGTGAGATCCTAGGTATACCACCCCAGTGTGACATATATTTTCATATTGATCTTAATCTCATATTTAAGCTTATTTCTTAGGAACCTTAATATATGACCACTCAAGAGTTGAGTGAGCTCCATTTATAATTAGAGATGTTGTTGGCCAAGGGCTATATTCATCTCAATGTTCTTCTTGGGGAGAACCAATCATATTCATGAAGAAGGATGAATCCTTGCATTTGTGCATTAACTACCAAAAATTGAATAAGGTGATGATGAAGAATTGATATCCCTTGTCAAGGATTGATGAATTGTTCAATTAGATGAAGGGAGTGAGAGTTTTATCGAAGATAGATATTAAGTCAAGATACCATCAACTTCACATCGATGAGGATGATATTTATTGTACATATTTCCACACTCAATTTGGGCATTATGAGTTTATGATTGTACCCTTTGGGTTGATCAATGTGCCATCAGTGTTAATGAGTTTGATGAACGATGTGTTTCACACCTATCTTGATCATTTTTCCTTGTATTTCTAGATGACATCTATTAGCACTCTCAATTTTCTTGAGATTCCAATGTTGAAATCTTTATGAAGATGTTGGAACTACCCTTTGTGCACTTAGTTGAGATGCCCTATTTTGGCATTAAATTTTAGGTATGTTGTGTTTAAAGCTTCATCAATTGAAATCTCCCATGGTCAAATCATGTACTTTGGTCAGTTTTTAAGGCCGATTCTGAGGATAATTCACCTATTTTTGACACTTCGCAAAATGGTTGTGATTCAAAGTTTCAGTGATCCAGTTGATGATCAAGTTTGATCGAATTGCATAGTGAGGATATGCACACAATGGATTTTTTGATAGCCAAATGTCATCCTATAGGGTATAAACATTTACCAAAAGTATAAGCTCGTGTATTATCATGTTTCACATAAAAGTAACACAAAGTAAATTTGGCAAAAGGCTTTCAAAAATTTTAGAGGCGCTGTAGGGTTTGGGTCGGTTAGTGAAGATTTTGTGAAGCGACACTTATGGGGAATTTTTCCACATTCATGGGGAGGCATTCCATTTGTGTGTTTTTATATGGGAGTACTCACACACTACATTGCCAAAGGTAACGTGCCTTTTTGCAGAGCTTGCGCGTAGATGTGACTTGGGGCGACATGGACTTGGAGGGGCCGACTTGGTAGACATGCTGGTAGTTGACTAGAGGAATATTTTGTGGGCCTGTGATGACCAAGTGATGATTTGGTGGTATGAGGGTGAATCAAATTGTGACAAGTGGCACATGTTCCAAGATGAGGTGGAAGGTTCGAGATGACACATGACATCATCCCATGATCCTGCAATCCAAGATGGTGATGAGAGAGAACCAATGCGGGATCTCGACAAGATGAAACATGGCATAGGTGGTTGAAGTAGAATGGTGGGCCTATGGAGGGCAGATGGAAAATTTTTGTCATCTGGCCATCCTAGTAGGCACAAGGGTGACGTCAACATGGGATTGACAGGTGATGCCACGTGGGAAGGCAAATTGGTGAGAGATGATGTGGAAGAATGCTAAGATGGTGCCGACGTGGTGTCTAGGTGGTGTAGTGGTGGATCTGGGAGCCAATTAGGAGTTTCCATGTGGCAATCAGGGGGTGTTGTGGACCAGAGTTGACCAGAGTTGAATGGGTAGGAACTTGAGTGGGAAAATTGGAAAATGAGTTAGGGTTGCATAATAAATGAATAAAATAATTAAATGAGGAGTCACAGATAAACAAAAGGAATGGGCCTATAGTAATATAGGATATTATTACAACTAGCTGAAAATATGCACACACAAAGAGGAAATAAAAAAGGGCATTTTTCTAAACTCATATCGAATGCAGTAGCAAGAATTTTATATTGGGTTTCTCTCAAGATTTCACTAGACATTTTACAAGGTGTTGTTGCAAATATTTGTGGGGGAATTTTTATCTGGTTGCAAGATGATTTTAGTGGGATATTTTGTGTGAGCAAAAAATCATGGAGATGGGTCAGAATGAGATAAATAAAGTCAGTTATAGAGAGATGAGAGAGATGGGTTTTTTAACAGATTGGAGAAGATTGAAGATGGACAAATGGAAGCATTAGATGAATTTGGATTTCTTCTTTTTCCTATATATTCTCTTCTCTTCTCTTTTCTAGGGGATCCACTTTCTCATTTGGTTTGGACTCCTTTTAGGGTTCCAGTTCCATTGCTTGGTTTCAAGTTCTTGTGGGTGGGTACAACATTGTAAATCTTCCATAGAATACTTTTATGAATTTGTGTTGAAATCTTTTTTTAGGTTTTTGAGTGTTGTAGTTGTATAATTGTTGTATGTCAGAGGTAGAAAAGGGATTTTATAGAAATAAAATTATGATTTAGATCTCTCTAGTGTACAATTCAATGAAGTTTTAAACGAAATGAAATAAAGAGTTATTCTCATTTAGTGTCTTGTTGTGAGATATGTGACTTTTTTTATGCTTTGATCTAAGGGGTCAATTAAATGCTTGAAAAGAGGTGCAAATTTGTTGGGCTTGTGCAAGGATCTTGATAAGTAGGCTGGGTTGAGATTGTTGTTGAAGAATATTATAAGGAAATGTTCTTAGATCATATGCTATTAGTGAAACTCTATTGTGTAATATTGTATTTCTTATGACTCCAAGGCCCAATGGGATGAGGCACTGATCTGAGTTATTGTGGGTTTTACATGTTTGTTGTTGTTCATATCCAAGTTTCTCTTGCTGCAAAAAAATGTTAAAATCATAGAATATCTTTAAATGTCTATGTTTTATTGTTGTCTTTCCCCGATCTCATGCTCCATGCAGGCTGACATTCAATGGATAATTAGCCATTATCTAGTATCTCCTTGTTATGTTGATTTCTTTATATGAGACTTATCTTCTTTGTTAATGCCAGTTGTGAGTCTTTAGAGTGTGTATTAAAGGGAATTAAGGTCTACCTACCTTGGTTCTGTAGAGCCTAAAGTGCAGAACAATTTGTTTGATCCTTGTCAGTTGGTCCAAGTCTCATAGATTTCTGATTATTGGAGTTGACTTCTCCATAGGGAATTGATTGATCAACTTGGTTGCTATTTTTAGTGTAAACACTTTCCAGGAACCAAACAAATATTAGTGTATTTGAGGACCATAGAGGAGTATGAGGGCCATTTGCATCAAGTTTTACAATGTCTTTTTGACCATTAGTTGTTTGCAAGCTATCCAAATGTGATTTCTTCCAAAATGAGGTGAGATATTTGGGTCATATCATCTCAAGAGAGGGTATTTCTATGGATCCTTCAAATATCCATGCCATTATGGATTGGCCAATGTTGACTAGTGTTCTTGAGGTTCGTAGTCTCATGGGTTTGGTGGGTTACTACTAGCAATTAGTGAAGGAATTTTATTGATTGGAAAACCTGATCACCTCTCTTCAAAGGAAAGGGAAGAAGTTTGTTTGATCCATTCAATGTGAGATGACTTTTAAGGCTCTTAAGGAGAAATTAACTAACACACCTATCTTGGCAGTACTAGATCTCGAAGGTGAGTTCATGGTGTGATGTGATGCATCATTGGAGGGTCTAGGAGTAGTTCTTATGCATGCAGGATGAGTGATTGTATATGAGTCCCAAAAGCTCAACGATCATGAGTTGAACTACCCCACTCATTATGTAGAGTTAGTGGCGGTCATGCATGTGCTAATGCACTAGAGGCATTTTATTTGGGGGCAAAAGTTTGAGTATCATAGTGATCATCGTAGCTTACAGTATATCTTTACTCAGTCGAACCTAAATACATGACAACATTGTTTGATGAAGCTCATTTGTGAGTATGAATTTGATGTTCATTACATCAAGGGGAAGTAAAATGTTGTTATAGATGCCTCATGTAGAAGGCATTAGATCTCAGTTTTGTATCTTGGTGTAAATTTGCATAGCCATATTCTTGAGGCTTTACTTGGTGACACTTGGTATCAAGAAGTTAGATCAAATATTAAGTCTAGATGTACTCTCACGGGTCAATTTTTAGGCCACTCTTTGAATTTAGATGGACTTTGTGACACCATGGGCACATTTATGTGTCAGTGTTGTTAGCTATTGTTCTTACTGAATCCTTCTACACTTCGGGCTCCACAGACCCAGGAGCGTGTACATAAAACATATGACTGATTACACAGTATATAAGAGTGGACATTGTTACGCTATTCACCTTTCTTTAACCAACTTATGAAACACTCTACAAATGACCAAAATCAACTGAAAATAGAGTTTAACCAAATAAACCATGATTGCAAGAATAGCAAGAACCAGTGAGACAAGGATCTTCATCCTTCTTCCCTTTTAAGGAGGGGCAACCTAGTGATTCACTCTTCAAGGAATCAACAAATGAATTGTACTACTTGAATACAATCAGACATGAATGTTCATAACAACAGGAAAGTAAAATGATTTCAATTAATGCTTGATGAAGAAAATTGCTATTCAAGCCAAGATCAATGCCTTATCTATTGGGCAACAGAGTCAAACAAATATGCAATCCTAGAAAACCCTAACTCCAACTCAAGAACCCAAATCGAATGCCTTGCAAACCATTCCTCTCATTTCAATACCTGGACATCAAATTCACATATAAACCTTAAATTCTTAGAGCTTGTATTCAAGATTGACTCTCTCCTTGAAAGAAACTTAAAAAATAAGATCACAACTACCTTATAGCCAGTGCATCAAAATGCCTTACAAACTGGCAGACAAGAACTAAGATCAGATACACAAAGACATCAACAAGAACTGAACAGGGATTCCATTGTTTTCATTAAAACTTATCTAAAACTATACATTGCAAAAATATGAACACAAAAATATAAGACTCAGAAGCCTAAAGCTATCCTAGTAGCATAAATTTTCAACATCCCTCAACAAATGAGAGAAAAACTAGAGATATACCAGAATTGAGTCAGTTGAAAAACCCATTGACAGCTGTCCATTTAGCATAAAATATCTCCACAATTCCTCTCCACCATGACCTGCAATTGATTCTCCAAACTGAAACACATTCTACAACCATTTCCAAACTGATCTAATTCTGATTCATGTCCTCGAAATTTGAACCTGAATTTCTCTCATCCACTGCACTAAAACTGAAAATCATCATTACCATTGGATTCCTCGTCCTTTCCCATTTTCAGAACATATAACACTTGTATATTCTGACAAAAATTGAATTTCTAGGCAATTAATCTGTGAACAGGCTTGGTCTTTTAAATTTTTGAATTTTAGCCTATAGTGCAACTATATCAATTATTTAAATTCTTTTTTAATGTGCAATTTTATATCACTTTTAGCACTTAGCCACAGGAAGCACCAAAAAATGCCACTTGTCATATGCTGATTGGGTGCTCAGACAAACCTCAGGTTAACCACTTGATTGGGAGATCTGGCGACTGGATTTGATCTCTAGGTCTTTGAATACATTGACTAACTGTGGTTAAGCTTGGAGATTTGGCAAAATAGGCATTCTCTAATTCTCTGAATTTTTCTTGACCTTGGGTTAACATCTCCAATTCTCCAAATGATTTCACTTAACTATCGCGGACTCAACAATCACGCGACCACATACTCTCACAATCTCAAAATGACATCACCTAACCGCCAGGGATCCAATGACCTAGTGACCGTAGTTAGTTGACCACCAACACTGAATCTCGAGATCTTCTGCTAACTACCAGATTCATCAAGTGAATCAGTGAGTGCTTAACATGTGTCCTTCTGCCACCTCATCTCCGTCACCGTCACTCGTCTACAAAAATACCTATGGGCCCACCAGCTCAAAAATCGAGGCACCTCTGAGAGCTTGCGTGAGCAGAGCCTCCAATCTTCATCTTATTTCATGTTGTGTGTGGACTTGCTTATAAACATTATATTTTCCCAATCTGGGATGAATGTGGGATAATTGGCTTTTTAGATTTTAAAGCTTTCCCTGCACTTTGTTCCAAAACTTGTGGGGCCCGCCACGCATAGAAACTTCCAGCTAAGGGGCCCACCAAGAGCCTCCATGTGTTCTAACTTACAATGCATATTGAGTGCTGAGATATATAAATGCTAGTACACACCACATTTTAACCAATGTGGGATATATGTATTTTGTATGTGCAGGTTCCTATCCCATTTCACAGGCAGCCATCATCTATTTGGCATCTCCCTTTCAATCATAGCCACGCTGGGCTGCAAGTGCATGAGCCCTCATCCTTCATTTACGCAGGGTACCAATTTGTTTTTGTAAGGTGCTTACGCTGGCCCTCCATGTGACTTTGCACAAGAAAACCCCATTCATCTAGCATCCTCCATGTTGGCCTCCATACAAACATGCAGGTAACCACCTATTGCGTGAGGACCCCTGTTTGAGACGGGAAAATGTAGTTATGATGTGGGCCTTGCCCCTTTACTGGTGGCCTCCTCTTTGTATATGCATTAAGCCTGACTGCTTATGCATTACGCTAGCCTCCAATTGTCATGTGAGTCCTCACCATAATGCGTGGTCTCTCTGGACATTGGCGCAAGGCACAATTCATCCAGCTTACAAAACAATGCATGAGCCTTTGTCCCTTACATGAGAAGCTCCCTTTGTTGCTACACGGGCAGTCCATTGATCATTTGCGTAGGCCTCTCATTTTTTAATGCAGTTGGCACCCATTCAAATTTGTGCAATCATAGCACTCCTAACACATGTCATATTTGCCAACGCATGAGTATTTTAGTATTTGCATGGGTTGGCTTCACTAAACTCCTATGCTGGTCTATGTATTTGTGCAAGGCCATTTCTATTTCTATACCTTTGGAATGCAAAGCCAAGGAGTTGCATCTGCCCCAAACTCACTATGGACGACACCCCAAATAAGTATTTTCTACCTTCACCCACCACAATGTTGAGCAGTGCTGTAAACATACTAAATTCACCACTTTCTTGCAGGTTGTCACTCTAAACTCATGGAGAGAAGATAATTTTTCAAAACATACAAGCACACTTAACAATAGATAGTCCTCTATTGTGATACTCTTCAATGATGTGCAGTTTTTCTTGAGCCCTGAAAACATTGCATGAGGCACCATGAATTAGTGTATGGGATCCCAATTTTGGACACTCCACTTGCAATGGCAACATAGAAATCTCCCATTGTTTTCGCTGGTCTCCCCATTCATATCCGTAAGCATCTCAAAATTCAGTCAGCCGTTGGCATTCCTTTCCCTTTGTGTTGTTTCACTTCATCCATAGAAATTAGTCTTCCATTTGACTATCCATCGACGAGTTCTCATGCACATAAGACAATTTCACTTTAAGTGTTCAAGCACTTAGCACATTAAGAAAAATAATAACAGATAACAAAACATGCCAGGGTTTGATTTGATAAGCCACATTCTCCAAAATGAGTGTATTATCACTTTTCTTTTGACATGTCTCAGCATGTAACACATGAGTGTGCACCTTGACACTGGATGAGAAAAATCAATCAAGACTGATCATGAAACTTCACATTCTCCTCTGTTCATTCATAATGCCAGACCTTTAAAAATCCAAATTATGGTGTGCTGGATCGACAGTGTAACCACACTATTCACCTTTCAAAACCTTTTCAATGTTACCTAATAACATCAGGCGGTCTCTAGAATTGGCCACAAAAACTGATTAAATGGCCCAACAGGAAAGCGCCATTGAGAACACAAGTTTACCTCCAATACATAAGTATGCTTGTCAGAGGAGATTGTTCAAAATGATCTAAGCCAAAAGATACTAACGAGAAAAAATGGCCACTTTGAAACGTTGTCTGTCCGTACTGCCAGAATCACTAAAGTTGGCTCCGGAACTGGCTTTGAAAACTGACCCACTAAAACTTCCATAAGCTGACAACTTGGACACTGAATCACCTCCATACAAGGATTATGAATCCATGATCAATTTTCCAAAAGGATCAAATGACCAGTTACAATATATCACCAAAGTCAACTTGTTAGTAAAAATTAGGATATAAAACAGTGAAAATCATAGAAACTGGGTTCGGATTCGGCTTTGAAAACTAGGCTAAACATAACATCAAGATCTAAAAACAAGGGCATTTGTTCTTTGTCATATAGAGAGTATAATTCCACAATTAGGGCTCATGATGAATAACAGGGTGCATTTGAAAATCAGGCAAAGATAGGCTCTCAGAATTGCAAACTGGGAAACATAGTAAAACAATGATTTGTGCAAACGGAATGACCCTGGGAAAGTATGCTAAAAGATTCGTCAAGACTTCTAACTTGGCATACTTGTAGTATTTTCAAAGTAGAACATAGTGGTATAACCTTCTTAGGCTCACCAATCATGGATCAAAAATTATAACATCACGAACAGGGGTACAGATTAATTTGCACATTTCACCACTTGTAAAACGACAGAAGTTGTACTCAGAATCACATTTGCAAACTGAGCAAACGGATTCGTCATGACCTCAAAATTGAAACATAGGAAGTATTTGACCCCTAGAATATGATGTAAAAGGAATTTTATCAATAGGGTCAACTGGGTCAAAGATATGACTGGTCAAACAGGCCCTTCCAGAATTTTGAACAATTACACAAGTGCACGACAACAACAAATTACCAACTTTGAGGGGTTCTAAACCTAATCAAACGGATTTGAAATGACTTGAAAATAGGAACATAGGTTCTTTGATATGCATAATAAACATCCTCAAAGTGGCGAGTCATGAAACATTTCTGGACACAAGATATTCAAAGGCAAACTGGGCTACTGTACTCTGTTTGACACTTAGAATTGTGCAATTTGACACCTACTCAAAATGGGACTTCACCGAATGATTTGGGATGATAAAATAACATCAGAGAATGCATGCATATACTGAATGGAGTGTGTTAAAAACTTGGAACACCTCATAGGCTTCAAAATGGCAGCTAGGTACATATGCATGAAGAGCATTTAAAGGGCTAAAATTTTACAATTTCCTCAACTTGTGACTCAAAATGAGCATGCACTTTTGAGTCCCAACAAGTGTTAGGCAATATTTGTTCCTTAGTTTTTTCCAAGGTACATTGTGCACTATATTTCACACATCCTAGCATCAAGAAGATGCACACTAACCTTAGATAGTTGTACTTTTGGGCAGGTTTGAAGCATGATGTTTCTAATTTTGTGGCTAGATGTCTTCAGTTTCAGAGAGTGAAGGTAGAACATCAGTATTTGGCAAGTCTTTTACAACCAAATTCCATTCTCAAGTGGAAGTGGGACACTATGTCTATTGATTTCATTACCTAGAAACCTATTTTATCGTGTCATCATGATGCCATTATGGTTACTATGGAAAATTTTTCTAAGGTGGTTTAGTTTTATCCCATGAGAGCTTCTTATACTTCTACCTCGATAGAACATGTGTTCATGGAGGATATAGTTTGGTTGCATGGGATACCTCACAGGATAATCTTGGATCAAGATCCAATGTCTACTTTTGCATTGTGGATATTTCTCTAGCATGCTTTAGGTGTGCAACTCAATTTTAGCTTAGCATATCAACCTGAGACCGATGTTTAGAAAAAGCAGGTGAATTAGTTTCATGAGGACATGCTTCACATGTATCTGATGGATCAACTATCAAGGTGGGAGGCCTATTTGTAATTTATTAAATTTTTCTATAATTGTTACAACTAGTAGTTTTTATTGCACCAAATGATCAACCTGTTAATGCTTGATACAACCACTAGACATATAGAAGACACAAGAGGTGGTTAAGCCATGTTACAAACCACCACTATGATGGAAACATCAAGGAGATCAAGGGTACAATGATTCTTTCTCACCATTGAAATAATCCCCCCCAGTGCAAGCATGGGGTTGAAACCTGTGACCAAGATCTGATACCACTTGTTACAACTAGCAGGTTTCGTTGCACCAAAAGATAACTTGTTAATACCTGATACAACTGTTAGACATATAAAAGCCACATGAGGTAGTTAGGTCATGTCACAAACCACCACTGCACTAGAAACACCAAGGAGACCAAGGGAACAATTAATATTTCTCACCATTGTAACAATAATAATGGGTACCATAGTTCTCTGGGCATGTCTCCTTTTCAGGCCTTGTATGTTTGATCATGCTATACACATTTGAGTTGGGATCATTTGGAGGATCATGTTGTGTTGGGTCTTGAGATGTTTCAAGATATGGAGTAGAAAGTGGTTCATATTAGAGAGAATTTGGTTACTACTCAGGACTGACATATATTATGTTGATGCCCATAGGTTAGATCATCACTTCTCGATAGGTGACCATGTTTTTTTGTGAGTTTGGCCACAGAAGAGCCCCCATCCATTATGGAAAAGGCTCTAAGTTAGCATCACATTTTTTTTGACCTTTTGAGATCCTTGAGAGGAATGGTAATGTTTCCTATCGCTTGGTATTGCCACCTAGCCTTACATGCATCCATGACATGTTTTATGTTTCTATGTTGAGATAGTATATTCCTGATGTGATCCATGTTCTCGATTGGGGTGCTTTACAGGAGGTGTATGGAAAAATTTCTTTGGAGCCCATCCACATCCTTCAGCATCAAAGGGTGAACCTCAGGGGTCAAGATATCGAGAAGGTGGGGGTCTAATAGGACCCGAGTGATGAGGCTTTAGCTACTTGGGAGGATGCTTCATGATTGAGATATTTGTACCGCTATCTTTTTGCAAAATTGTAGGAGTAAGCCTATGCCTAGGGGGAGGATTTAGTGCCTTATGTGGTTGTATTCCATTTCATGTTATTTTGACCCTAGTTAGACTCTATTTTATTCCCTGACTATTTGCATGATGTGATCAAATTTTTTTCTCAGTGTGATGCATTTAATTATAGTACATTATTTTTATTTTATCTGTATCATTATTGATGTATATGTCAGATTATACTGTTGTTTACCATTTTGATCATATCTGCATGATGATGCTTTTGTGATGTGACATGATGCTTTATGATGATATCTTATGTATTTTGTATTCAAGAACATTTTTTTATTCTGTTATCATGGTGATTATCATTGATTTCCTATGTTATTGTACCTTTATTATTAATGGATATTTCATTGGGATTTTCATTGATATATGCTCATATTATTGTATAATGAATAATTTTAATAATTTAATTTAAATAAAATGTTAATTATTAGGTACATTGAGGTTGAATATGGAAGGACTAGTGCCATGACATTCTAATACATATGAATGATCACATCACTAGAGCATCACTATTCAATTCATGTTTATGCTTAGACTATTTATACTTTGAGTAACTACACTTTATGTGTGTGTGTGTGTGTGTTATAGTGTACAAGTACTATACATCTTCTCCACTTGAGCTTTAGGTTTGAGCATGTCTTATCCCCAATAATGACACATGAGATAGTTTCACTGGCCATTCATGATTTAGCCAATATCATCCCTGTATGGATGGTGTTTTTGTAATTGATTTATTATATCTCTAGTACATGTGAGAAAATCTTGAATTCATTTGCATATTATATTGGACCAGTGTACATGTATACACATTTAGAGTTCCCACAGTTGTCATGGAAGATTTTTAAATTAAATGTTTATTTTTATGTTTTCTAGGTTATTTTTATTTACTAGAACATTTGTCATAGTTGAATTCCATTTAATTGGAATTAGATTAATCTATCTAGTGGGGCTTTTAGGAAGTCTTTAGTTTTGATTTTATTAATTTAAGTGATTTGATTTTAGTCGTTTTGGATTTTTGGCCAAAAAGTGACTTTATATTATGGAAAAGGTTCATTTTCCCTCACTTTATGTTTTGAGAAATTGGATTTTTCTCTAATTTGTAGTGGAGAAAATCACTCTTTTACTTGTTGGGTTTAATCTATTTGCCTATTTTTTTTGGGCATCAACTCATTGAGTTCATGGTGGGATTGCTTTTCTTTACCAAAGTTTTAATTTGATTCTATGGAGATTTAGAATTTCTCTTTCATTTTTTGGTTTTTACCATTGTGTGAGGAATTGGAATTGCTCTTTCATTTTGGTTATTACAATTGTGTAAGGTAGGTTTTCCTCAAATCTCATTTATTTCTCATTTGAATTATTCCTAGTTTAATGTAAATGATCCATGTGATGTATATTGTGTTAAGGAATGGTTTGTTTTCTTGCCCCATTTGGCTTCTGTGTATTTAATACGGTTTTATATTTTCAAATATATGATTTTCACAGTGTTATGTTGCCTATTTTTTTGTATGTGCCTAGTGTGTGGTATAAATGTGTCACACTTCTATGGATCATTACATGCAAGGAAAATCAAGAATGAGCCCTCACAAATCAATCCATAGCTCCCTAGGCATGGAGTGCAAGGGTTTTTAAGAATGCTCTCAGCTAGAGCTATTTAGCCTATAACCTTGCTAGTAAACCATGCAACGGGAGATTCAATGAAGACAAGGGAAAGAATGCCAATATCCTCAAGAATCAAGAATGAAAATGCAATGCAATGCTATGCTAGAAATGGAAATGCAAGCTAAGCTATGAAAGGAAATATGCAAGTGTTACAACCCAGGCTAATTAATCTATGTGAGCTGATCTAGAGCATAGAAATGAAGCTAATCTAAGAAAGCATAAATATGAAGCTAAGCTAAGAATGAAAGAATTATATGTAGAATGAAAGAATAAGATGTAGATGCTAAGAATGCTCCAAATCTTCAAAAGCTCCAAAGTGACCTAGAAGTCCTGCAGCATAAAGTTAGCATAAAAAGTTGGGGATCTAGAATGAAGAAGAGAGCTCTCCTTTTAAAGGAAATGAGGAGGAATGGACCATGGAGATTAAGAGGCAAAAGATTTAATCAATGATGGAGCTTAAAAGAAGAGCAATCCATGTGCACAAGTATCCTCCAATGAGAAAATAGGAGTTGACTTTTGTGTCCATATGAGACAAAAAGTGCTTTTTCCCTTTTTATAAAATAAGAATAATGCTTTATTTGTGCAACTTAGGATAAGAGGAAAAGTGAGGGATTTTTATTTATTAAAAGGGGAGGAAATAGTCCTTTTAAATAAATAAAGACTTAGGATAAGATGGTTAGCCCATAGAAAATAATCGAATAGATGATAGAGCTAGGATTTGATCAAGAGCAAGTAATTGGTGATTTAGCAAAAGGGGCTAATAGTCTAGATGACCATTTTTAGGTGTATACATTTGCCCCTCTTTGACTAATGTGTGATCGATCTGGGAACACATTACGTTAAAGAATAGATCAGCCAAGAAGGCAAGCAGATAGCCAAGAAGGCAAGCAGATAGTGATCTGACTCCAAAGAATGAAGTGTAGAGAGATAGCAAATCCTGCATGGTCAGCCTGGTAGCGATAGTACTGAACACTTAGGAAAGAGATAGCCAATAAGATATGATGTGTCTACCCCCTTGGGATTGAAAGAAAAATCTAGGTAGAGGGAAAGTAGAAGCAAGAGCAACATGATCAAATCACTAGAAATCATAATCGAAGAAAGAGAATAGAATAACCATCAAGCAGTGAAGATATGCCCCACACATGGGACACGGGGCATGAACCTATTGGTCCCTCAACCCGTAAACACCATGGAGAGTGGAGTTGAACTTGGGATTGAAAGTGAATGAAAGACTGGAAGTTTGAAAGAGATGGGGATGAAGAGGTGAAGAATGCCCCAGTGAAGATTGAAGGATTAGGCCTCAAAAGGTCAGCCAATTGCACAAAAGAGGGGGAAAAGGTGATTTGGATGATCAAGGTGAACTCGGATTTCGGTTTCGATCCCGAAATGAAAGGAAAATGATGGGATATGAAAGACAAGAAGTGAAAGACATGATCAGGAAGAAGTGATAGGTGAACGCAGTTGATTAACAAGTCCACGTAAGATGAAAAGGAGAGCTCTCTCCATATGCAAGATGCAAAACTAAACTAACATGAACCTAAAAATGCAAGCTACATGAAAAGTGGTTTACTTGCAAGGTCACAATGCTAATAGATATCTAATATTCATCATCGAGCATTATTAGTAGTGTCGCAAGATCATACAATACACACTAGCATAACTATGTGAATCTGAATATGATCTATATCAGATAAAAATGTGGAAGTCTCACCTAGGCATCAGAGACATGTAGGTCAAGATGACTACTGTAGTGAGATTACCTAAGTTTGATATAACAAGATTATGCTCGTATCGAGACACAAGAAAGTCAAGATGACTACAAGCATGCACTTGTGAAATAGTCAAGGATAATACCTTCTAGATCCATAGTGTCAAGTAAGACTAGCATAAATGCTCATGACAGTTAGGACCAACAGAATATACCCACAAGCAGAAAAAGCAATAAAACATGTTCTCATTCCCTCAGTCTTCTAGCTATGCATCATCGAAAACAATCATAGGGGGAGAACACTCAGCAAAGAAATCATCATAGAGAACACACAAAGAAAATAAAGCCAACAAATCTCAGCAAGTGTGTGTGTGTAGGTCATAGAGTCAAACTTGGAGTATCGCATCTACCAGTGAGAAATATTGCATCATCTAGACTGTAGGTAGGATATCTAATAAGTGTTAAGAAACACTCGACGCTAAGGTAGTGTTGAAAAACAAAATTGGGGTGGTGTTGAAAAAAATCATTTGTGAGGTGCCTAAGAAACCCAGACGCATAAAGAGATCCAAGATAAGCGGAAAACAACGTATGCCCCCTAGACTAAGACAAGAGTCAATTCCAGGCTAGGAGAGACAAAGCGAGAAGTGGAGTGAATGAGTGCCACGCAAGACTGATAGACATAGGTGCAGAGGGTCTCAAGTAGTACCTATTTCCAAGTTTTCACCACTTGATAGATTTAGTGCAATTTTTTCAGGACTTTTTATAAAATTTTTTTTGTATTTTTGCTACCAAGGCACCTGTTTCTAGGTTTTCACCAAGGCACTTTTCCTATTTTTTTAAATTTTTTTTTAGCATCATATATGAATTTTTTTGGAGTTTTTTCAGGATTATAAAGTATGTACAAAGAATGCTCCAGATAGAAACAGGCATCAAGAATCTATTTCCTCTGATGTAGAGAACTGATAGGCCCTAGGCCCAAATGCTGCAACTGTGATGATAGGAGCTCTCAACCAGTTTGACCAATAATAACCAACCCTAAGCAATGTCTGAGCTAGCAGAGGATCATTAGAATGTGATCCACATATGCCATCATGGATTTCAGCTAGCACTTGTTCTGACTCCTCTATTTCTAGACACTTAAGGAGAGTTCCGTCTAGACCCTTCCTATACAAGTCACCAAAGACAAAGGCAAAGTGTAAGGGATGGTGAGAAGAATGGAGTGGTGGATTTTTAGGAGGGATATGAGGTGGAAGGTAGGAGAATATTTGTCCACCAGGAACTTGAAGCAAAATTTATGCTTTTTCATTTGTAAGATGGATATTGAAGTAATCAAGGCATTAGCAACTTTGTTCTCAGCTCTAGGAATGGGCTGAAGTGTAACAGATATGAGATCATGCTTGAAGTAGTGCACCATTTTTTTGTAGAGAATCAGCTTGTCATATTTTATTTGAGAATCATTATGTTTGAGCAGATTTTTATTTTTACTTTTCTTAGGTTCAGATACCGCCACAATGTGGTTTTTGCCATCCGACCATTGCTCTTTTCTTTTGATGTGATGACTGTGATACTTGATTGCTGATTCAATATTTTTTATTGCTAGTTCGCTGGTGGAAGAAGTAACAGGTGTTGATGAGAGATGAAATGAAGTGACTAGTTCAATAGCATTTATGCGAGGGATGTCATCTTTGGTGACAAGAGAGGTTGAGCCTATAGGGTAGGTTCCAAAAGTAGCTAGATCTAGCTTTGTCATAGAAGGACCAATGTAGTCCACTAAGGCAATACAAGGAACAAACTCATCAGACCCTGCACGAGACTCATCAACTATGTCAGGTGGGTTACAAGAGGTATAAACTACATCAACATCCATATCTATCATGGAAGAATCTTCTGGAAGAGGCTTGAGATGCCGAGAAGTAGAGATACTCATGTCATTATGTGAGAGATTACCTCTTTGTAGTAGTCATGCAATGTTGCGACATTGTCTATCATAGTTCAATGATTCTTTAGGCACATAGGTTCTAGACATAGAGGCCTCAGCCATATCATCAGTAGATATACATTCTTCTCCCCAAAGAAGTGAAGTAGAAGGAAGATCATCTCCCATTTGAACCATAGTGTGCAATGGTGACTCATCTATATCTGTGTCTGAATTACTGAGCATGGGGGTATTTCTAGAATCCTCTCTATGGATCCACTCTTGAATAGCTTGTTCTTCTCTATCTGCTTCTAAAGGAACGAATGAAGGAACAAAAGTATCAAAGATCACCATAGTAGAAGTGGAAGGCTTCATCTGATCAGAAGGTTTCCTATATGACCTAGGAGAAACATGTATAGAAGCAAAGGAATCCAGCGTATATTCACCCATACCAAGGCTCATCATCTTAAGTGATTTCTCAGTAGCAACTAGAGACATACTAGGATCAATAGAAGGTTCATTGTGAGGAACAAATTTTTTAGTAGCAGCAAGAGCATTGATAGCAATAGTATGGTCTCCAGGAATCACAACTTCAGTGCCATTGTACGGAAATTTGACGCACTGATGATAAGTGGAAGGAACAGCCTGCATGTCATGGATCCAAGGACAACCCAAAAGAATGTTATATGTGAGTGGGATGTCCAATACTTGGAAGCTAATATCTTTTGTGATAGGACCCACTTAGACAGGCAGTGTGACAAGACCTTTGGAAGATCTTTCCACTTCATCGTAAGCTTTTATAGTAATCTTCTTCTTAGAATCCACAGAAAATTTTGACAAACCCAATTGTTGTATGACATTGAAAGAAACAATATTTAACCCTACGCCATTGTCTATCAGGACTCGGCGGACTCAGGTATTGTAGACTAGAACTTCAATGTGTAAAGCTAGATTATGTGGGTGAGCAATAGATATGTCATCTTTTGTAGAAAAGGAGAGAGATAGCGGAGATGAAATGTGGTTGACCATAGCCTGAAATTGATCTAGATCAATTTCATTGGGAACACGTGTTGTACGTAGAGCCTCATCAAGAATCTCTCTATGTGAAGGGGATAACCGAAGCAACTCAAGGATAGATATCTGTGCTGGTGTCTTTTGCAAATGTTAGACAAGATCATAGCTAAGGGTGGCTAAAGGAGCTACTTGTTTGGAAGGCAAAGCTTGCTTGGGATCTTGCACAGTTTTAAGGACAATCTTGGCTTGCCCCCTAGTAACAGCATTCAATATCTCACTTCGGGAAGATGAACTATCATGTGTTTGCAAGACCAACTTTGGCTTACCATAATTGGCTTTATTATCATCTTGAGACCTCATCATTAGAACACTCTCAACAGGCTCTACCATGTTAATCACAAGTGTATTAGAAGGATACGTGTAATTGATCTTTGCATCATGATTCTTCTTATGTGTTTGAGAGGTTTCCCCCTTATCATGCTTAAGTAGAGGATCTTTGAAAGCTGTGTGATCAGAATTTTTAGTTAAGCCATTAGTGGAGATTGTGTTGTTATCAATGAGGTCTTGAATATCATCCTTAAGCCTAAAACAATTATCTGTCGGATGTCCCTTGTTTTTGTGATAATGGTAGTAATGATCCTCTCTCCACCAATCTGACTTATTTATTGGATCCTAGTTACCAGGTTTATCAGGAAGCATAAGATATCCATTGTTAACCAAAGTCTTAAGGATCACATCGTAAGGTTCTGCCAACTTGGTATAGACTCGCTTTTGAAATGACTTTTTAGGCTTATCTGCATATTGAGGTTTAGGAGCATTGTGAGCATTGCCAGCTTCTTGTTTTTTTGCTATATAGATAGCATTGGAGAGATTGAAAGAAGGCTCTTTAACTTTAGGAGCATCAACAACCCCATCATTAACAACATACTTGTTTTTATTCCAAGGTTTGTTCTTGTCTTTGCCATTGCCTTTAGCATCTTTATTAATAACAATATCCCCTTTTCTTATAGCTACATCCTCAATTCAATATGCACTTTCAACCATGTCATTGAAAGAGGAGAACAGTTGCTTCCTTAGATCATAAAATAGCTTAGGCACAAGTGTGTTGATGAAAATGTCAATCTTTTCTCTTTCAGGTAGCGGACGAGGATATCTAGAATACAATGACCTCCAACATTGTAAGTAAGTTGAAAATGGCTCACCTTGATGTTGTCTTAGATTACCAAGATCTATCATGGTGACAGGTTGTTGGATGTTGTTAGAATAATGCTGGGTAAATCATTGAGCCAACTCATCAAAATTCTTAAGAGGTGGTGTCAATTTTGCAAACCATTCTAAAGCTTGGCCTCTTAAGCTTCGAGGGAACAATCGTAGAAGAAATGTGTCTTCATGAAGAAAGTCCATGCTAAGAGCGTAAAAGTGACTTACATGGTCATGGGGGTCACCATTTCCATCATACTTGTCATATTTGGGAACCTCAATATCCCTAGGAAACAGGACCATGTATAGACTCCTATCAAAAGGAAGAGCACAAATTGATTCTACAAAAGAGACCTTTGGAGGCTCTCTTTCTAATGCCATTTGGGTAAGGTGTTGATTTGTCTGACACAATTCTTCCTGAAGGACTTCCAATTCAGTTGGTACTCTTTGTTGGACAATTTGTTTGACATCATAGCCGGGAGGAAGCTTGTATCCTCTAGAAGTCATATATTGAAAATATTGATCGCCATTACGCTCTAAAAGCTTATGCATCATTCGTTGGGAGACCACATCTTGTTCAAATCTCATAAGTTCCTCACTAGAAATCTCATCATCAACCTCTACCTCATGTTGAGAGGGAGGAGGTCTAGGAGGTGAAGAAGGCATACCAAAAGTAGGTCTTGGAGGAGATCTTGGTGGCGTGTTGTTTCCATTGTTGCCATTGATAAAAAGAGGTCTATGCTCATGATTACTAGTCTTAGGTTGCTCATGAAATGTCCGTCTATAAGCCATGCGCCTAGCGGCATCCATCCTTTGTTGATTGTGTTCTTTGTCTAAGTGTGCTTGGTTATCTTTATGCTCAAAATGTTCTTGCAAGTGTTGGAATTTTTCTTGTTCAGTCAAAGTGAGTGAGACACTGTCTGTGTTTTTGGGTCTCTTGAATGCGGAAAAGAGGAAACCTCCTTTGTACCATGGGGTAGCCTTAGAATCCTCAGATTGGTTAGAATTAGAACTGTCACTGCTAATGGGTGCTTTGGAACATCTAGTTGGAGAAGGTAACTGTGTATAATTGAACGGAGGATGACTCTCCTATTCAAATTGAGACCAAGTTGTAACCAGCATGAAAAGAGATGTTGGTTGACTAATAGAATGAGACAAAGTTTCTTAGATTTGAGATAAGAAAAAGCTAATAAAGATCACTTGTCAAAGTAGAACAATAGAGAGATGGCTCGTCAAAAGTGCTCAAGCACTTACAACAATCAATTGACTAAAGCCGAGCAGCGAGCAAGAAGCTCAATAAGCAAGTAGCTAGAGAGGTAGCCGTGATGCGACAAGTGATCAAGAGTAGCATTCATTAAACTCAAATCCAATAGTTTTAGCTCATTTGTTTCAGTCTAGAACAAATCTAAGCATGTAGATAACAAGCTAGCTTCAGGTAAGAACAGAAAAAGACATTCTACGATAGGTTAAAGTGCAAGTTTAGCAACTCCAAATTGCAACAGCAACAAGATAGCAAAAAGGTTCTGGGTGACACTTTCCAGGCAGACAGGGAAATAATTATGCAGGGACAAACTGTCGCATGATATTTCTTAGAACAGGGTGCAACACTATTCCAGGGTCGTATGACTCTTTGACCAGTGAACATAAAAAATCTTAGTTTTAAAGCGTTTTGATCTATTTCAAAGATTGGATAGCATTATTTCTTAGTTTGACAGACAGTAACAGTAAGTAAAAGATAGGTTTGCAAATAGTATAGGATCAAACATGTCATAGAACACTTGAAACAAGGGAAAAAGCAACCTTGCCAAGACAAGCACTTGTGATATCAAAATAGAAAAATTCTATGAGTGCTACCATTTTGTTTGAATGTTGAGAACATTTACACTGGTATAGCACAATCGAAGACAATTCAAGCAATTACTACCTAGAAGGACAAGGCTCATTACTTAGCAACTTGGCCCACAACTTGATGTCCCCTTGCCTCACACCAAGTGGTTTCCCACAAGAGATATTGGCTTTGTCGTGGAAGTGTCAAACAACACAACCAAAGGAACACATATGGTGAGTATCTTGGGGTGATTTGGGTTAGTCCACTTGGATCAATCCTTACACCAAGAAGATAAGCGGCTAAAATAAGGTGGCTTCTATCTAATGGTTCATAGTAAGGGCTTCCATTCATAACACCCCTCTTGCTCCTCATAAAGGACTAGGAGCTCGTGGCCTCAAGAGTACCTTAAGCATTCTTGCTCAATGCTTTCCCCATGGTCGTAATCCCATGAGCTACTCACATCAAGCGAAGACAAGTGTTATGTCTACCAAGGTTTTGTGTCCTTGATAGCCTTGAGATTATAGTGGGTTGGAATCACTCACCACCAAGGAAAATGATGACAAGGTTGTCCCCACTTGGGTTGTTCCTCTTGATTTCTCAAGAGCAGGCCCACTAAAGGATCCTAAGCTAAACAAAGAATGGATTAACTCTTGAGGTTCAAGGTTTTTGGTTCACCACAAGGGTGAAGAGCATACTTCCCTATCTCAAGAATCTCTCCCAAACACACCAAGCAAAGATTTAATTACCCCCTTGCTTTCAAAATCCCAAGATGGGTCACGATTTCTATTTCACCACAAGGGTGAGGAGCATACTCTCCTACCACCTCAAAATTCCTACAACAAGGTATTAAGTGCCTATGAAATGAAACAACTAGTATATGCCACACTTAATAAAGAAAGCAATTAAAAAAGCACTTGATTTGGTTTTTATGCTTAGGGAAGCCCTACAAAAACCATTAGTAGCCCTCTTTGACATGCGTTCTTTTGGCAAATTTCAACCAATGAGAGCACCTACAAGCACAACTTGTTAGCTCCACAATGGTTAGCACATCAAAAATTAGATAATCTGCATGTAAAATAGCTAATCAAATGATAAAATCTGAAAATGAAACCATCATGGTTGGATTAGGCTCGGAAAGACCTTTCTAATGATATATCACACTTTGATTTTCAATACCATTTGCAAAATTTCAAAAAAAAAAGGAAAATTTCAAAAAGATAGCTAAGCACCCGAAACTTGCAAGATGGATAAAATAACTCAAAAATAGCTCATTTTTAGGTATAGACACCAGTATCGCATGATACTTTGTAGTATACTGGGTGATATTTTTCTAATTGTGTGATATTTCGCTCAACACCAGGTGATACTTCACCCGAGACCAGGCGATATTCTCTACTATAGCTAGGTGATACTTCTAACAGGTGAAGTATCACACGCGCATACAGAGGTATATCACGCGATACTTCTAGAAATTATCACACGACAGTCTGAGACAAAAAAATAGAGACTAAAAATTAAGCTAAAAACTTGCCGAAAAATTGACGGAAAATGACGGAAATGCAGAAAAGGAAGGGACAAAGCTAGTCTACTCAGCCCCATGGTGGGCGCCAAAAATGTGTGCTATAAATGTGTCACACTTCTATGGATCATTACATGCAAGGAAACTCAAGAATGAGCCCTCACAAATCGATCCATAGCTCCCTAGGCATGGAGTGTAAGGGTTTTTAAGAATGCTCTCAGCTAGAGCTATTTAGCCTATAACCTTGTTAGTAAACCATGCAATGGGAGATTCAATGAAGACAAGGGCAAGAATGCCAATATCCTCAAGAATCAAGAATGAAAATGCAATGCAATGCTATGCTAGAAATGGAAATGCAAGCTAAGCTATGAAAGGAAATATGCAAGTGTTACAACCCAAGCTAATTAATCTATGTGAGCTAATCTAGAGCATAGAAATGAAGCTAATCTAAGAAAGCATAAATATGAAGCTAAGCTAAGAATGCAAGAATTAGATGTAGAATGCAAGAATGAGATGTAGATGCTAAGAATGCTCCAAATCTTCAAAAGCTCCAAAGTGACCTAGAAGTCCTGCAGCATAAAGTTAGCATAAAAAGTTGGGGATCTAGAATGAAGAAGAGAGCTCTCCTTTTAAAGGAAATGAGGAGGAATGGACCATGGAGATTAAGAGGAAAAAGATTTAATCAATGATGGAGCTTAAAAGAGGAGAAATCCATGTGCACAAGTATCCTCCAATGAGAAAATAGGAGTTGACTTTAGTGTCCATATGAGACAAAAAGTGCTTTTTCCCTTTTTATAAAATAAGAATAATGCTTTATTTGTGCAACTTAGGATAAGAGGAAAAGTGGGGGCTTTTTATTTATTAAAAGGGGAGGAAATAGTCCTTTTAAATAAATAAAGACTTAGGATAAGATGGTTAGCCCATAGAAAATAATCGAATAGATGATAAAGCTAGGATTTGATCAAGAGCAAGTAATTGGTGATTTAGCAAAAGGGGCTAATAGTCTAGATGACCATTTTTAGGTGTATACATTTGCCCCTCTTTGACTAATGTGTGATGGATTTGGGAACACATGCAGTCAAAGAATGAAGTTGAAATGTGAGATCGATTTGGGATCACAAAGCAACTTAGATTAGGGTGCGACATTGTTCCAGGGTCGTACGACTCTTTGACCAGTGAACATAAAAAATCTTAGTTTTAAAGCATTTTGATCTATTGCAAAGATTGGATAGTGCAATTTCTTAGTTTGATAGATAGTAACAGCAAGTAAAAGATAGGTTTACAAATAGTATAGGATCAAACATGTCATAGAACACTTGAAACAAGGGAAAAAGAAACCTTTCCAAGACAAGCACTTGTGATATCAAAATAGAAAAATTCTATGAGTGCTACCATTTTGTTTGAATGTTGAGAATGTTTACACTGGTATAGCACAATCGAAGACAATTCAAGCAATTACTACCTAGAAGGACAAGGCTCATTACTTAGCAACTTGGCCCACAACTTGATGTCCCCTTGCCTCACACCAAGTGGTTGCCCACAAGAGATATTGGCTTTGTCGTGGAAGTGTCAAACAACACAACCAAAGGAACACATATGGTGAGTATCTTGGGGTGATTCGGGTTAGTCCACTTGGATCAATCCTTGCACCAAGAAGCTAAGTGGCTAAAATAAGGTGGCTTCTATCTAATGGTTTGTAGTAAGGGCTTCCATTCATAACACCCCTCTTGCTCCTCATAAAGGACTAAGAGCTCACGGCCTCAAGAGTACCTTAAGCATTCTTGCTCAATGCTTTCCCCATGGTCGTAATCCCATGAGCTACTCACATCAAGCGAAGACAAGTGTTATGTCTACCAAGATTTTGTGTCCTTGATAGCCTTGAGATTCTAGTGGGTTGGAATCACTCACCACCAAGGAAAATGATGACAAGGTTGATAGCCTTTTTAGGTGTATACACCTAGAACATGAATTTTATTAGACCAATGTGTTGTTGGGCCTCATAGAGAAAATGAGTCTTTTTCTTTTTTCTTTATTCAAAGTTTGAATTTTTAGCCATTTTTGAAGGATCGTCAATGGTGACGACCTTTAGGACTAAATTTTAGTCCATGTGCATTTTTTGGATTTTCTTGTAATTGAGGATTGTGAATTAATCCTATGTTTGTGGCCAATGAGTGGTTTTATTTCTAGACATTGGACTCACCCTAGATTTTGTACTACTAGAAATGAGGCTAGTTGAGTGTTCCTTGTGCACATGCTATTTTCCATTTTTCCTTGTTGGCTCTTGTTTGATGCTTGATTTGAGATCACATGATGATCCATTGGTGATTGGTGTTGAGACCACATCATGAGAACAATTGACTGTGCCTTTTTTAGGATCCTGAGGAACCCATGCTCTTGGTTGAGGCTAATAGAGCTTTCTTTTTATCATTTTGGATATTTGTCTTGGAGACCTTGTTTTACTTGTGCCATACACATCATTTTTGAAATGAGATGAGTCTAGGTGTTTGGGTAGTGGAGTGGAGTGACACTCCATGATAGGAAAAGATACAAAGGTTTCACCATGGTAACCCATGGAAAGTCTTAATCAAGTGAAAACTAAAGAAATGAATTGGGTAAAACACATTAACAAGATTAATATGTCTACTTGGTAATTTGGGGATGTTGTTTGAAGGTAAGTCAATGCCTATTCATCCAAGGATGTTGATAAAATGAGTTGTATCTAGTTGTATATAGATGTTGATCAAAGATACATGCCAAGTTTGGTTGCCTGTAGATGTTGATCAAAGGCTTGATGCTACATAGGACACCATGCGCCATTTAGTGACACTCTATTCTAAAGTCCCTGCATTGAGCCTTTGTTAGTACTATGTAGTGGCCCTTTGTACCTATGCTATACTATACTCTACATCTTTGTATTTTCATTAGGATTATTGTACCATCCATACTTTTTGTATTTGATTGGCATGCGTGTTAGCCATTCATTGTGTGTATACCTTGTTTTTGTAGTCAAATGACTATCTCTGGGTGCATAGTGGGGTTGGCCCAAGGGTATCACGTGGTTGTGTGGTATTTCAAATCACTATTGGGGAATAGCGTATAGGTGAAAAACTACTTCCAGTGATGAAATTTTGAGCATGATGTGCTCATATCCCTTGCATTTCTTTTTGTGATTTTTTTTACTTTGGATGATATTCTCAGTAGACTAGTTCCATTAAGATGATATTTTATAATTGAGTGTGTATGACCTTGATCTTGTGTATCTGATACTTCTTGGTGTGGATCTAGATGTATTTTAGGTAGAATTTAGTGTCATCATAGTAAATTACTATTATTTCCTTTGTTTTTAGAGGAAATTTCATATCATAATTTGCATCTACCTTTGACATTTGCACTGATCAACATTTTTGGCTAAGAAATGGTGTTTTCAACTCACTGGTCAGAGAATTTTTGTCATAGAGTTTTACTAGTCATAGATCGATATTTGTGTATGTGAGCTAACATTTACGTAGATCAAAAGATCTATGCATATCAATGTCTCCATCCAATTTCATGTATCATTGTATCTATGAAATTTCTTCTAGTTGCTCTTGCTTCTAGCATTTCATATGGTGTTTCCTTCTTGGTTTCTTGATGGTTATAAGGTAATGAAATTGTATGTTTATTCATCTTAGAAACACTTTTTTGGGTTTAAGATGAATATATATATAGATGGATTTTGAGGGTGGTTTAGTCTCCTCTATGTATAGCCATGGATTATGGCTAGCTTAGCTTCTTGTGATTCCTTGGATGTTGTTCAAGTCCTTGTTAGGTGATATAGAGAATGTGTGTATTATGTTTTGAGTGTGTTTTCGAGTTGTCATGGAACCCTTGGAAGTATTTAAGTCTTCCACTTGTGCATGATCTAGTGGTGATCATGGTTTAATTACTTTATGTTTGTACTTTTCTTATGCATTATGGTTATGGATGTACTTATGTTTATGATGTTATATCTCTAGTTTAAAAAAAATTATGTAATGCATATTTAACCCTATGTTTCAAGGGTTTCTTGGTGGGGCATTACAAGATCTTTGATCTCTCTTTAATGTTGACTATTAATTAAGGGACTCTATAAAATTGGTCCCATCATGATAAAAGATATCAATTTCCATTAGGCATTCATTCCATACCCATCATTATCAATTATTATTTTTACCAATTTACACATACACATGAGGGTCAAATCATAAATCACATACATAGTGATTATTTAGAGCATACATCACATATACAAAGGACTATCTCATACACATTACATGTACACTAGCATATAGCTTTACCATACATCACATACATAGTAAGTATCTCCAACATACATTAGAAAGACAATTGTGGTTGACTCATAAATGATTTACAAAGGTAATAGTTAGTGGCTCATACAAGCATCACAAATAAAATAGTGACTAGCTCATGTATAATGGCTAACCATCCCCCATCCATGGTGCATCCAAGAGAAAGAGAGAATGTTAGTACATTGTACACTACACCATGGGTCCCATTCCTTTGCCTAGTCTTTTGCACCAATAGATAGTTGGGAAGAGGATTTGGTGTATCCCATGTTACATCAAGGATTTTTCCTCAACCCAATAGGGTGAAGTACACCATGTCCACATCAAGCTATGTCCAAGATTATACGATGAGATTGGTCCAATTATTAACTACCTCTCCTTATGTACTAATGGGTGTCCATGACCAATCACATATACTCTAAAGTTCCTCAAGCCTTTTAAACAAATCCAATTTTGTGCATATTGTTGTAGTTCTTGCAATGCATAAAAACATGGTTCTTTGAGGAATTTTTCCCAAATTGAGAATTCATTTTTCCAACCCTCTTTATATTATTTGTAAATGTTATTTCTTTTCCACTGATTATTCCATATTTGATCCCTTGGCTCCATTTTATTTGAGGTTTATTTGTATCTAATATTCATCTATCTTTTTGCATTAGTGGATGCCATAACCTATTCATAGGATCTCATTTAAGCATGGAATAGGAGAAGGATAGCATCAGAGGTGTACCATTTTCATTTTCTTGAAGATCTCTACCAAAATTCCCCATGTGTGTCCCTCTTCTCTGCAGGTTTCTACTTCTCATTGTTCATTTAATCCAACCCCTAACTATGGGTTTTGTGGGTTTTTTGTTTATGTCTGTTCTAAACATCATTCCCTTGATTCTTTACAAAAATAAATTATTCAAAATGATGAAGGTTTACCATGTGGTGTTTATTTCTTGTCCCTCCCAAATATTGTTGGAAAAAATGTCTCAACCTTGCATTTACATAGGGTTACTACTTTTAGTTAATTTTTATCAAAACATGAATTTTCCCTATTCTTTGCTAGAAGGTTCAAAATGGTTAGATAATCATTCTAATAATTTTTTTTTGCAAGATCACGTTCAGTTTGGAAGATATTACAATTTCTTTTTTTGGAAATTGCTAGAAAAAAGTCACAAATATGATTATTGAGACTTTAGAGGCATCAAAATGGGCTCAAACTATGGCTAAATTGTGTATCATTTATCACATTATCAATAATGTCACAAGATTTATAACACTTCAAACAAGTCATTAATCAGACAATCGGTTCAAAAGTTATGGCCTCTAGAAGTCGGGTCTCTCGAAATAAGAAATATAAAAATGTGTCGAGTATGTAAATGATCTGTAAAAGGGAGTGTTAGGACAAAAATTTTCAATTTGATTTTGCATCCCATATAACATATTTTGAGCTTATGTTTTAAGCCTCATTTATGTTATATGGGAAGAAAAATAATAATTACGGTTTAAGGAAAATGCTGAAAATCATTCTTTGAACATTCCCTAATGGAAGGTAAGGTTTTAACTTTCTAAATTAATATTTGATTAATTTATTTTTATTTGTGTAGGATCTATTTATCAAAAGGTTAGTAACAAGGATCTATTTATTTTGGAAGGATTTTCAAAATAAAGAGGATGAAAATATTGTAAAATGGAGCACCTCATCATGCTGGAGATTACTGCCAAGGATATTATTCATGATGCAAATACATATGCCTATGAGGAATACTTGGAACACATTAAGAAATTTGGCATGTTGTTTGGGGATTAATCCCTGTTTCAAAATGTTTTCATAAATTTGTCTTGTGGAGTCTTTTATGTAATTGGTTTGTTATGTCAGTTTGTCTAGTTGTGAGTTAGGAAGTTATTGCAAATTTTGGTGAAGCGGTGTGCCCCTTCATCCAAAATAAATCCTCATCTATATGTAGGGGATCATTTTAATGTTTTAGGGGAGATCATCTCACTATTTTTTTTCACAATACACAACTGATGTTTTCTTCAAACCATATATCCAACTGTATGCAATCATATTGTCGGGCTTAATACAAATTGAGAGTTCTTCTTTTTTCAAAGGTGTGATTTTTATGTCTTTACGGATTAGTTCCTTATGATATTTGTTTCATGAAAATAGATGCCAAATGTGCAGTCTTATGGAATAGTATTTTTAATATGTTACATTTTGACCATCAAAATAAAGATTTGTTATCAAATTTATTTTGTCTTGTTGGCCTTTATGAGAAAAGTTAAAATCAATAAGAATAACTACTATATGAATTCAAGTTACTTGAATATTATACATAAGCCATTTGGTTGATAGTTTAAAACTATCTCATAAGGTTATACGTATAATCATAAAGATACAAATTCATCACCTGAGAAGGAGAAGGCATTGGTTTGTTGTTAATATTTGGAATTTGGTTTTCATTTTTATTTATAAATAATTCATCTAAATATTCATTCTTTTAAAAACAATAATTATTTTAAAGCACTCTTTCAAAAATCATTTTTTTAAAGAATTCTTACAATATTCAATTATTTAGTAATTGTGATATTCTCAAAAATTCTCTTGCCATCTTGAGAGATCACCCAAGTCTTCCATACAACTGCTATCTTCTATAAAAATCCTTAAGCCATGAAGTTTGATTAAGGTATAGGCCTACTAGCCTTGGTTTCACAAAGCCTAAAGTACAAGGGAGGAGGATCATAATCGATCACTCCCATTAGTTGGCCACGTCAATTGGAAAATCCAATCATTGAGTGGGAAAGCTCATAGGATTTCCAATCTGTTGATTTGGGCACCAATAGACTGGTGACTCTGTTGGGGATTGTTTTTTAAAAATCCCTTTAGAATATTTGGTATTAGTTTAGACTAGTCGAGAGATTTCCCCATCTGAGTCACACACTCAAAAAATTGGTGACTCTACTGGGAAGTTTTAAAAAAAAGTACAAATTCTAGAATCTATGTAGAAGTACACTCCACTGGAAGGAAGAATTCAAAAGAAAATAAAAAACATTTTCCTCAAAAAGAGGTGGCCACTTTATTATTCAAAAAAAAAATTTAGTCAGTGACTCTACTGAGGGAGAAGATCCAAAAGGAGATGAAATTTTTACTTTTTGAAAGAGATAGCAATTTTATTTCAGAATGTATCAAAATAAATAACCTTTTCAGAGAAAACCATTTATTCTAGATTGCATTAGGTCCTTGGATCTCAAAATATTTCAATGTAACCTTAATGAGCTATTCCCAAATTTCTCACATCTTGTACCAAAATTTCATGGAGAATATGATGAATCAACACTTGAGCATTTGGATGAATTTTACACATTCATAAAGGATAATCAAATTTATGCAGAAGATATAGTGATGAAATTATTTATCAAGACTTTAAAGGATAATGCAAGAGATGCATATGACTCATTACCTACACATAGCATCTCATCATGGAGAGATTTTGAGAAATGGTTTCTTGTTATGTTTCATGATGCAAGTGAATAAGAAGAAAACATGTGCAATGAACATGAAGAAAATCAAAATTACATTATGGAAGATGAATCTTAAATGTCTCCCTTGGATGCATTTTTCCATTTGGAAAAATATGAAGGTGAATCTGTAACACATTTATTCATAAGGATGGTAAACATTTATCACGAAATACCTTCAGACATCATGCCTTCACACAAGGAATTCCAAATCACAAATTTTATTTAGGAAAGAATTGGTGTGTATTTTTGGGGGGCTAGGGGCCACCCAATGAGTTACCATTGTTGGAGTTGATGAGAAAAAAATCGACAGCTCCCAAGAACACCTGCTTGTAAACATCTGTCACAAAAAGAGACAAGCAAAATCTATGGAGGCCTGAATGCAAGGATCCATGAAAGAGGAGACATCTTTGATGTGCAAAAACAAAAGTTTCAATTCAATAATAAGAAAATGTGTTACGATTACACGAGAGATCAATCCTTATACAAGGAGATAAAAACCCTAAAAGGAAACCTAGGTTGCATAATAATAATAAATAAAAGAATTAATCATTATATGCCTAATTTTAGCTTAAGTAAAGAAAGAGGTAATAAGTGACTTAATAATTAAATTAATATTATTTAATTAATAATGAAAATAATTTATTACTCTAACACCCCCCTTAAGATAAACTTAGGGAGTAGCTAAAAACCTAGAACTACTACTGAAAGAAAATGGGTCCCGACAACAAAGCCTAATCAGGTACCCAAGTATAGAAGAGAGTCTCTATAAAGTGGAGAAATAGAGAAAACCACATGGGAAAAACTCTACTCCAAAAAGAGATGAAGACTTGTTGAAGGACTGAAGAAGCCTCCAAAACTAGGGAATGTTCTAGAAAATAGGAATAAAGAATGAACATGCAAAACATCACTGAAGTAAGAGGCTGCAAACTCTGTCAAGAAGTAACTACTGATCTGAAGAACCTCCATTGAAATAGAACATGGCCAAGTAGAGAAGATTGTAATCTGCATGAGTACCCTCAAATGACACTACTCAAATCAGGAGGCAAACAAAGGCAAACAACTGAACTCAAAGATACAAATGGCACAAAATACCAAACCTCAAGAGTTGATCAATCAAAGATGGAAGGGTGCCTCTAAAAACAAGAATGAAAGAGTGTCCATATGGTAAATGATCCATCTCACTAGAATGCATAGGTATCCGACCACTACATCTACCTAGTACATAGGACTAAATACTAAATACATAGCTCACACCATCAAACCAAGGAAGCATAAGAATGATCATTAGAAACCCCCCATAATGCTAACAAGGGAAAAATGATAGATACACTGAAAAGGACATCCAATGTAAATTGCATGATGAAGAACCATGAACTTCGAAGGTGCAGAGAAAGTAAAAACACATATAAAGGCATCTTGAGGCTAATGTCTTGGAAGGAACACTCACATGACAATGGTAGATGGAAAACAAAGGCAAAAATCAAACCCCCCATGGAACTTTATAATGTAGTACAAGTAAAAAAGTCACAAACATGTGCAATATCCCAAGTATGCAACAAAATGACACTTTATCTCAGTGCATTTGCATTAAAGAATTCATACAAAATGATGTATACAATGCTCAAAGAAGGGCTAAGGTTGCTGAAACAAGAAGAATAGCCAAAGAAGAGTCATCATCAAATAAAAATGAATGTTTTTTTTGCAAGAGAGATCAATCTTTATACAAGGAGATCAAAACCCTAAAAAGAAACCTAGGTTGCATAATAATAATTAATAAAAGAATTAATCATTATATGCCTAAAGTTTAGCTTAAGTAAAGAATGAGGTAATAAGTGACTTAATAATTAAATCAATATGATTTAATTAATATGAAAAAAAACTTAGTTCTCTAACACCCCCCTTAAGATAAACTTAAGGAGCAGCTAAAAACCTATAACTACTACTGAAAGTAAATGGGTCCTGGAAACAAAGGCTTGATCAGGTACCCAAGTATAAAAGAGTCTCTATAAAATAGAGAAATAGAGAAAACCACATGGGAAAAAAACTACTCCAAAAAGAGATGAAGACTATTTGAAGGACTGAAGAAGCATCCAAAGCTAGGGAATGTTCCAAAAAATAGGAACAAAGAATGAACATGCAAAACATCACTGAAGCAAGAAGATGCAAAGTCTATTAAGAAGTAACTACTGATCTAAAGAACATCAACTAAAATAGAACATGACCAGGTAGAGAAGATTGTAATCTACATGAGTGCCCTCAAATGACACTACTTGAATTAGGAGGAAAACAAAGGCAAACAAGTGAACTTGAAGATACATATGGCATAAAACACCAAATCTTGAAGAGATGATCAATCAAAAAGATGGAACGGTGCCTCCAAAAAAAGGAATGAAAGAGTGTCCATATGGTAAATAATCCATATCATCAGAATGCATAGGTACCCAACCACTGCATTTGCCTAGTACATATGAACAAATAATGAATACATAGCTCACTCCATCGAACCAAGGAAGTAGAAGAACAATCAGTAGAAACACCACAATGTTGACAAGATACAAATGATAGATACACTGAAAATGACATCCTATATGAACTGCATGATGAAGAACTAGGAACATCAAAGATGTAGAGAAAGTAAAAATACATATAAAGACATCCCGAGGCTAATGTCATGGAAGGAACACTCACATGACAAAGGTATATGAAAATAAAAGGTAAACATCAAACCCCCCATGACAATTTATAATGTAGTGCGAGTACAAAATGCACAAACATGTGTAAGATCCCAAGCATGCAATAGAATGACACTTTATATCAGTGTGTTTGCATAAAAGAATTATTACAAAATGATGTATACAATTCGCAAAGAAGAGATAAGGATGCTAAAACAAGAAAAACCAAAGAAAATCCATCCTATACAGGGAAGAGATCCCAAGACCTGAAACATCCAAGATATTCACCAGAGTGCAGAAATGAATAAAAATGAATAAAACATACCTAGAGTAGAATATATAAAAATGAATCACAACACTAGAAATTTCATAGAACAAGCTTTCTGACGATATCTCTTTTGCCAAAAAAGGAGTTTGGATGCGCAAGATATTGCTCTCGGAGTGCAAAAAGGAAATTCTAGCTTTGATAGAAAAATCACCATCAAAAAAGAAAAAAAGATATTAAAACCTCCATATCTAGATGGATCTCAGAAAGAGCTTTCCATTGATATCTTGTTTTCCCGATTTTGACATCATATGCTCAAGTTATGAGCAAAAAACCATAGGTACTCCGGAGGGCCCAAAATGGTGTAGGAAGTTGCTGACAAAATGTTGATGTTAGCATTTTACGGGTCTAAATTTGACAGTCAAATGGTCGTTGCTGCAGAAAAAATGCCTGGGGGCTCAAAAATTTGGCCCTTGATCCTCCATATGACCACTTGTTGGCACTTGAGGGCTGACATGAAGCTCCTGGTCCCCATATGACCAACATGGTTGGCAGAGGAGGGCTAAAAGGATAGAATCCCTACGGTAGCCACGTGGTGACTACAATAGTTACCACAAACTGCATGGTAGTTATGCTGGTAGTGACCACGGCCTACACGCGGTGAGATCGGTGAAAACCATGATGTCACCGATAGACACCACGGGCGGGGACTACGGCCCGCCTAGCGACACCACAAAATGATGGCCAATTGGTGGTTGTTGGGTGGTACCCGATGTGCTACTCAAAAAATCCCTTTTAAATATTTTTTTCTTATGTGCCTTGAGATGCGTGCCAAGGTCATACGACCTTGGTGTAAAATATTTTTTCCCCAAAATAAAAGGTTGTCCAAATTGGACAAATTTTATATGGAAATAAGGGTTCTCGAGCATTTTGAATGCAATGACGAGGTCTGTTTGAGCCCAAAGTGACCAGAAAAAGAGGTCCCCCAGATCTGATAGAAAATCCTCTAAAAATTATAGATCTAATAAACAAAGCCAAATCTCTCAAGAAGAGGAAAAGGGAATGAAGATCTGAAGCTCTAATACAATATTGGATTTGATGAGAAAACAACCCACAGTTCCCAAGAAAACCAGCATGCAAACACCTATCACATAAAGAGAGAAGAAAAAGCTATGAAGGCCTGAACGCAAGGATCCATGAAAGAGGATACAATCTTGATGTGCAAAAACAAAAGTTGCAATTAAATAATAAAAGAATGTGTTATGATTACAAGAGAGATCGATCCTTATATAAGGAGATCAAAACCCTAAAAGGAAACCTAGGTTGCATAATAATAATAATTAATAAAAGAATTAATCATTATATGCCTGAAGTTTAGCTTAAGTAAAGAAAGAGGTAATAAGTGACTTAATAATTAAATCAATATGATTTAATTAATAAGAAAAATAACTTATTACTTTAACAACCATATGAGAAGTAATATGATTAAGTATTGTTACATGGTCTGCTTCTCCAGAGATAAGGACAAACATGGGAAATTTGAAGCACTTTGGCTTGGACCTTATATCATTGTGGAAAAAGGAGGAGAGAACACATACTTCTTGAAAAATACTGATGGAGAAATTCAAGAGATCCTAGTACATGGGCAGTACTTGAAACACTTCTTCTCTTAAAGAAAGTTAGGGAGTATTTTCTTTTGTAAATAGTATAGTAGGTTGTTTTATTATTTTTTTCTTTTAAATTTTGTTTGATCTTAAGTAATTGATTATGGTCTTCTCTCCAGAGATAGTTAGGATCTTGCTATGTTCATGAAGGAACATACATCCATAGAAAGAGCCACTATTAGCACAAAAAAATTAAATTTAATTTTGCCTCCCATATAACATATTTTGAGTTTACGTTTTGATGAATCTTTATTGATCAAGATGTCCCTAGCATATAAATTATAAAATACTTTATGTATGTATTTCAGTTAAGCCATGAGAATAGTTATTGCTAGATTATGCATGTGAGGGATTGGGTCAAAGGAAGAAAATATCAATTGGACAACCCATATGTGAATTAGATCTAGAAAACCAACCATTAGATGGGAATCTTAAGGGTTGGCATTGATACAAGGTAGGAAAATTATGATCTTTGGCCTTTGAATCAAGTTGATAGGGAAAAGCCATAACAATACCAATAAAGAAATAAGACACTAAGGAAAGCATAGTATCAGTCAATGGCATGCCGATGACTTCAAGAAATAAGTAAAACATCACTACTCGACATAGAAAATAGAGATCCACTTCATCAATTAGACATACACTAGAGGAAAAGGAATTATTTTGTCTTGCCGATAGCCGATAAGGCTATCAGTAAGGCTTATACCAATAAGCATCTAAATGAGAAGAAGCAAATTGGGATATGTATTGAGTTCCTCCAACCTAGCGAATGAAATGGCATGACATATGGCAATAAAGGATGATTGATCCATTATGAGAAGGAAAGGTAGGAGGACATATGCTGATAGCACAAGATGAAAGCATATGGAGGAGTCACATTGATAGACTTATTGACATAGAAATAATGATTGTTGAAGTGGAATTTGAGATATATCGATGCCTGATGAGACTATTAGGATGATCTATATCAATAAAGGGAAAAATGAAGTCATCACCTTATATGTAAATTATTATCCTGATGGGTAAAGTGAAGATGAGTTATTGTAGAATCATTGGATAAATATACACCAAAGTAACTAGTGGTGTATCGATAAGAATCACCCTGATGAATGTCACTAGTATAATAATTACTCACCCCGATGAATGCCATCAGTATAATAATTGCTATTAGTGTAGTGTTTCAACATACTGGATGATTCTTGATGAACTAATCAGTGTTACCTATACTGATGGAAAGATGAAATAAGGGCTTTGGTGAAAGAAGGTGAGACTCATGCCGATGGCACCAAAAGAAAACATATGTCAACATGACCTACACCAATGAAGAACCATTGTTTTGTCAATTTGAAATTCAAAGCTGAGACGAAGAAATTTATATATTAAATACTCATATTGGGCAAAAACACATGACCTACATCGATGAAGAAATATTGTATTGTCAATTTAAAATTCAAAGCTAAGACGAAGCAATTTATATATTAAATACTCATATTGGGCAGATTTGTTTTTTTGTCTTCGATGTTTTGGGTTTTTCCCTCATAGCTTGATTTTGAGTCCTTATCTTTATTCAGGATGCTAGAGTGATCAAGAATGGAAGCATACTAAGGGAATTACTGAAATTCTAAAGGGAGGTTGGGGTTTATACATTTTGAAATTATAGTTGTGCCAAAGAAGATAGAGGAAGACAAATCATCAGGATCCAACATGTTGGTGGCCAGTTTAAACTTCAAAGAAACACTAAGTACTCTAGAGAAGAGAATTGATGCTCAGGATACTAGAGTGATAAAAAATGGAATCATACTAAGGGAATTCCAAAAATTCCAAAGGGAAGGTTGGGGCCCATACATTTCAAAATTATAGTTGTGTCAAAGAAGATAGAGGAAGATAAATCATTCAGATCTGATTGATAGATGATAAAAGACCTACTACATCATCAAAATATTTTGGTTAGAAGGGAAGCTTTTGAAGTACAATATCCATCATAAAATGGAGGGAGGAAGTGAAATTATCAAAACTCCAAAGAATGGAACCTATGGACAGTTGATGTGTCAAGCTGAGAGTTGGAAAGTGTGTTCCATGTAGTTGACGGTTTAAGGAAAATGATGCAAATTATTCTTCAAACATTCTCTAAAGGAAGGTAAGGATTTATTTTTCTAAATTAACATTTGATTAATTTATTTTTATTTGTGTAGGATCTAGTTATCAAAAGATGAGTGGCAAGGAGTATGGAAGGATTTTCAAAATAAAGAGGATGCAAATATTTCAAAATAGAGCACCTTGTCATGCTAAAGATTACTGTCAAGGATATTATTCATGATACAGATACATATGCCTTTGAGGAATACTTGGAACACATCAATAAATGTGGAACTTTTTTGGGGGATTAATCCCTATTTCAAAATATTTTCATAAATTTGTTTTGTGGAGTCGTTTATGTAATTGGTCTGTTATGTCAGTTTGTCTAGTTGTGAGTTAGGAAGTTATTGCAACTTTCGGTGAAGGGGTATGCCCCTTCATCCAAAATGAATCCTCATCTATATGTAGGGGATCATTTTGATGTTTTACGGGAGATCATCACACTATTTTTTATCACAATGCACTGTTGATGTTTTCTTCAAACCATATATCCAACTGTATGCAATCATATTCTCAGGCTTAATACAAATTAGGAGTTCTTTTCTCAAAGGTGTGATTTTTTTTTACTGATTAGTTCCTTATGATACCCGTTTCATGAAAATAGATGCCAAATATGCAGTCTTATGGAATATTATTTTGAATATGTTACAATTTGACCATCGGGATAAACATTGGTTATTAAACTTATTCTACCTCGTTGGCCTTTCTATGAAAAGTTAAAATCAATAAGACTAACTGCAATATAAATTCAAATTACTTGAACATATAGAAGCTATTTGGTTGATAGTTTAAATCTGTCTCATGAGGTTACATGTATAATCATAAAGATACAACTTCATCACCTGAGAAGGAGAAGGAACTAGTCTCTTGTTAATCTCTAGAATTTGGTTTGAATTTTCATTTATAAAGAATTCATTTAAATATTCATTCTTTTACAAACAATACATTTATTTAAATCACTCTTTCAAAAAGTATTTTGTTAAAGAATTCTTACAATATTCAATTATTTAGTAATTGTGATATTCTCAAGAACTCACTTGCCATCTTGAGAGATCACCCAAGTCTTACATACAACGACTATCTTCTATAAAAATCCTTAAGCCAAGAAGTTTGGTTAAGGTATATGCATACCTGCTTTGGTTCTATAGAGCCTAAAATATAGCTGAGGAGGATCATAACTGATCAATCATGTTAGTTGGAAAATCCAATCATTGAGTGGGAAAGCTCATAGGATTTCCAATATGTTGATTTGGGAACTAACATGGAGTTATAGGTGTTGGTGTGTGTCTTGAAACATCATAGGAAATATTTTATTGGAGATAGGGTGGACACTGCTTTAAAATTTGTTTTCAACCCATAGTTTTATAATATCATTTGATAGTTTCTTGTATTATATATCCTATATATTAGGTGTGTGAGATGAAGATTGTGTGTAAGAGTCTTGTAGCTTTTTAGTTACCTTTGGATCTCTAGTTGGTGATACTCCTAAGATAAGATTTCTCTACAATTATATTGTAATATGTTATTGATTTCAAAATAATATATGGGTGACTTTTGGAGTGTATATTTTTTCTCCCGAAAGAGTTATCCCCCAAAAAATCATTCATGTGTTGTGGTATGCATGTTGTTTTATGTTACTTATGTTAAGTATTTGTAACTATTTTAAAGATCTGAGAATTTTTTTACATTACCATATTCCAAAGTTTAGTGTAGGAAGTTGTTTAGCTAATTCACTTCCTTAGAAGTGGTATTTGAGCTTGACCACCTTTGGTTTTTTTTTTGGGTTGTTAGGTTTTTTTAACTAATCAAGTTTGAGTGGGAGCTTGTGTAGAAGATAATTTGTGATCTTATTCTACAAATTTTAAGATGGATAGTTCATGGAGGTGGAGAAATTTTGTGGAAATAATTTTGAAATGTGGAATATGAATATGGAGGATATGATAATAGATCATGACTTGTGGAATGTTGTTGATGAGAATTTCATGAAACCTAAAAATCTAGATGAGGCTACTAAATATGTTATTATGAACCATAAAGCCAAGGAGCTATTTAGATTATGACTTACAGACTCTATTTTAATCAATGTCCATGAAGAGTTCTTTGTAAAGAATATATGAAATAATCTTGGTGAGATGTATCAATAGAAGTGTTTAGTAAATAAGATTATCTTGAAGAAGAAGATATATTCCTTGAGAATGGAGGAGGGTGGAAAAATTAAAGACCACTTGGAAGTGTTCAATATATTGGTGGGTCAATTGGAATATGTTGATGTCAAGATGGATGAGGAGGAGAAATGTTAGATCTTTCTTTTTTCTTTTCTTGATACATGCGATTCATTTGATATTTCCATTGATAGTACTTATGTTGTTTTAAGGATGGAAGATGTGGTGGGTTCTTTAATTTTTGAAGAGATGAGGAGGAAGGTATCCATTAGTGCCAAGGAATACCTAGTTGTTCATGGAAGACCTAAGGAAAAGACAAGAATGATGAGACACATAATAAATACAAATGCAAGGGGAGATCCCTGAATCTCCTAGAAAGTCCAAAGTTATTTGCTAAAATTGTGGTAAGCCTAGACACATGCATAAGGAATGCAAAGAAGAAAAGAAGATGAAAAAAGAAGAAATTTAATTTTGATTATGAGTTGTAGAAGGAATATGGTGATGCATTCATTGCAAATTTGACCACTCATGTATATGATGTTGAATGTTTGATTGACTTAGGTGCATATTTTCATATGAACAATAATAGAGATTGGTTTTCTGAATATGAAGAGTTTGATGGAGGTAACATGTACTTGGGTGACAATTATCATTTTAATATTTTTGGCCATGGTAATGTTAAAATTAAGTTTTCCTATTGGTAGAATAAGAAAGATTAACAATATTTTGCATCTCCCTAGTATAATAATTTTTTTGTTTGTTTGTGAGACAGCTAAGAGATTCAAGTATGCAAGTAGTCTTTTTTGATGTAGGATGCAAAATGGCTAGAGATGCTATAGTGGTTGCAAGAGGTCTTAGAATTTTCACTTTGTATAAGTTGGATGTATACACTATTGAGTTTAATAGTGCTTCTATGAAGACAAAATCCATGGATATTTCATTGGAAAATGTGAGGTCTTCACCTTTAGCAGATGTTTATGGATTTTGGGTACCTAAGGGTGTTTTTTTTTCTTTTGAATTACAATTACCTATAGACAAGTATGGATTTTGGGTACCTAAGGGTGTTTTTTTTTCTTTTGAATTACAATTACCTATAGATAAGACTATGTTATGGAACCATAGACTTGGACACATTGGAGAGAAAGGTGTAATGACCTTGAAAAAGAAATATCTTGTTGAAGGTTTGAATGATTGTAATATTGATTTTGATTTATGTCAGCATTGCATTTATGGGAAAAAAAACCTCGTTTAGTTTTACTCAAGTTCTCATAAATCTTGTGATGTGTTGGATTTTATTCATTTTAATGTGTTTGGTCCTATAGATGATCTTTCCATTGCAAAATACACATATTATGTTTCATTTATTGATAATTATAGCATAAGGACATGAGTATATTTTATAAAGAGTAAATATGATATTTTTAGTTGATTCAAAGAATTTAAAGAAATGGTTGAGTTTTAGGTTGGAAGGAACATAAAATGTTTGAGGATTGATAATGATGATTAATTTTTCTCTAATGATTTTGATACATTCTATAAATATTGTGTCATTCATAGGAAAAAGATAAATATATATTATCTAGGGTAGAATGGAGTTGCAAAAAGGATGATCATGACTTTGATAAAGAAGGCTAGGAGTATGCTATGTAGTGCTAGCCTAGATTTAAGGTTTTGGGATGAAGCTATTACCACTATTTGCTACTTGATTAACAGGTCTCCTACATCATTTCTTGTTGATAAAAATCCTATGGAAGCATGTTAAGTTCATAATCATTCATTGAGACACCTTAGAGTTTTTGGATACAAAGCATATGCATATGTGCCAAAGAAGGAGAGAACTAAGTTGGAGAACAAGCATGTGAAATGTATCTTCATTAAATAAATTCATGGTGTGAGAGGCTATAAGCTTTGTGACCCTGTTAAACATAAGGTGATACATAGTATAAGTGTTATTTTTAGAGAAACTAAGCCTTATTATATTACATTGCATCCTAAAAAAGATTAAAAAGGACTATGTGATTCAAATACCTTATATACCCGAGAAAGTTAAATTGAGACCCCTAGATAGACAAGAGGTTGAGGAAACCTCATCTATCTTTGAATCTTTAAAAGAGGAGGAAGAACCTCCAACTCATCTTGTTCAAAGATCTACAAGGAAGAGACAACCACCTAAAAGGTATTCTCCTAGAATGATTGGAAATGTATTTTTTCTTTGAATACTAGTTTTGATGAGCTTATATCTGTAGAAGAGGCATTAGGTATGAATGATGAAAAAAATTAGAGGATTTATATGGATGAAGAAATTAAATCTTTGAAAAAGAATGATACGTGGATATTAAATCATTTTCTAAAGGACACAAACTTGTTGGTTGCAAATACATGTTCAAGAAAAAGATAGATAAATATATGGGTGCATTAAGAAGTATAAAGAAAGGTTATTTGTGAAAGGGTATTATTAATTTGAGGGTGTTGATTATGGTAAGATGCTCTCTCCTGTTGCAAAAATGATATTCATTATATTTTTCATTTCTATTTATGTTTCTTATGCTGTAGAGGTTGAGAAAATAAATGTGAAAACTACTTTCCTTCATGGTGATATGGAGGAGGATATTTACATGACATAGCCAGAGCACTATGCGGTAAAATGTAATAGTAACCTGGTTTGCAAATTGAAGAAATATTTGAATGACCTCAAGAAGAGCCCTAGGATGTGGTACCACAAATTTGATACATATGTGTTGAGTTTGGGATTTGAGCATTCTAAATAAAATCACTATATTGATTAAAAATACATGATGGTGGTCATTTTCTATAAATTGCATTATATATTGATGATATGTTATTCATTTTTAAAGGGAAACTTATGATTGTAGAGATTAAGTATTATCTTCCTACTACATTTGAAATGAAAGATATTGGTGTAACTAAACACATTGTTGGGATGGAAATTAGAAGAGATAAAGTGAATAGAAAGCTATGGCTATGCCAAAGTAAGTATGTGAATTCAATTTTACAGAGGTTCAACATACATGATTGTAAACCAGTATGTGTTACTTTTATATTTGGAACAAAATTATCTATTTTAAATTGTCTTACATCTTCACCAAAGATGGAAGACATAAGAAAAGTACCTTACTAGAGTGCAGTTGGAAGTTTGATGTAAGTTATGGTCTGTACTAGATCAAGCCTTTCCTAAGTAGTGGGAGTAATAGATATATGTCTACTCTTGGTAAATTTCATTGGGATGTAGTTAAAATAGTTTTTGAATATTTGAAGGGTACCTCAGAGTATCAATGCACATCAATGCATCTCTAGCTCTAATTAGGAGGGCCAATCATACCAACCTTACCTTAAAGATACTCAAAAGTATCCTTTGGCAAGGGCTTTGTGGAAATATATGCAATCTTCTCTTTAGTACAAACATATTCCAATATGTATTCCTTTTCACTAACCTTTGTTAGGAATGAATGCTGAATGTTTGGCAGCCATTCTATAGTAGTTGTTGCTGCATTCATGACTATGATTGTCATTGATGTCAACACAGTGATCTTCTGGAGATTTGCAGAGGAGCAGATAGTGTTTGGATTACCGCATGTGGGATATTGTAGATAGAGCTATATGATGTTGAGGATTTACTCTTTGATATGTTATATGTTTATGGTTAAGAGTGGAGATAGTAATTCATTTATTCATGGGAGTTATGAGAATTTTGGTAGAAGCAGTATTCAGGCAGTATTCCTGAGTAGCGGTTTGTGGAAATCGGATGATATCTCTTAATCAGGATGGAATCTGGTTTTGCACAGTTAAAGGGAAGTTGAAGACACATTGATAGTGACATGGATGATAGTGGAAACTTTGAGGTCACATGGATGGAGAATTATTGTATTTGGAAGCTGATAGTTTTGTGTAATTTTTGATGTAGCGTGTGGAAACTTTTATTTTGTAATTGGATGCCGACTCATTTGTAATTACTTGAGTGAGGTATAAAGGAAGGAATGTTTTTCCTTGTTGTAATATGGTTGAATTTTGATGAACACATGAAGTGAATAAAAGAGCTAATGCAATTGTGAAAGCAAATTTGTGAAGGAAGACATCTGAAGTATAAAGATCTAAAATTGAGATCTGGTGTAGCAGTGAGTGTAGAATGGCACAACCAGAGACGAGGTAACATATTGTTGAGATTAGTAATATTTTGGTATTATTCTATTGAGTAATACAAAGATTAGTTGGATAGTGTGTACAGTGATCTTACCCTGAAGTTGTTTGGGTAGTGGGTCCTTCTGTTTTCCATAACTCTTAATAGGGTTAGAATCTTTTAGCAGGGATTCAAAATCTCCAAATAGTGATTCATATGTATTGAATGTATTTCATAAGACTCCTAACAGAGCTCATCCTTTCACAAGGAATATTCATATTAGTGCATCTTTTATGGGCATCATTCCCACCGGGGTTTACTCTTTGATCAAGAGGTTCCCTAGTCAACATATCTTGTGTTATTGTGTTATTATGTATGAATATCTTTCTATGGTTGGTAATTATATTTATTACATGGTTAAATGATGTTGAAGTTGATAAAAGTTATAATTATCTGAAAACTGATTCAGCCCCCCCCCCCCCCCCCCTCTTAGTTATCTTGGTGGACTTTACTTTCTAACAATTGGTATCATAGCAACAAGTCCTTGAAAGAGAAGTTTAATAGCTTAAGGAGATCCATGGTGAATTTTAGGAAAGAAAGCCCTAATTTTGATGGAGTGAATTTTGACAGCTGGAAAGAAAAGATGAAGACACATCTATTGTGTTTAGGACCAGGTTATTGGTTGATTACAAAGAATGATAAGACTATCATTGGAGAGGATGATCTTGAAACATTTTATGGTGATGAGAGAGATATCTTCATGTGTAACATACTTGCTAGAGAAGCACTTTTGATAGCCCTTCCAAAGAATGAGTACAGTCAGGTAAAATGTTTGAAAACATCTCATGAAATTTGGAAAACTTTACACTCTACTTTTGAAGGTGATGAACATGCAAAGAAAGTTAGATTACATAATTGGATATGTGCATTTGAAGATATAAGAATGATGGAAGATGAATATGTTAGAAGCTATATTGGTAGAATGTCAGAAATTGTTGCAGGCATAAAATCTTGTGGAAGATCAAAGATATAGAATGAAGTGATATGGAAAATTCTGAGGATATCGACTCCTATGTTTAAGTAGACAACACAAATGATTGAACAAGTTATACCTTGTACTTTGAACTTTACAAGAGAGACTCTTCTTGAAAGATTGGAAGTAGTAGAAATGAACCTGAGGTTATCAGGAGACTTGCCTAGAATGGAGACAACATTTAGTGCTCTTAGTGTTCACCCTACTTTGTCAAGAAGCATCAGTGTGAGTGGAGATTATGCTGGTGGCAACAGATCTAGAAATGAAGAAGACATGAAGATTGAAGAAGGTATTGCCTTGCTTGTGAAGAGAGAACCAGATGGTAAAATTTTTTTTAAATGTTGGACTTGTCAAGAATATGGTCATTTTGCATCTAAATGTCCTAAGAGAGTTAAAAAGTATAGAATAAATTTAAAGCCTAGAAGATGTAAGGAATGTTATTATGCTAATGATGAAGATCTTGAAGCTAGTATAGAGAGAACTCTAAGTTAAAGTGATCTTGAGAATAATGATGACATAGGATTCGTAGCAATTAAAGAAGACATGAAAAAATTCATAAAGTTTAACAACTATGATGGAGGAGTTGTTAGAGTTGGAAACAATGCACCTTGTTTCATTAAAGGTATGAGATCTATTACTCTTGATGGAAAGACTAATACTGATGATGTTTACTTTGTGGATGGTTTGAAACATAATCTCTTAAGTGTTGGACAGTTAGTTGATAAGGGATATCAAGTTTGGTTTACTGAGAAAACTTGTGTGATAAAGGATAAAGATGGAAATTTGATTGGAACTGGATCTAGAACCAAAGGTAATGTATTTCAGTTGAATCCTACTGAGATGACATGTTTGATTACTAAGATTGATGACAATTAGTTATGGAATAGAAGGTTTTGTCATATAAATTTTGATAACATTGTGAAAGTAAGTACTACACTTGCAGTAAGGGATTTGCCTAAAATTATGAAGCCTACTAACATGATTTGCAAGGAATGTGTGATGGCTAAACAAAAGAGAAGTTCTTTTCCTAGTAAGAATTTTACATCTACAGAGAAGTTGGAGATTGTTCATATAGATTTGAGCGGTCCTACAAGGACTAGAGGATTCTATGGAGAAAGTTATTTTATGATTCTTGTTGATGACTTTACAAGAATGATGTGGATTGCATTTCTTTAAAAAAAATCTGATGCATTTGATAAGTTTAAGATCATTAAGAATAAAGTTGAGAATGAATCTAGAATGAAGATTAAATGTTTGAGATATGATAGAGGTGGAGAATTTACTTCTAGAGAGTTTAACACCTTTTGTGAAGTGATTGGTATTAAGAGACAATTTTCAGCCCCTAGAACACCTGAACAAAATGGTATTGCAGAAAGAAGAAATAGATTAGTGATTGAATCAACAAGAGCTATGTTATTTGAGAATGATTTGGTGAAGATATTCTGGAGAGAAGCAGTGAACACAACAGTGTATACAATGAACAAAGTAAAAATTAGAGCAGACATAAACAACACACCCTATGAATTATGGTTTGGACATGCACCCTCAGTTAAGGATTTTAGAATTTTTGGAAGCAAATGTTATATAAAGAGAGACGATGATATTGGAAAGTTTGATCCTAGAAGTGATGAAGGTATATATCTTGGATATTCTTTGAAGAGAAAAGCTTATAGATGTTACAATAAGAGAAGTAAGACTATTTTTGAGAGTGCAAATGTTAAAGTTGATGAAAAGTTCAAAATTCAGGAAAGAATGCTTGATTATGAATCTGATGAAGAAACTCATCCTAAGCCTAACACTGAAACTACTGAATTATTCTATGAGACTGATAGTGACTTGTTAAATGAAAACCACAGTGAAGTTATTGAAGAACTGACACCTGAAGTGAGATCTGAAACAATGACACCTAACAAGAATTTATCAAGGAATCATCCTGCCAAGTAGATTATTGGAAGCATTGATAGAGGAGTTCTAACTCAAAATAAGGTACAAGAATAGTTATGTTTGATTTCTCAAATTGAACCTAAATCTACTAGTGAAGCTTGTGAAGATGAACATTGGATTAAAGCTATGAAAGAAGAACTAGATCGGATTGAAAAGAACAAGACATGGGAATTGGTCCCTAGACCTAAAGATAAGAATGTTATTGGAACTAAATGGGTATTCAAAAACAAGATAAATGAACAAGGAGAAGTAGTAAGAAACAAAGAAAGATTTGTATGTAAGGGATACTCACAGCAAGAAGGAATTGACTATGAAGAAACTTTTGCACCAGTAGCAAGAATTGAAGTAGTAAGAATGTTTTTGGCTTATGCAGCTTATAAGAAATTCAAAGTATATCAGATGGATGTGAAGTCTGCATTTCTAAATGTTGAATTGGAAGAAGAAGTCTACATTGAGCAGCTTGAAGGTTTTCCTTTGACTCAAGAAGGAGACATGGTGTGTAAACTAAAGAAAGCATTATATGGACTAAAGTAAGCACCTAGAACTTGGTATGCAAGATTGGATAAGTATTTGTTAAAATTGGGATTTACAAAAGGAACAACTGATAACAATCTGTACACAAAAGAAATTGAAAATGGTTTGTTGATTATAGTTATTTTTGTTGATGACATTATTTTTGGAGGAGAAGATGAAGATAGTGACAAATTTGCTGATGAAATGAAGACTAAATTTTAAATGAGTATGATTGGTGAAATGAAATACTTTTTGGGATTACAGATAACACAAAATAGTGATGGTATCTTTGTAAGTTAGACAAAGTACCTAAATGACTTGTTGAAAAGGTTTGGAATGAAGAACTGTAAACCAGTAGGAACACCTATGGTAAGTGGACATAAATTATCTAGCATAGATGAAACACTAGCAGTTGAATAGAAAAAAGTACAGATCTATGATTGGAGGATTGCAGTACTTGACTCATACAAGACCTGATATAGCACATTTAGTTGGAATTGTAGCAATATTTCAAGCTGAACCTAGAGAATAACATCATGTAGCAGTGGAGAGGATATTAAGATATTTAAGAGGCATAATGGACTATGGATTGTGGTATGAAAAATCTGATGATTTTACCCTATGTGCATATTCAGATGTTGATTGGGGAGGCAGTGTTGATGATAAAAAGAGTAGCAGTGGTGGAGCCTTTTTCCTTGGAGGAAGATTGGTTTCTTGGCTAAGCAAGAAGCAGAATTGCATTTCACAAAGCACATCAGAAGCAGAATATGTAGAAGTAGCAAATAATTGTAATTAGATAATTTGGATGAAGCAAATGCTGAAGGACATTGGAATAAATTTTGTTGAACCTGTTGTTATACATTGTGACAACACCAGAATAGTTAGTATGTCTAAGAACCCTGTATTACATTCTAAGACAAAGCATATAGAGATTAAGTATCATGTAGTAAGAGAGAAAGTTGCTGAGAAAGAAGTCAGACTGGAGTATGTAAGAACAAAGGATTAGATAGCAGACATTTTTACAAAGCCTTTGCCTAAGGATACATTTGAGTATCTAAGAGGTATGCTTGGGGTTATGCCCTAGCCTACTTTTGAGAATTGATGTATTTGGTTGCATCCATCCAGTGGTATATGAGCCTTATCTTTCTTTTGGATTGGATGTTGGTACTTCCTCTATGGGGGAGTATGTGTATCTGAGCTGAGTCATGAGGACTCTAGTGAATGTATTTTTCTGAATAGTGTCTTTTGACATTGGAGTTGTTGTTGACATAATGATGAAACTTTCTATCATTGATGTCAATGGGGGAGAAGTGTACATGAAAAACCATTTGTACCATCTATTGGAGTGAACTAAATAGGAAAATGAAGCAATATTTGATTGAGAGAACTTGAAAGCATTTTCAGAGCAACAATGTTGTAGTATTGCATTTTTGGAGCATTGGATGTTTTTCATCTATGTTGCCATCAATACAAATGGGGGAGATTGTTAGGAATAAATTATGAATGTTTGGTAGCCATTCTATAGCAATTGTTGTTGCATTCATGACTATGATTTTCATTGATGTTAACATAGTGATCTTTTGGAGATTTGCAGAGGAGCAGACAGTGTTCGGATTAGCGCACGTGGGATATTGTAGATAGAGCTATGTGATGTTGAGGATTTAATATTTGATATGTTATATGTTTATGGTTAAGAGCATAGATAGTAATTCATTTATACATGGAAGTTATGAGCATTTTGGTAGACGCAGTTTCAGGCAGTATTCCTGAGTAGCGGTTTGTGGAAATCAGATGATATCTCTTAATCGGGATGGAATCTAGTTTTTCATAGTTAAAGGGAAGTTTAAGACACATTGATAGTGATATGGATGATGGCACAAACTTTGAGGTCACATGGATGGATAATTATTATATTCGAAAGCTGACAGTTTGGTGTAATTTTTGATGAAGTGTGTGGAAACTTTTATTTTATAATTGGACGCCGACTCATTTGTAATTACTTGAGTGTGGTATAAAGGAAGGAATTTTTTTCCTTGTTGTAATATGGTTTAATTTTGATGAAAAAATGAAGTGAAGAAAAGAGCTAATGCAGTTGTGAAAGCAAATTTGTGAAGGAAGACATGTGAAGTACATAGATCTAAAATTGAGATCTGGTGTAGCAGTGAGTGAAGTTTGACACAGTCAAAGAAGAGGTAACATATTGTTGAGATTAGTAATCTTTTGTTATTACTCTATTGATTAATACAAAGATTAGTTGCATAGTGTGTTCAATGATCTTACCTTGAAGCTGTTTGGGCAGTGGGTCCTTCTGTCTTCCATAACTCTTAACAGGGTTAGAATCTTTTAGCAGGGATTCAAAATCTCCTAATAGGGATTCATATGTACTAAATGTATTTCATAAGACTCCTAATAGATTTCATCCTTTCACAAGGAATATTCATATTAGTGCATCTTTTGTGAGCATCATTCCCACCAGGGTTTACTCTTTGATCAAGAGGTTCCCTAGTCAACATATCTTGTGTCATTGTGTCATTGTGTCATTGTGTAAGAATATCTTTCTATGGTTGGTAATTATATTTCTTACATGGTTAAATTCTATTGAAGTTGATAAAAGTTATAATTATCTGATAACTGATTCACCCCCCCCCTCTCAATTATCTTGGTGGACTTTACTTTCTAACAACCTTATCTCTCAAAAAATGATACTTGATAGATATATGCTTTTTCATTGAGTGTAACACAAGATTGTTTGAAATATTAATTATACTTGAGTTATCAAAATAGATATCAATTGGCTCATCAATATTTACTCTAATATCTCTCAATAATTTTTTCATCCATACCATTGGTGTATAGTTAACATCTACAACAACATACTCAGCCTCAATAATATATTATGATATGCAATATTTTTTTTACTTGACCATGAAACTAACCTCTTACCCAAGAAGAATGTACCTTCATTTGTACTCTTTTTGTCATCCACATTACTTTCCCAATCCACATTAGTAAAAACACTCAATGTAAAATCATTATCCTTAGCATACCACAAACCATAGGAAACTATTCCTTTCAAGTGTCTAAATATTCTTTTGACAACAACTACATGTGATTCTTTAGGTTCTTCTTAAAATCTAACAATAATGAAAAATCCATTCATAATGTGAGGTCTATTCTATGTCAAGTACAATAATCCACCGATCATAGATCTGTATCCTGTTTAATTTTTCTTAGGAGAATCATCATCCTTTGTCAATTTTTGACCGATAACTGTAGAAGTACAAATTGGTCTTGAATCTTCCATACCAAACTTCTTCAATAATTCTTTCACATACTTGGACTGAGATATGAAAATTCCTTTTTTCAATTGAGTAATTTGTAGAACAAGAAATAATTTCATCTCACCTATCATGGACGTCTCAAACTCTTTTTGCATCTCATTAGAAAATTCTTTACTAAACTTTCCATTACCAACAAAAATGAAATCATCAACAAAGACTTCAACAATTAAAGTATTATCATGATCAATATTGAAGTAAACATTACTATCAACAACACCTTTATTGAAACTAAGCTTCAATAAGTACTTCTCCAATCTTGCGTACCAGGCTCTAGGGGATTGTTTCAATACATACAATTATTTCTTCAATTAGAAAACCATGTCAATCTAACTAGTCAAAGGAAATCCCTCAGGTTGATCAACATAAACTTCCTCTTCCATTTCTCCATTCAGGAATGTAGATTTAACATCTATATGACACACCTTGAATTCTTTATAAATATCTTATGAAAGAAAAATTCTAACAACTTCAATTCTAGAAAGAGGAGAAAAGGTCTCCTCAAATTCAATACCTTCCATCTATGAGTATCCCTTACAAACAAGTCTAGCTTTATTATAAACCACTTCACCATCTTCATTTAATTTATCTGTAAATACCCATTTAGTTTTGATCACATTCTTTTCCTTAGGTTTAGAAATTAGGATCTATGTTTTGTTCTTTTCAATTTAGCCCAATTCTGCTTCCATATATTTAACCTAACTCTCATCATTACATGCCTCATCAACATCCATAGTTTCAATCTTATAAATCAAACAAATTTCATCTCTATTTCTAGCAAGTCTTCCTCTAGTCTGAACACCTTGATTCCTATCACCAATAATCTAATTTTTAGAATGATTTAACCTTACATACCTTGGAGTCGTTGTATTTTCATTTTTAGCTAAATCTTGTGTCTCCACTTCTTCCTCATTTGAAACTTATTCATCTTGATATGTTGAACTATTTTGATTCTAATATTTATTTTGTGCTTTAATTTCCTAATCTTCTTCCTCACCATCTAATTCATATGTGCATGATATAGCTTGTTTTTGATAGCTTTCATCCACTTTAACCTTATAATTTTCAATTATCTTTCTCAACCTATTATTGTAACACTCGTATGCTTTTCTCTTTGTAGAATAACCAAGAAAGATACCTTCATGAAATCTAGGATCAAATTTCCTTAAATATTCATCTCTTTTGATATAACATTTGCTTCCAAAGATTCTCAAATATTTCACTATAGGGACATGACCATACCATATATCTCATAATGGGTCTTACCAGTTCCTTTCTTGATTTGAACTTGGTTCAATTTATAGACTGTTGGAAACTTGGCTAATGTGGATGCATAGATGTTGTCATTATGGAAACATATGATCTCTATTGAGAGCATAGAATCTGGAATGCAAGTATGGCAAGTTGAAGGAAGAAATTGTCTAAGTATGGATACAGTGATCCTGACAGAGCACCCAATGAAGATTTAGTTGGCGACGTCCACTGGAGCAATATTTTTGTTTGTGTAGTTAACTAAAGCTTCTATAGAGTATGAGGATACCCCATCTCAGTGCACATAAAGTTTGGAGTAGTACGGACAAATTTATTCAAAGTTTACCGAAGATAGTTTTTGCAGATAGAACAGTTTTGGAGACAGTATTAGCGAAAGAGTTAAGGGATTATTTTTGCTTGTCAAAATAATGACTTAACATTATGAAGGGATGACATCCTAGATGTTTACTCTTGGATAAAGATTTTGGAAGCCGACCATGTAAAGTTATTAGCTTTAATAACTCATATATTAGGCATACTTGAAATGTAATGAAGTATAGAAGTGATATGTAAAAAGAAAGAAAAGATAACTTGTGATAGTTGTTTATTGTGATAGCAGCAAAGGCTATTGATGCAAAGTTGTAAGAAGTACCATATTATAGTCAGAAACATTTTTGTATTACCTATTTGGGCAGTGAGCTCAGCTGGTGATCAGGTTTTGTAATCTAACTCCTAACAGGGTTAAGGCTTCTAACAAGGCCTAAAGTCCTTTAACCAGGATAGATCTACTATATATTGTAAATTGACTCCTAACAAGGTCCAATATCCCTAACAAGATACTTTTGATTAGTGATCTTTGTGGGTACCATCCCCACTAAGGTTTTCCCTTGGCCAGGGTTTCCTCGAGAACATATGATGTGTTATGAGTTCTTTCTATTTACTGCTATGTTTGTTAATCAACTTGATAATCTTTGTATGCACTAAAGTAATCTGTTATATCCATAAGTGGGCAAAAGAAAAAGTTTGTGAAATACTGATTTAGCCCCCCCTCTCAATATTTCCTATTTCTAACAATTGGTATCAGAGCACAGTTACTCGGAGAAGGAACATTCAAGGAAAGCTTAGCAGCTTGAGTAAGATCTCTATGGATATGGATCAACTTTAGAAGAATCTTGAAGAAGCTCTTGAATAGATTGATATGCTTACTGATGAAAGAAAATCCTTAAGAAGAAAATATGAAGATGCAAAGAATGCTATTGACAAATTAAAAGGTAAGATTGAAGATCTGAAATCTGAAAAGAAATCTGATATGCTTGTTGAAGATTGTGATGAATTAGAAAAAGAAAATGAGATCCTTAAGCATGAGTTGAGATAGTAAATCTGAAGCTTAGTATGAAAGATGGAAATTTGAGATTTGATAATGAAAAATTGAAAATTGAGAATGAAGATCTGAGGTCAAGACTTGAAAAGGAAACATCCGAATCTAAAAAAGTAAAAATGTAGTATGTGGAACTTGAGAAGTATAATAAAATTGTGAAAGGTGAATTAACTCAATCTAAACAACAACTTGAAAGGCTATATTCAAAAAGTGATAAGACTAAAAAACAAATTTCTTTTGAAGAACCATTCTTTGATAGGACTGGATTTGGATATAGTGTGTTTAGAACAAACCATGAAAGTAAGAAGCCATATCTGAAGACATCTGAAAGTGTGGAGGAAATAAAGCTAGATGAGAACACATTGGAAGATCCACCTAAAGAAGAACCACCTAGAGAGAAAGAAGAATCAAAGCAAGAAGAATCAAAATAGGAAGAATCATCTAAAGGTATGAAAAGAGAATTCAAAGGTAGATGTTTTGCTTGTAATACTATTGGGCACATGAAGAGAGATTGCACAGGTAAGAAATTTAAACCTTTTAATGGACATTGTTATAATTGTCATAGTTTTGGACATAGAGCTAACGAATGTAGAAGACCTAAAGTAATTTTGAATAATTATGATAGAATGATTGGGAATACTAGCAATGCAGATAAGAAATCTATTGAAGAAATGAATCAAAGAAAAGTGGTAGTATGTTTTAGATGCAACAAAGTAGGACACATTGCTAGAAATTGCAGGTCACAGATTAACCATCAAGGATAGAGATTTGGAAACAATGGAATCATTTGTCAGATATGCAACAAGTTTGGACACTCAACAAGATTTTGCAGAATGAACAATGGAGGTTATCATCATAACCCTAACCCTAAGAACAATGCAAGAAGGAATGAAAATGCAGGAAACAAAGAGAAAGGTTGTTGTAGCAATAAAGATGAAGTAAAATTTGACAAAGGCATAGATCAAGGAGGTATAATCTGCACTGAAAGTTGTCAGGAAGGTAATGTAACTAATGGTAAGGATGAATCTTTACCTAACCCTTCTTTAAGTACTTAAATTATGTAAGTTTCTATAGTTTAGGACTTAGGATTAGTGTAGATTAGGAATTTGAATGAGTTAAGTTTTGTGCAGTTAGATATAGGTTTATTATGTTGTACTAATGCTATGGTTAAGTGTGCAAAAGAAAATATTGTGTTTTGCGAGGTCGCAGAAAGTTTTATGGTTGCAGGTTTGAAGAATCAACTTTTTCAAGTATTAGTGGCAAAATGAATGAATGTGATGTCAGATCGAGCTAATGTGAAGTGTTATAAGGTTGAAATCAAAGTTATTATGATTAAAAAGTGATTGAAAAGTGATTTGAAAGAAGAAAAGTGAGTTGAGGATGATTTGAAGAAGTTTGGAAGTAGTTTGCAGCGACGATCATACCAAAACCCTAGATTTGCAAAGTTGAGGTATTTCTTGATCTTTAATCAGTTGATAGGATGGATATTTCTATGGTTCATAATGTTAAGGATAAGAATAGACCAAAGATTAAGAAAGAACCAGTAGAACCAACTGAAATCGATGACAGTCTAGCATTATCATCCGTACCAGATGGAGTATTGCACATTGAGAATGTTAAATGATATTTAGGTTGTAAGTTTGAAACTTTGGGAGATGCAAATTTTAGTGATGATTACAGGAAATTGTACAATCAAGACATGTTAGTTAAACCAGCTTATGGGCACCTAGAGAACAATGAAATTATCAAATATTCCATGAAGTATGAATTCAATGATGAGGAATGTACCAAGATCATTTTAAGTAGAATCCAAAATGGGAAATTCTGGATGGAGGATAGAGTTATTGATATAACTACCGACCTAATTCATGAAGTTACTGGATTATCAAAAGTTGGAGAGATTCCACTGAATGAAAAGAACATGAGAAAGATTATTTTAGATAACACTGGATCTAGTTATAATGGTAGAGGAATTGTGATAGGTAAGATTAAGCAAGATGATGTTAGGTACCTTTGTAAGATCCTAACAACTAAATTCTATGGTAGTTCAAGGGAAGATGACATGGTTGCAAGAATGATTCATGTAGCTTATCTTATGTGTATTGAGAAGAAACTAATAGACCTATGTGAAATTTTGAAAATTCAGTTATTTGAGAACTTAGAAAAGATTAAGAAGGCTAAGTACACATAGTTTAGGTTTTCATCTCTGATAACCTATATGTTTTTCCATATTTTGAGAAGATTTCCTTACATAGTTGATTGGAGTGACAATGTGAACATAATGGAAAGAATAAGTTCAGTCTACATGAAGCACCTTTTTGATAAAGTTAATGACAGTGTGAAGCTTGTATTGAAGACTTTTTAGAATATTGTTAAGAACAAATCAAGGATTCCTCAATCCTTAGTTGAAAAGCATAAAGATGAAATTTGTTTTATGGTTGACACTGATTTCACCTACATTGAAGCAATTGAGCCTAGAATGGAATTCATAGACCCTCTTGGCTATGAAATATTTGAAGCAGAAATAGTAGGATATGTGAATAGATTGTTAAAGTGTGAGTTGGATGGTCATGCAAATAGGTTTGGAACCTATGAAGAGAATTTCAACTCTGCAATAAGTTTGAGAGAAAAGAAGCAATCTAGTAAGAGAGTTGAATCTACTATGAAGAAAATATTGAAAGAATCTGGTATGTCAAGTCATGAGTTTGACATAGCTAAGAAGACTACAGAAGCCTTGAGGCAAAGTGAAAATCTTGTAATTTCACCTGAGACATCAAGTGCAGATCCTGTTGATCCTATTGCAGTAAAGGTAAAAGTTGAAGTACCTGAAAAAGATGAAGGAGATAAATCTTTTTCTCCTATTCCTAGCAAAAGAGTAAAAGTGAGTGCAACAGGACCCGACAAGAGATAGAAAGTGGTTGTACCACCTATACCTAGAAATGTAGCAGTAATTAAAGATGATGATGTAGTTTCAATCAAGAAGAAAACTTGGAAACCAAGAATTGAAAGAGTTAATGAAGATATATTGAAGCATGGAGACTTCACTAAGTTGAATAAATTCTATGATCTATATGGATCATTTGACAGATTGAACTTTGAAAATGCAATGGTTACACACATGATTGTGGTAGATAAGAAACTTAGCACTATTCATGGTAAGATCCCAGAAGATTTGTATAACAGACTTGTGAATAGAAAATAGAGAGCACAAGAAGAGGACATAAAGATGAGAGAACATGTAATCAAACAGTTCTATGAAGTTAAGGATGAAGATCATTTGAAGAGATTCTTGAAGTCTCTTGGAACTTTATTGAGAACTAAGAGAAGAACAATCCTTATAATGGGAGGCAAAAAGGAGGAAGTACAGAAAGAGACAAAGCAAGCAGTAATGCAAGTTCTTGTAGATATAGTTGTAGAAAAGCATGTTGAATCAGACCCTCAGTAGAAGCAATCAGAGGAACCACATGCAAAGGAAGTTGGTATTGAAGAAGTTCCATCTTCTTCACATATCAATACTGGCAAAGAATCAATGGATATTGAAGGCACCAAAGTTACTCTAGAATCAGATGATGTAGTATTTCATGATCTAGGAAACATTTTTGACAATTTGGCTTTGGGAGAGCAAGAAAAGGTCACAAAATTAGAGAAGTATACAGAGGCAGAGGAAGCACCAACTGTATCAGAATTAGTTCCAACAAAGTAGTCAGTTAAAGGCAAACAAATTTTGACAGAGGCCACTACCTCTAGTGCACCTTCTATACCAGTTGAAGACATTAGTGCACCTGACAGTAAGAAGAGGCATATTGGTTCAATGTTTGAAGACCTTGGAAAAGAAGTTGAAGATGATGATCAGCTTGAGTTCATCACATCTTTGAATAAAATTATTGGAAAGAATAAGAAGGTGAAAGACCTTGAAGGAAAAGTTAGAGTTTTGACAGAGAAACTTGAGAGTGTGATCAACACTAAGGTATCTGAATCAGATCCACTTGAGAAAGCTCAATCAGTAATGAATTATTTTGACTCTAAATTTTCTAACTTGAAGGATATTGCTAGAATAAAAGCTTAGGAAGACTTTGAAGCAGAAATGCAACAAACTTTAAGTGTAAATATTTGAAATGATATTGGTAGTTTAGATGTATGCATAAAGAATTTGAGGAGACATTTTGAGACAGGAAAGAATTTGTACATACAATGCACTAAATCAGAAATCCTAATAGTTGAAGAGGATAAGAAGATCAGAGAGAAGTTAGATGCTATTACAGCTAAGACAAACACCTTGACAAGCCGTAATGTCAAGGTAAGTTCTGTAGAAAAGAGCATAAGGAAATTGAAAGATGAAATCAGAATGTTAGTAGAGGAGAAGAATAGAAAGATGATCAGGGTAACATCTTGAGAGAGGATGTCTCAATCAAGATATCAATTTTTGAAGATCAAATTGAGCAGTGTCTTTCAGCAAAGACATCATTTCAGAAGTTTAGCTTCAATTCCCTGCAAGCTTGTCAGATAGCAGCATACGAATTGAGTACTCTACTCAATGTTGCTAAATCCATCAGGAAGGTATGGGAGAAAGATTTTGAATCTTTGAATTTAGAGTTTGGTGATTGTGTTGCAAGCCTACCGGCTTTGCAATAACTGATAATAAGTATAAAGTTTTTGAATTTTTTTGTACACCCTATCTTTGTCATTGTTGTCAAAGGGGGAGTGATAGCAGAAAATTGAATATATGTTGAGGAAGGATACTCATAGGGGGAGATATTCTAGGGAGTATGATATTGTATACATATTGTATAACTTTTGGTCACAATTTTGTATAAGTTTTTTTTAAGTTTTGTTTGCACACTTAGCCAATTTTCCCATATGTTGCCACCAATGACAAAGGGGGAGATTGTTGGCAATTTGGCTAATGTGGATGCATATATGTTGTCCTTATGGAAACATATGATCTCTATTGAGAGTGAAAAATTTGGAATGCAAGTATGGCAAGTTGAAGGAAGAAATTGTCTAAGTATGGATACAGTGATCCTGACAGAGCACCTGATGAAGATTTAGTTGGCGATGTCCACTGGAGAAATATTTTTGTTTGTGTAGTTAAATGAAGCTTCTATAGAGTATGAGCATACCCCATCTTAGTGCACATAAAGTTTGGAGTAGTACGGACAAAGTTATTCAAAGTTTACCGAAGATAGTTTTTGCAAACATAACAGTTTTGGAGACAGTATTAGCGAAAGAATTAAGGGATTATTTTTTCTTGTCAAAATAATGACTTAACATTATGAAGGGATGACATCCTAGATGTTTACTCTTGGATAAAGATTTTGGAAGCCCACCATGTAAAGTTATTAGCTTTAATAACTCATATATTAGGCATACTTGAAATGTAATGAAGTATAGAAGTGATATGTAAAAAGAAAGAAAAGATAACTTGCGATAGCTGTTTATTGTGATAGCATCAAAGGCTATTGATGCGAAGTTGTAAGCAGTACCATATTATAGTCAGAAACATTTTTGTATTACTTGTTTGGGCAATGAGCTCAATTGGAGATCAGGTTTTGTAATCTAACTCCTAACAGGGTTAAGTCTTCTAACAAGGCCTAAAGTCCTTTAACCAGGACATATCTACTATATATTGTAAATTGACTCTTAATAGGGTCCGATATCCCTAATAGGATACTTTTGATTAGTGATCTTTGTGGGTACCATCCCCACCGAGGTTTTCCCTTGGCCAGGGTTTCCTTGAGAACATATGATGTGTTATGAGTTCTTTCTATTTACTGCTATGTTTGTTAATCAGCTTGATAATCTTTGTATGCACTAAAGTAATTTGTTATATCCATAAGTGGGCAAAAGAAAAAGTTTGTGAAATACTGATTCACCCCCCCCTCTTAGTATTTCCTAGTTCTAACATAGACTGCAGTGCTAGCCATTTCTCTCCAATAGACTTGCGATACATTTCTTCAATCTTCATTGTCCTTGTAGTTTCTAGGATAGTTCTATTTATATATTCTCTTTGCAATACCATTCTTATGTCAGGTCCATAGTGTAGACATTTTCCCCTTTATCCCATTCTCTTCACAAAATGCATTAAATTAACCAAATGTAAATTCTCCACCATGGTTAGATCTTAGACATTTAAAATTCATACATGTCTCAGTCTCAACCAGAGATTTGAAAATCTTGAATTTGTCAAAAGATTCTGATTTCTTCTTTAAGAATGTAACCCAAATCATCAATGAATAATATGAAATACCTATCTCCATAATAACTTCTAGTTCTATTAGGGCCACACAAATTAGTATGTACCAGATCTAACTATCCACTAGTAGAATAAGTCTTTCTTTTGAAAGTAGATTTAGTTAGCTTACCCAAATGACATTCCTTACACATCACATTATCATACTTTAACAATTTAGGTAAATCTCTCACTTCTTTAGTAGTGCTTATCTTCATAATGTTATCAAAGTTCACATGACAAAACCTTTTGTGCTACAACAAACTATCATCAACTTGAGAAATTAGACATGTATTCTTTGCATTATTAAAATAAAATACATTACCTTTGGTCTTTGTTCTTGATGCAATCTCAACTCTTGATCTTCCAATGATTTTTTACTTTCCATCCTTGAATTGTAGATTATAATATTTTTCAACTAGCTGTCCAACACGCAAAAGATTATGTTTCAAACCTTCAACATATAAAACATCATCAGTGTTATTCTTACCATCAAGTGTAATGGAACCTCTACCTTTGATCATATAAGGATTATTCTTATTGAATATGACAACACCACTATCATACCTCTCCAACTTCACAAATTTTCTCTTATCTTCGGTCATGTGATGTGAAAAAATGATGTCTATCACCCATTCATATTTTTCTTCAACATGTGTACAACCAAGGATCTTTCCTCATTTAAGAAACTAGGCTTCTCATCTTTGGTAGAAATAAACACAATCTCATCTTCACTCTTTTAAGATTCATCATTAGTTTTTTTATTAAAGTAAAAGAAGATTTTGATGGGGCCCCAAAAGATAATACAATAAGATATTGAGAGCGATTTGAAACCCCGCTAAGATGGGACACTGTAATAAAGAAATAATTTAGAGAACAACATCCCAAAGCCATTCCAGAGCTAGAAAATAGATAAAATCCAAGAATAAAATGTTCACCAAATAATCGATTGACCAAGAGGCCAACGCCTTACATCATAGAGAAAATATCAAAATAAAAGAGATCCTAAGGGGTACACAAGCTCCCCAACCAAAATACTTGGGGTTTGACATGGCTCCTAGAACCACACATGAGATTTCAATGAAGGCATCAAAAGAAACACTAGATGAATAATAAAAGAAAACATTCATTTCTTCAGCTCTCAAATGGATTCCAATGGAAACAACACTAATACCCATCTCTACCTCAATAGAAGATAGATCCACCTCAATAGGAGTATTCAACAAGAAACAAAGAAGCAATAACTTCACATCTAAACAAAAAATGAACCTTAATTGAGGGGAAAAGTGAGAAGGGATACAATCATCGATGTCCCCAATCTTAACAAAATCAACACCTATAGACCCCCCCACCCCAACAAACAGAACAATAATATCCCAAAAGGAGAAGCCATCCCAAGAATAATCACCGTCACCCTAGGAAGACACCTCAAGAAAGCAAGGGGCTAAGAGAAGAAGAAGGAAATCAGAAGGGAGAAAAACATCAAATCCCCTAGTCTTAAGAAACTCCATCCCCACCAATTTCCAAACTTCAACTGCTAAGACACCATCTTTCTATGAAGAGAAGCCTCTCAAAGAGAGAAAACCATCACACCAAGAAAGCATATCCAAAGGAAAAGAGACCTAGAGTTGAAAGAAGAAGAATGAATGGCTGAAATCATCAAAGAAACATCCCTTAAGAAAAATAGAACTAGCAGTCAACCATACCTCAACATGCAGGAGTCCAACTCCCTCTAAGGATAAGCCTTCCAAAAACCAAGAACACAAAGCCAGTGGAGACACCTCCTATAGGAAAATACCCTAAATGAGATGAAGAGAATTAGAAGGCCTAAAATATTTAAGAAACCATAAAAAAATAAAATCAAAGCCAGCTAAAAAACCCATCTCAACAAAAAGAAACCCAAGATACCAGAAGGAGGTACCATCCCAACAACTGTACCAACTACTGTTCCCATGTGAGAGCACAACCAATGAAAGAGAAAACCTAGAGAGAACAAGGAAATTAGATGGAACAAAATCATTAAAGGCCCCTCCCTTAAAAAAACCAACACCAACCAACTCCCCAACCTCTCTAACTAGGAATCCAAACATCTAGAAAGAGATGCTACCCAGAGAACACCCCTCAGAACATCAAGAAAACCCCTCTAAAGTAAGAGGGAACCTGAAGAAAAGGTGGAAATCAACACACCCAACAAAAATAAATCCCACTCTAATAAAAAGGTTGATTCTACCCAACTTACCTATACCATCAAATAGATAACCCTCAAACTAAGAAGAAAAACCTCCCAAGAACCACTATGGGCCAGCTGAAAACATCAAGCCTAAAAGAGCCAACATCAGAGTGAATAAGACCAAGCTGAAAAAAGAGGTCTTCAAGGCATGAAAAACCCATACCAAAGTGAGGAAGATAATAGAATCATAATCATCAAACCACCCTCTCTAATAAAATCCAATCCAATCAAAAACCTACAACTACAGACATAGGAAACCAACACCAAGAAAACCCCTTAACAACCAAGCCTCAACACAAAGAACTCATCGAAGACCCCGACACAAAACACCAAAAACCTCCATAGCTAAACCAAGAATATGAGAGCTCAAAAACCAAGCTAGCAAGTAGAAAAATCCTAGAACACCACCAAATATGACTACTAAAAGGAGAGAAAATATCCAACAAAGAGGAAACCTCCACCAAAATAGCCATTGCAAGCCAGATCAAGAAATGATGCCACTAGAGAAACAACATCACTTCAAAACCACCACCATCACTAACAAGAAAAATCCAAGTAGTGAGGATGACATCATAAAGAAAACAAGACTAGAACAAAGCCCCAAAGATGATCGGTAGACTGAAACAACCATGTAGGTAAGGAAATCCCTCCTCTCTTCCAAAAACTCTCCAGGTAATCCTAGAACAGGGGCCATAAGAGATCATATCAAGAGAATCCATTGACATGGAATAAAAGGCAATAGAATCAACCTGATGTCACAAATAAGAATGAGAATCCATGAGGAGCACCCCAAAGGTAAAAAACCCATCACCAAAGACCTCAAAACTTGAAGCATTGGGGCTGGAAATGACCCCACAAAATACCTCCTTCCAAACTAGAACAAAGATGAAGGGAGCATAGTGATAAGGAAAGAATCCTCTAAGAAGAACACAACATAGAAGTAAGCCCCCTAGAATACAATCTAGGTCATCATCATCATCATCATCTTCATCATCATTGTCATCTTCCTCCTCCTCCTCCTCATCATCATCATCATCATCATCATCATCATCATCATCATCATCATCATCATCATCATCATCATCATCATCATCATCATCATCATCATTACACGTTCATTAGCAACATAATAACACTTCTTCTGATAGTTAGGTTGAAATTTCCTAGGCTTATGCTCTAGTACCCTCGCAAGACATCTAGAATCAAAATGAGAAATTTTATTAAATGAAGAAAAATTCAAAGGTAAGTTTCCTTCATACTTACCATCTCCTTTAGGCAATCTCTTGGAAATTAGGGCTTCAAGTTCTTCAAGATTTTTCTCTTCTTCTTCAATTTCTTCCAACCAATGTGTCTCTTGTTACTGGAGCCATAGTCCTAATCTCTTCAATAGCAACAACCTTGTGATTGTAAGGAGTAAAGGATCTAAGTACCTTAGAAACAATTTCATCTTCCTCCAATATTTCACCAACACATCTGATTCCCAAAAAAATCACATTCACATTTAGTATGTAAGAATTGATGTTTTCATCCTCACTCATCTTTGATGCCTCATTCTTCCCTTTCAAACTTTTCTACTTGGCTTGCTTCACACAGGGATCTCCTTTATGAAAAGTCTCCAATTTTTTCCATATCTGATGTGTAGTCTCTAATTACATGACATTTTTGTATTTTGTATCTAACAAGGTGCTCAACAATGCTTCTTTTTCTTTGATATTATACTCAAATTGCTTCTTATCATCTGCAGTAGTAGTAGAAATATTTGTAGGAGGATTATAAGACTTTTTTGTGATCTCCAAATAATCTTCTTTGATGTATCTTAGGTGTGTAATCATCTGATCCTTCCATATGGAAAATTTAGTGTCTTCAAACCATAACTCTCCTTCTTAAAGGTTGGTATCCCAATTCTCCTCAAGTGATCAAGCTTCCAAAAGAGGACTTAGGTTTGATACCAATTGTTAGAAACAAGGAAGTACACATAACTAAGAGGGGTGGGGGGGGGGGGGGGGTTGAACTCAGTTGTGTCCCAAACCTTAAAACCTCAATCAAATCTTAAAATTTAAATCTCAAATTTAAATGATGAACATTAATATAAAGATCACAACATAATAACCATCACATAACACCAAGATTTTTGACATGAAAACCCTATTAAGGGAAAAAACACAGTGGGGTTCAAACCCATGAGATGATGTACTATGTTAGAAGTACTATAACATGTTAAAATTTTTATAAGGGGAATGCACATGCATTCAGGAACACTACCTAAAGATCACTTCTCAAATACAATAAGGGATACAACCTGAAGGAAGGCTCACTTCTTTACAACAAGTAGATGGACAACAATACACAAATCATGAAATGATTAATAACATCTATGTTATGCCAATACAGTTCTAATGAGGTAAATAGTACATTAGATCTTTATCTCAATTGTAGTTTCCACTCATACCTCTTCTCAACATCTCTCATGCACACATAATCCTCTCTCCAAAAGGATTTTTCATAAATACATTTATACAATTCATCAACCTATTTCTTCAAGGTCATCTAAGGACCTAACTGAAAAATATTTAATTAAATACAATATAATCATCAATTAGATCCAAAATATGTTAGCTAAGACATAGTAAGGATCCAAATATTCATCCTCAAACATGCTCTAGTTACATTAATCACACCTTGATCTAGCACAATATACTACACCATCATGTGAGCCAAGAACAATAAGAGCATCAACATGCCAAAAGAAAATATTCAAATCTGATCACATAACACAATGTGATCCAACAACACAAATAGGACACGATCTAGAAACATCAACAAGAAACAAAAAAATTCCATAGAAACAACCAAAACAAATCTGTCTCAAGATTCACCATGATCTCTATACTATTCAATAGGAACACCAATCAATAACCTCTGTCACTAAAAAAATAGCTTGTCAGCATCCAAATTATGAACCACTCAAGCTGAGGACACAAATCCATGTCCTAAACTCACCACCAGGTTAGAAACCAATAATATTGCATAACCGAACCACATTGATCCAAATACTAAAATACTATCTCTTCCTGAACATCCAAAACACCAGTCTTTGATAAATCATCCATAACTCACTAAAATCACCACGCAAACCTCTATAATTTGACATAAGTCAACTACAAAAAAGCATATGTACATTCGTAACATCTGTTCTTTAATACAATAGCCATACCAAACCAATATTCTCATTGAACATACTAAGAACACTAATATAAATAAGGAAATATGTTGACATCTATAACAAAAAATCAATGCCAATACATATATGCACGATAATCCAACAATCTCCTAACATACCTTACTTACGACTTGAATTCATCGTGAAATTGTAGTTGTTCGAAGGAAAAACTTTAGGTATTTTCCTAACTATTATAATATAGAAGTTTATTTTACACATACACTGAATCTATTTCCAAATAGATACTAAACATTTCGTAGAAAATTCACTGTTGAATAAAAAGTTACAAATTTGAAAGAATAAGATATAACTTAGCATCATTTCTATGATTTAATTTAAACAAGGTTTGTGGAGATGATAAGTTTGACCATATACTTTAACCAAGGGTTTGTAAGATTCAAATGAAAGCTTGATGGAAATCATTTGAAGGAATTTTAAAGGAAGAAAGGGTTAATAATTTTATGCGCCTAGAATGATTCTTGAATGAGAAAGAAGGAAAAAATGTCTAGTATAGACTTGTTGCACTTTTCTTCCAACTTTTGCTCCTACAAATTGTAATTCAAAATTTATGTCTTCTTCTATCGACCTATCTATCTTCCCTAACTTGAACCATCCCTTGTGTTGAGTGTTTATTTTACACAAGCCAATTACTAAAAAAATTAGAGATCCAAATTCCCCTCTTGAAAGAATAAAAAAGTTATTCTCAAGGTTTTGTAAGGCTATTTGTCAATTGCCTGAATAGCGCAATTAAAGATAAATGTGATTGTTCACGAGGAGGCCTTTTCTAGTTCAATCATTTGAGGGCTGCAAAATAAATTTTAACACTTTTGTATTTTAAATCTTTTAAAATGAAATGGTTTTTCCTAGCATTCAAATTTAACTTAATCTATTATGATTAATTTTACAAAATTTAAAAAGAACAAGGTAACAAGAACTAAAGAAAAATGCTGAAATAAAAACCTAATAGACATAAATCATTACTATATCAACTTGTGAATAAAAGCACTAGGAGAATGGAGAAAACCCACAAAACATAAATAAGAATTACTCACAAATCATGCTTTATAAATGCAATCATCAATGGACTATTACAAAGATGCAAGATTTGTCAAAATTCATCAAATCATGAAGCCTCTACGAGCGCATGCATACATGAGACAAATTTATCTGAAAAGCACAAATGAATGATTATCTCAATGATTTGTCACGATGAGAATGCACAATAATGATTAATACTAAATTAATTGATCACATATATGATTCACAATAAAAACAATTGGCTCTCTAAAACTCATGAACAAGCATTCATTGATTCACAAATTTCACATAGACAGTAGAAGATCTGCACCATGAATGAAGCACAAATTGTATGTAGCTTTATTGTAGAAAAACTACGGACCTCTTTACATTGTTTCAAGAAGTATATATATTATTTCAACTTCTAGAACATGAATCCTATAGCTAGGGTTTTCATCTACGCAAAAAATGGAGTAATAAAATTAAATCTAAAGTTTAACAAAGAAAAAATACTACTAAATTGATTTCTAACTAGCTTGCATGAAATCCCATCTATTTGCACAACATATACATGTAAAAATAGGTATAAATTCACCACAAAAAGGAAGGAAATAAGTTGTAGCTCCATTGTTCTTCAATTGGATTTCATCTTTAATTTTTTAACTTCTTGAATTCTTCACCTCAAATCCTCTTTTGTTTATGCAACTGATAGATATTACCAAGGTATTCCAAAATGACCCTAAAGTCACGTGTATTCTACCCAAAAATAGCTTCAACATGCATATTCTTTATTTCCCATGACAACCTAGAAATTTTGAACCCGACCCCAGCTCTGAAAAAATCAAGTTGTAGAAATGGGTCCTAAGACCCCATACTGACATGCAGGAATTTCAGCCTTATGGAACATGAAACTCATAAAAAATGAATCAGAAAATTTTTGAAGTCTACAAAACTATATTTCATATTCAGCTCCCTTTTAAACTTATTCCTCTGGTAGGATTGTAGGATGTGTTGCATGGAATCGATCGATGATTTCTTTCACTTCCTCGTAATTGGGAAATAAAATGAATCTCGACCTTTTCTCTTGTGCCTTTTGGAAGCTTTTGATACATGAGGTGAATTCTTATAGATCTTTTATATTCTCCATGATGGTCCTTATATCTTCCTTATTGTAATACATCTATTGGAGATAATATTATGTGCTTATGACCTTAATCATCCCTCAAGATTGTTGTATAATGTTCTCTGAAGAATACAACCAAGTCTTTCCCTCATTTTGGTAGATTTATAGATCAAGTCCTTCAAGGAACTTATCCCCTTCAGTCACCCAAGACACTGCATCCTTCCTCATCTCTTCAACTAATTCCACAATTGTAAAAAAATATTTTGTCACTAGTTGAACTTTACTAAACCAATCATCAAACTTATCTAGCTCATCGGGTTGGTATAACTTGAAAAAAATATTGAATCCTTGTTTCCAAATTTTCTTGAGGTTGGTCCTCAATTATTCCTAAATTTCAATTTTATCATATAACCCATGAACACCTTCCACCATATTTATCAGTTTAATTTTAATCAACACTATTACCCTATAATGTCGCAAAACTATTTCCAAGTTTTTTGGACTGAATGACTCAAAACTAGTCTTCCATTATGTATAAGATTTAATGAAAGAATGTGGAGTATTAGTATGAATATATAGAGCTTATCATTTCTCAAGATTGGCTTGTAATGTAACCTCTAGGTTATCTGGGTCAATGGGACCTACTATTTTAGTTACAAAATATTTCAAAACCCACTTTTGTTCCCAAAGATCCTGTATCTTTGACTCATCTTAGTACATGTACTTAAATACTTACCTCAACCCTAATCCTACCAATTCCTTCCCACTTTCTTGAGAGGTCTCTCCTAGATCTACCTCCTCCATTACATAGTCTTTTGGAGTTATATCAATAACCCTTGTCATTTGAGGAGGTGCTACCTCTCATGCCTTCTATTTGATGATGTCATCTTGTGTTACATAAGACATTCTCTAAGTAGTGCAACTGGATTCCCCTTTATTGGAAGGCTTTCCCTAGTATGGTCATGTATACATCCTCCTCCTTTGTGTATGTTCTTCTATGAGGTTGGGAAACCTTGGACAACTAGGTAGGTTTGGTTGAGGCTATCAATGGTTCATAGGATAAAATGAGATCATTCATTATCTGCACCTCCTCTTCATTTTCTTTCTCCCCCTATGCTACTCACTCCAAAACCTCCTCGATATCAGAATATTCAAGTGTCTCTTCCTCATTTTGTATTTCCAGTTCACCTTGGACCTATTCTTTCTCAGGAGAATTTTCCTTGTCTGAATTAGCCAATACCTCTTCCCATAGCTTAGTTATTGGCCTACCCTTCTTCTTTGACACTTTCTTTGTTTGTGTCTATGGAGCTGGAGGATGAAGAGGAGGTAAATCTTCTGGGATCTCAGTAGCTGGTGTGTGTGTGAGTTTAACACCTTCATGAAATTAAGATCAAGTAGCAACAATTTAAGCTAAATACAAAGGAAATTTACTCTAAAATGCAACTACAATCTATAACATCTCATGGATCTCTAGAAAGAAGTGGTAAGTGAGCTCTCAGCTGCAAATCCTCACTAGTGACACCTCTAAAATGAGAATAATGCTGCTATGATGCTTCTAAATGCTTATTCTATGATGAATTTATGCTTAATCTAGCTCCATTGATAACAATGCAATGATAAAATGCTAAAATGATAACTCTAAATGCTCAAATGCTTCAATTGCCCTTAGAAATGATCTCAATTGACTATAGTAACAATGCTTTTCAATTGAAATTCTAAGATCGAAATGCTCTCCAAAATGCCTCATACTTATAGTAATTTCCCAAGGGTAGGGGGTAGAGTGAGTTGATCATGGTTATGCTTGGGTAAGGTCAATTGGCTTTGCTTTGTCCATAAATGGGGGACAAGGAGGGGACAATCATTTAAATGGTTTCAAAAGGCTGGACCATTTCAACAAAAGTGAGTGATTTGTGTCCATTTTGTCTCCAATTTGCTTTGTTGAGGGAAATTATGATTTATTAATTAATTAAAGTAATTAAATTTAGCCATGAAGGGTAAGAGGTTCATTTTGATTTTTGCTTTCAACAACTATGTCATTAATTGAATTTAATCAATTTCGTAGTGTTTTTCCCCTTTTCAAGTTTTATTTAATCATTTAATCAAATTTTCCTTTGATTTGAATTGCCTTTGTCCCATTTATTGATTTTTCATGCTATTTTGATGATTTGTTTGCACTTTTTGATTGATTTAAGCCTTTTGCCAATTTTCTGTGTCTACAAATGCCCCTCTTTAAGTTGATGTGCAAAGAACATCGACTCAAAGATTCCCTTGGTATGATGATTTGATTCTATTCTGGTTCTGTGATTCCTTGATACCTCTGATAGTTGGTACGATGATATGATACTGTCTCTGATAGTGATATGCTGCCTGATATGATATGATAAACTGATCTGATACTGATTTGCCTCCTGATATGAAACTGATATGATATGATACTAATATGATAACCTGATATGATATGCTCCACTGATAAATGTTTTTGATGCGATGCCAATTTGATACTTTGATGCCCCCTCAGAAATAAAACATATTGATTCTTTGATTTGAAAGATTTTGATTAATTGGTCCAATATGTTTTCATTTTTGAAAAATATTGATGATATACCATGACTCACAAATTTGCATATCCAAGATAGATAGGTCTATTGTAGTTAAGAAAAACAAGTGATTATAATAACAGGATAATGGTACCAATGAATGTGATTTGTCAATCTGATAGGATAGTAAAACTGATATGGGTTAACTGATCAGTGTGAAAACTAATACTTCACTCTCAAGACATAGAGACACGAACAAATAATGATAGGTTTGATTGCTTTGATTGACTTGATTGATTGATGTAAGATGATTCACTGATATAAAATACTGATATGATTCCCTTGATTTGCAAAACAGGCACATTTCTGTAAATGATATATATACGAACCTTAGCTTCTTGGATATTTAGACTTAAGTCATGAGTTGACCCAGCTATAGTACATGTTATTGAGATGATTGATTATGGAGCTCCTTCAGTTTGTTGATATTATATCATGTTTTAGTTATTGATCAGGACTTGGATGTATCACTTTGATGACATTGTATCTTTGATTAGATAGACTTCATGGATCTATGATGTTATGGGCATTTATTGATGATCTATGGACTTTCCTTGATTCTTGATTGAACCCCCCCATTTGATGATTGATCAAGATTTTGATTGAATGAACCCCCTTGTCCTTGGAAAAATACTACAAACAAATGCACATGCAATTAATCTAACATGATAATGCAATTAACCTTCCATGATAATGCAATGCAATGCAGCTAAGTGTCACTAGCTTTTAGCAAATAAATGCCTCGAGGATAAATTTTCATCATTGAGCATTTTGGGACTGGAAAGTTGATACAATCACCACTGCCCATTGACATGATGATATGAATACCACTTTTTATCACATTTGGTAACCTCCTTTTTGAACTAGTACAACCCACACTAGTCGAATAAACCAACTATGAGGGTATGAATACCAGTTTCAATGAATTCAATGTTCTAATAAACAAACAAAGGTCAACCTTCCACCCTATATGAAAGTCCTCGATGGTTCTTTGGTGACCATGTCATTAGATGAATTCACATAAGTTGTGGGATCTTCCTAAAGATAGTCACTCAAAGACAAGAAAAATATCATGTCTCCATCATTGCTAATCTAGTCGAAACCTCATCGATTAGCTAAAAAGATGTGATAAAAATCAATGTAAGTAAAGATAATCAAAAGAAAGCTTCAAGTGTTTTGCATTGTTTCATGATTTTCAAAAATTATTTCCAAGCATTCTGATCTTTTTAAAGTGTTTTGTCAATTTTTAATCCTGAATAATAAAGTCAATGAAGACTCAAGGATCAAGTTGTAGGCTCAAATACTTGGTTAGTGAACAATGATATCCATCAAAGGTTCATGAAAATCTCTCTCTTCTAAAATTTTGATCTCTCTCTCTGATGTGACTGAATGTTGTACTATTGAATCCTTTTGAAGTTAATGCCTTACTTCATGTGAATTCATGCTTGTTTGCTGAAATCCACTGATTAAGATCAAATGCCCCAGTTGGATAGAAAAAATGTTGGACTTGGACAAACTTCCAAAATATTACCGAAGCTTGGTTTAGGCAAGATGCAACTCAAAACACTTTATGCTTTCCTTTTTACCAGCTCTCAAACAAGATCACATTGGTTTGCCCCCAATGTCTAGCAAGATATAGGACATGAAGGATGGATTTTCAAGCTGATGGATTAGAGATGGAAAGGCCATGATGGATGAAGCAATGCGAATGTGACCCGTAGGACTATCTCCTCAAGAGTACCCAAGCTAAGGAAAAATGATATAGCAATGTGAAGCATGTTTTTAGATAAGCCATGGAAGTCAATTGTGGAGGGATAGATAGTGTATAGGATAATGATTTGTTGCCATAAAAATGAGGGATCCAAAAGAGTGGACATGTCAAGAAGTTTTTGATAACAATTTTTTTTTAAAAGTTCTTCATCTTGATCAAGACCAAGGGTCAATTTGGGTAAGATGTGGATAAGATAACACAATCATGATAAAGGAGTGATGGAGGCTATGACGGGATGTTTTGGGATTATGAAAAAGCTATCAAGGAATAATGAAGGTGAATTTGGGATAAGCAAGATCATGATAGGGTAACATGGATGCAACAAGGACATAAGCTGATGGAAAGGATAATAGATGTCAAGATACTTGATGCTCATGGATATGTTCAACCTTGTCAAGATGAAAAGTGAGAGAGGAAGTATGGATGAAAGTGAGATAAATGATAGGAAGATGAAGGATAGAATGGATGAAACTTTGCCCCCAAGTGTAGAGTGCAAGAAGGAAAAATTACGCATGATGCCTGTTTGCCAGGTTTTCATCATGGTACTTGTCTAAGGTGCCACAAGAAGTGGTTTTTTACCATAAGACAGATTTATTTCTCTTTACTTTTGTTACCAAGGTGCCTATTGCTAGGTTTTCACCAAGGCACTTTTTCTCTTTTTTCATTTTTTTCTTTTTTTCTTTGTTTTTTTTTTGTATTTTTTGATATTTTCCCAAAAGCGGAATCTTTGGACAATGCTCCTCTGAAAGATATGCTATAATAAACCATGGGTATGACTAGGATGCTCAAAGATATTGATAAGAGGGATGGAAGGACATAAAGTATGCATTGGAAAATGAATGTGAGGATAAGAAGAAGGTAAGTTGCAGATGGGAATGTTGGCAAGATCAACTTTGACACACACTTTGAAGAGTGGTGTAATGATGGAGGAATGATAGATGGAGGTAAGGGTCCTTTTGAGGTAGTAGATTTTTGGATATGAGAACCCAAATCAAACTTGGAAAGTGGAGGATGTTTGGAAGGAGATGGAATGGAAGCCTTTGGAAGCTTGAATGTCAATTTTGATTCTTCTTTTGTATGCAAGTCCTTCAAAAGTGACTTGGGAATCCACATAGTCTTTGATTTTTCTTTTTTCTTGGTGGACCTTTGTGGCCTTTCACATATTTCATTTTTCTTTATGGACCTTTGTGGTCTTTTGGATATTTCATTTTTCTTTTCATTCACATGTCGATTAGATGGGACATTGTGATTTTTATACACATATGGATTCTTGGATTTATGATTGTTATTTTGCACATCCAAGTTACTTCCAAAAGACTTAGGAATTGCGGATGAATAGGAATAATATGGAGGGTTCATATGGATCAGTGTTTGGACATTCTTCAAGTATGTGTGCCTTCGTTGATCTTGATACATGGTAGGGTAAGTGAATGGATAACTAGGGATGATAGGAATAGATGATGGAGGAATATATGGACCTAATATGGATGGAAGGAATGAAGACTTTTGTTTTGGGACATAGGAACCCAAAATGGATTTAGAGGATAGTGGAGGTATGTGGTTGCATTTGAATGGAGGAATATAAGGTGTGAAAGGGATATCAATATCTTTGGAAGGAACTGCATCACCAAGATTCTTATCTTTAGGATTTATCTTTATACCAATAGGCTCATGAATGGCTTTGATAGGAAAACATTTGATAGGATCAACTGAAGCTTCAGTGGATTTATTATCATGCAAGGGATTTGGAAGAATGATGGTTTCTTGAGGTGAACATGGAGGAATATGATAAGGAAATGATAGGATGCTTTGATCTTGACAAGGATCTTCGAATGATGTAGACATGGTATTTTTCTCTTGATTTTCAATATGCTCATTGGAAGTTATGGAAGGGATATCTTGATCTTGCTTAGGAAGTGGAGAAGATGTGGAATTTGGAAGGGTACTTTGTTCTTGGAATGGAAGGATATCATCTTGGAAGCCATGAAAGAATGCAAGGGGATCATCACAAGGTTCGAGGGATATGGGACCTTCATCAAATATGGGAGGAGATTGTGTATAATCTTGATCTTGATCTTTATCACTATTTATCTCTTTTCTCTTTGGATTATCTTCTTGACATGGAGCCACTTCTAAGGATAAGGTAGATGTTTGGATATGTATGGGGAATATTTGGAAGAATGATGTAGGATCCTATTGAATGGGTATAATAGGCATTGAAGCACATGAAGCCTTGGGGTCCATGATCTTTGAAGCATGGAAAAGGTCTGCAACAAGATGTAAACTAGCTTGGGTTTCTTTTAGAGGTAGCCCTTGAGGGTAGCCATAGTCAACTTGAAAGGTGTTATCATTAGGTTCAATTTTTGATGGAGGAATTTTGGATAATTGTGGATCTTTGGGAGATGATTGAAAGATGAAAGGAGTACATGCTATGGGAGAAACCTTACTAGATAGGGGTTTGTGCATTAGATCTTTCTTGAGAGTGATACTTTTCTCTTCATACTCTTTATTATCTTGATCACAAATAGGTTGATTATGAAATTTCCTTTGATCCAAGATAGGTTTGTCACTCTTAAATGCTTGTTTTTGTGAGGAGGATGAAGATATGGATGGCACATCATCATAAATAAAAGGACACCTTGATCTTAACAATGACTTTTTAGATGGTATCTCTTTTTGTTTTTCCTCATTCTCTATCAAGGTTGATGTGTCAAAATCACAAGGAAGCTTAGCTCCTACTTGAACTAACTTCATGAAATATGCTTCTTTATTCCTCTCCAAAACTAATTGCATTATTTTCACAAACATGGGATCTTGGAGTGCTTCTGAAACTTCATCTTCAGATACTTCATCATCTTGATTCCAATGGAGATTTTGATCTTGATTTCGATAATTGTTCTCCATAATAGGGTTGATTTTTTTCTCAAATAGACTCATCATTATTAATGATTTTCAAGAATATGATCTATTTGTTGCATTGATAAAGAGTACCTTCAAAAAGGGTATCCAAATATGAAACCAATTTTTTCTGAATCCTTCGGGAAATACTCTTTGTTTGCCCCTTTGTGTTTCTGGGCGTCACTGAACCAAGCATAGGCGTGACCAAAACTTCTATAGGCATGCACTGGTTTGTTGTTAGGTGGTCCTCTGTAGGTTCTTAGGTGACACTTTACTGTTACTAAGTGGGTTTCCAATTCTTCCAGGCGTGTCTCAGTTTTTTCTAAGCGTGACTTTAGGATGTCTACGTGGGTTTGAATAAGTCATAGGTGTGACTAAATCTCTGATAGGTGAGTGTGTTTTTTTTGCATAGGTGACACTTATTTGACCAAGGTGTAAGGTTTTTGATTTTTAAAATTTTTAAGATCAGATTTTTCAAAATTTTCTTGTTTGAAAATAAAAAACAATTGCAGCACACACATCAATGTCTCTAAAAACAATCTAATGTGTATATTCTCGAATGTTTTCACAAGTATAGCACAAGAATAGATTCCAAATAGCCTACCTAAAGTCAAATTGTCTTGTAAACATGGCTCTACAAGGTGGATTTGCTATTTTATCTAGGTTTTAGTAAATATTCCGTTCAAAATGGATTAAAATCTCCCATCCCCCAACTATGTTAAGGGGCTTCCCACATGCACCAAAGCATGATTTTGTGCAATCCGTGAGGACTACTAGAGGAAGTTCAAGAAATTAAAATTCTTTTGTCATGCACCCCATTAAGGATACATGCATTTCATTTTATAGTGGGTCAGATTCTCGCGGAAAAAGCAAGTGTATCCCACTTTGGGCTGTCCCTCTCACCGGCCCTTTGAGGCAATCTCGGGAGGCGAGCCCACTAAGTTCTAAACATGTTCATTGAAAAGCATGAAAAGTGGATTTCTCCCAAACACTTACAATCAATTTTTGTTCTTTTTCAACCCCATGACAAAGGGGTTCTTATAGTTGAAATGTTTGTTCTTTTCTTTTAATGTTTAAGCTATGTTTAGAACTTTGAATATGCCACAAGCTAAGGGAATGTGCAAGCTTGATGAGAAAAATACCTTAACCGATGCTAGCAAAGGCTAGGGGCATTTTTAAATAGTAGTTTTCTTGCTTCTATCTCCAAATTTTTCCCTTAGCTTAGCAAGTGCATTCCCTCCACCAACAAGTTAGTCAGCACAAACAAACAAAGTGAGGGGAAACCAAAATCAAAAGCTTGAAATACTACAATTTGATTATGCTCTTGATTCTTGTTATTCAAATACTTTGAAAGTTTTACAAACTTAGGGACTAAATTCCCAATTCTAAGAAACATATTTTAGTTTGTAAGCATTTAGGACAGCAAGGTATACTCTAATAGGACGTCCTTTTTTGTTTCTTTTTTTCATGCAAAAAGGAAATTTTTTTTTTTGGAGCAATTTTCTATGATAGAGCATGTACCTTAGTATCTTCGTCCAATGTTGTCTCAAGAACCACCTTAATGTGTGCTTGATTCTCCTTCTTAATCCTTTTTGTCAAGGCTCTATCTTCTTGATTGACTCTATTTTCTGGCTTCTACACCTTCAAATGCTCGTTCATTTACTGTTTAAACACCATAATAGCAAATTAGTCCTTGTGATTTATCAATTTAAATGTGAAAATAAGCCAGAGACATCAGGTGACATAATCCAGCTAGTACGCATGAGTAAACTATGTATAGGCGTAACGTTATCAGTAGCGACTGTCACAGTTAAGGGCTCAAGCGATACCAAAAGTTACACAGGCGTGGGCAGTTTAATCAAAAGCGTGACTAGAAGATTAAATTGTGCAAAATAGTAAATTCAAAGCGACATAATACACTATTAAGCGCTAAATTTTCTTGCAAAAGCATGACTAAAATTATTGTATGCATGAATGAAATGCTTTTACGTGTGACTTAATTGCTTGTACGCGTAAATGAAATTCTTTTTTGCATGAACAAAATTATTGTATGCATGACTAAATTGCTTACACGCGTGACTTGATTGCTTATACGCATGACTGAATTTCTTGTACGCATGACTAAAACTATTAAAGGCAACGCAAAATCTCAAATTAAGCGACAGTAGATTAAACATAAGCAATACTTCCTGTGTCGTAGGTGTAATTATAATCCACAAAGGCTGAAGGCTTTATCAACGGAAGTGGAAGTGTCCAGCTAGCAGGTGTGATTATAGAGCTTATAGGTGATAGAGATCTGACTTTAGGTGTAAGTGAATCTCCTGTAAGCATGATTTTACCTGTTTCCTGCATAATAAACACAGAAAATGGAGAATACAAACATGCACATGATGATGAAAATGATAGAATGAGGCTTAGAGCCCCACGGTGGGTGCCATTTGTGTGTGTGAGTTTAACACCTTCATGAAATTAAGATCAAGTAGCAACAATTTAAGCTAAATACAAAGGAAATTTAATCTAAAATGCAACTACAATCTATAACATCTCATGGATCTCTAGAAAGAAGTGGTAAGTGAGCTCTCAGCTGCAAATCCTCACTAGTGACACCTCTAAAATGAGAATAATGCTACTATGATGCTTCTAAATGCTTATTCTATGATGAATTTATGCTTAATCTAGCTCCATTGATAACAATGCAATGATAAAATACTAAAATGATAACTCTAAATGCTCAAATGCTTCAATTTCCCTTAGAAATGATCTCAATTGACTATAGTAACAATGCTTTTCAATTGAAATTCTAAGATCGAAATGCTCTCCAAAATGCCTCATACTTATAGTAATTTCCCAAGGGTAGGGGGTAGAGTGAGTTGAACATGGTTATGCTTGGGTAAGGTCAATTGGCTTTGCTTTGTCCATAAATGGGGGACAAGGAGGGGAAAATCATTTAAATGGTTTCAAAAGGCTGGACCATTTCAACAAAAGTGAGTGATTTGTGTCCATTTTGTCTCCAATTTGCTTTGTTGAGGGAAATTATGATTTATTAATTAATTAAAGTAATTAAATTTAGCCATGAAGGGTAAGAGGTTCATTTTGATTTTTGCTTTCAACAACTATGTCATTAATTGAATTTAATCAATTTCGTAGTGTTTTTCCCCTTTTCAAGCTTTATTTAATCATTTAATCAAATTTTCCTTTGATTTGAATTGCCTTTGTCCCATTTATTGATTTTTCATGCTATTTTGATGATTTGATTGCACTTTTTGATTGATTTAAGCCTTTTGCCAATTTTCCATGTCTATAGCTGGTGTAGAGTCATCACTCTTGGGTTTCTTGGTTGTTCCTCGTGCACTTATTTATCCTTCCTCGAGCCTAGTTACTTATTCTTCAGTTTCATTATGTTGTCCCTCCATCCCTGTCTCTTCTTTTATTTATGATTCTTTTTCCAAGGAAGGGTGGGTAGGTATATTCATTTCTCTCTTCAATAAATGCTTCATCTCTACTTACTCCCTCTTATTTTCTTTTATCAATTGATGTTGGAGGGGAAGTAGTTTCAGTCAGTGCCTATTCTTGTGTTCTAGTTGGTGGTGTTGGAGAGGTAAATGATGGAAAGGTGAACTAGATTAGAGGATCTTGGAGGAAAGTGATATCTTCAAAATCTAATATTTCAAATTCATCTGAACCTAGGTTCTCCCGGATTTCCTTCTCCCCCTTAGTGTTGATATCAAGGTTGATTGGTTCCCTTGGCACCTATGGCTAAGAGAACCATTCAATAGTCACGCTTTTGGCAGCCACAATAGCCCACCTAGTTCTTCTAACCAAGGGTACCTCTTCCTCTTCCACTTCTTCTTCAAGTAAAGTCTCCAGCTGAGGAGATACAAAATCTCTCTTTCTTTTATATACTCTTTCCCTCGCAGAAGGTTTTGTATCCTTAGGGGACCATGTTTAAGAGGGGGAATACTTCCTCATTCCTATTTTTGTGGATGTCTATAATGGATCACTCTATGGAGTTATTTTCTTATGAGGGAGGGGAGCATTTTCATCATTGTCCTTTCTTTTTTTACAAGACCATAGGTTGCAGGCCTGACATGTCTCTACACTATTTTAGGTTTGCTATGCACCATCTCCTTAAAATTAGGATTGTTAACTTTATTCCCCTTCCCCTTCTCTACTTTAGCTAGGGGGTCCATTTTTGGCTTCATAGAAATGGGGTCAAGCATGAAGGTCTTATGATCCATTCCAAAGTAAGATCTATAATATGATGGGCCCTCTATCTTAAATCATCATTATCACCCTGAGCTACCTTAGCATTCAATATTGCATTATTAAAAAATTTATCTTTATTGTATATATGATCCAACATGTTGTCAATGTCAGTTTCCCATACTTTGGGAGGAATGAAAAATTTGAGGACATCTTGTGCACTCTCTATCTCTATTATACAATGATCCTAGATTCTGGCCTTGTAGTCATCTATGTAGTTGATCAAATGGTCTTCCAGGTGCGGTTCATGCATGTAGAATTTCCCAACAATGTGGCTATAGGTGACAATTGGATCAAAATTGGTTCTGATCAGGTGGAGCTCTTCCAAAGGGAACTCATCCCACTCCAAACCTATTGATTTACAAACTTTGATATTTTGGACTAAATATGACCCTATAAAAATAGGGAAGTCCCAACAAAGATTCTTCTTGGTCTTGATGTGTTCGTATGCTTCAACTAATTATCTTGCCACTTTCACAATAACTAATTTATCAGAGGGGTACCTAGGCAATTTCTTAGGAGCTAAAGTGCTTCCCTACTACTTGTATGTAAAAAAAGGTTTTGAATTGAATGTAAGATGCCCCAATGGCATGAACCTTTGTTGTCACCTCTTCAAATAAAGTTTTAGCCTAATCACCTTCAATAGACCTTATTATTGAAAATATGAAGGAATCATTTACTATCCTGTATTATGGGCTATCATCCTTTAGTTTCTCCTTCCTCACCAATTGAGGATATACTATATATGGTCATGCACTCTAATATTGGAAGGACCCCCATTTTGTGAGCCCAGGATAATCTACCCTTGCAGCCAATAGATAAATGATGTATCAGGTCATGTAAAATTTGGGGTCATTCTTGACCTGTCTTAACAGGTCATGCAAGTTGTCACTAATGATGGTAGCTCAATCTATTCATACCTTCCTCCTCCTTATCTTTTTCAATTATGTGAACTATCCATGGGTCTAACTATTGTGTAGTTGGTAATCCATATACCCTGCTTTGAAGTGTTACATCAACACCCATATCTTCAACGAGGTAGTCTTTTCCCATATTAATTTTGTCCAACTTGTCTTTCTTGGGAGGCTTGATAAAGTATTTTTCCTTAATGAGGTCATAAATCTTGGGGTTACCTTGGAACCACCTCATGCCCTAGTCAATAGTGATTGGGTAATAGTGATCTACCTTTTGAAGGTGGAAACCATCTTCAATGATATTTGTGTTACAAGTAGTGGTTTCCATTACACCAAAAGATTGACCTATTAATGCCCGATACAACCACTAGACTTATAGAAGACACAGGAGGTGGTTAAGCCATGTCATGAATCTTGAGGGGAGTGCTGAGAATTTTTCCAATAATCTCCTCCTTAGTGTTACCTGAGGGGATTCAAATCCATGACCAAGATCTGATACCACTTGTTACAAGTAGTGGTTATCATTGCACTAAAAGATCAACATGTTAATGTTAATCTCATATTGAGCATTTAAGGTTGTCATTAGTATCAAAGGATAGTAAATAGGTCAGTCGGTTATTTATATTGAGACAACCGGTAACTAGAAGTAAGACTAAGCAGTCGGTAAAGCCTTACATTGAGCATCACATAGTTAACCAAGCACCAGTGACACCGACACCAACAGTCAGTAAACACCAAACAGATTATACAGTGTTTACCGATGATCACAGTAAATGGCATAGTAATAAAAAATGGTAGATTATTCTATGCAAATGGTTATAATAGATCATAAAATGGTTTACCAAGATTGAGGAGCATTTATTGTAAAAGATATTCATTAAATGCAATGATTATCTTATTTGTATTAGTTGATCTAGGTTATTTTGCACCATAGACCTTAGGGTTATGATTTTCTTTTGTAACCTAATTTTTGTTAAAGCAACAAAAAAGAACACTATATATTGTATATGTTCGCACCATTTTATAAGGTTGTTGAACTGATATATATGAATCACGGAGCACTTGAAGAAATTGCCTATCTTCAAGACAATCAGTTTATCGAGCAAGATAGAGTACAGAGGTTTTCAGATTGAGCAGAATCAGACAAGGCAACCGAGAAGATCAGAGCAGAGAACCATCATAGATAAGGTGATATTTTGATAAGAACTTATAGATTTGTTTTAGACAATTGAGTTGTCAACTAGCAGATAGTTTACCTATTACTTTCTAACAATTGTGATAGAGATTTGATAAATCTCTTAACAAAGTAGACTTAACAATCTTTGTATAAATCTCTTAACTGAGTACACACTTCATATAGTGTTGTTAAATCCTATAATTAGGTAGATCTAGTTGATCTAATATGTTACTCCTAACAGGGTAAGATCACCAGAAGTGATCAAAACTTTTAGCCTTAATAGGCAAACCTTTTATATCTGTAGTAGTGAAGAATTTGTGGGTGTCATCCCCACCACAGTTTTTACCTTCTAACAAGGGCTTTTGCGTTACCAAAATACTTGTGTTATGTGATTGTCATATTGATTTCATATTTTTTACTTTCTTAAGTTAACTAGATGATTGATTTATGCAATTAGATTCAAGTTATTTTGATCAGTTATCATAGTATTCAGTTATAGATCAGAAAGGTTTTGCAACTAAAGTTTTGAAGGCACTAATTCACCCCTCCCCTCTCAGTACCTATCTCTCCTAATTCCAACAATTGGTATCAGAGCCTTGTTCTCTTGTTGAATAGTTTAACCATTGAAGGGAAAAGATCTAAGTCATGGAGAGATACAAGCTTGACAAGACTATTGAGAATCAGAAGATACAAATGCAGATGTTTGTAGAACAATATAAACAAGCCAAGGAAGAACTGAAGAAATTACTGGTTGAAAGAAAGAACCTTGCAATTCAGCAGAATGAAATAAGTTATCATGAAGAACCTATTGATGACATATTTGATCATATTGGATCAAGTTATAGAAGCATCTCTGATGGATTCGAAAGCTCTTTGAGTTGTCTAAAAAGAATCAGAATCTATTTGAGCAAGTGAAAGCACTTCAAATCGGTCATGAATCTCAAATGGTGAGAATGGTGGAAATCATGAACAATGGTAGACAAGCTGAACAAGATCAGAATTTGGCTATTAAAGACTGAAGACTGATGACTGAACAACTTCAAGCAAAAGAAAGTGAAATCCAGAGACTCGCTGATCATCACTTCCAAGTATCAAATCAGATGATGACAGTTAATCAAGAAATGAACCAAGTAAATGGAGAATTATCAAGAAGACTTGAAGATGTAGCAACACTTAGAGAAGATAATGAAAAACTAAGAAATGAAATAAAAACACAAAAGAAACACAATGAGATGATGAAGATAGCCGAGGAAAGCTCTAAAAAGATTGATGATTTTTTGACTAATCAGAGGAGATTCGAAAGAAGAACCGATATAGGCTACACCAGTGAAGGAGAATCATCACAACAAGCTGAAGAAGTCAACAACAATCAAAGTAAAAAACCTAAAGTGTTGACATGTTACCACTATGGAAAACCAGGACATACATCTAATGTGTGCAAAAGAAAAGCACAAGGTAAACCTCCCGTCATTCCTAAGTTTAATGGATATAGCTATTACTGTGGTAAGTTTGGACATCTAGCTTATGAATGTAGAGAAAAGAAAAATGACATTGCTAATAACACTACTAAGGAGAAAATATGCTATACTCGTAATAAGTATGGACACACTACAAGGGACTGTAAGGCAAAAATGAAGTAGGCCTAGACACCTAAAGAGAAACTACAATGAAAGCCATATCAACCAAAGAGACAAGGTAACTCATATGTTTGGGATTATAATACATGGACTAATTGTACTGCATGTGGTTGGTATGGACATATTGCAGAAAAATGTTACAAAAAGAGTTGGATTGGACAATCAAGTAACTGGAAAAATGTAGGAATGACATGTATGCACTATCACAAGGTTGGTCATGTAAGCAAGAACTATAGAGACAGAGCACCTGATGAAAACCATATATTTGAGAGTGGATGTAACATTGTAGAAATTACAAAGTTAAGGAACACAATGTGGAAGAAGGCATCTAATGAGAATGCTGAGTCAAGTAACACTGTCGGTGAAACCTTGTCCACTGGATTGGGTGACATCGGTACCTCCACTTAAGATGACAAAGGCATGTATGGAAATGACATTTCAAATGATCACATTCTACATACAGTTCCTTATATATGATGTACAAATACCAAATCTACATGAATAAAGATGCACTATGGTTTATATATTATAAGTTTGCAAATGACATCTAGTTGGTAAAAGAAGAAACATGAGTTGGTTACCCGTCGGTAATCACTATACAAGGTTAACCGATAATAGTTCAAACTGATGAAGAAACTCTATGTTAACCAAGAAAAAAGACATTACCGAGCTGACAACCATCTCATATTGAAAGTTAGGTCATGCATTTAATGCATCAAATTTTGAGTTGGAATATTGGAAAACCCTATATATACACAGAAACAGAGTTCATTGTTACATTGCGATTTCAAAGAAAGGAGATTTTATAGAGAAGAGTTTGAGCTAACAATTTTCAAAATAGATTCAAAGCAACTAGATCAAACTGACGATAATTCTTTGATGAAAACTAGTAAGTTCATCCGCCTACTGAACACTGGTTATCTATTTGCTTGCCGAAACCCTAGAAATAATTTATGGCATCATCTTCGACCGCAAGAAATTCATAGAATGTTGAGGAGGAAGTGGAACTAATTGTTAGGGCACACTTTGCCGAGGAGAAATTCAAACCTCATCCTAAGGTCACAGCACAAACAGATGATATGGGCCCATTTTCTAGTATTCCTGATAAGGTTTTGTTAACAGAAGAGGTTAGGGCTTACATTCACTGCAAGATTAGTGAAGTATGTGACTTTGAGACCATAGCAGCTTATCAGCAAGTCTGTGGACCAGATGGTAAGATCAAATCCAAATATAAGAAGATTGAGGAGTCAGGATTACGGTGTTTCACATACTTCCCGCAATCATTTCACAATGATTGGATATGAATCATGCTAAGCAGATTCCATGACAACAAATTTTGGATAGACAAACTGGTTGAGGTCACCAAGAAGATTATCAGTAGGGTTACTGGGTACCCTACAACCGAAAAAGCCAAAGCATTTCAAAGTTTGTCTCATCCCGACGTAGAAAGGAACACTGGAGCTCAATGGGATGGTAGGGCACTAAAGATTTCAACTATCAAAGATCCAACGGTAAGATTTGTAGCTCATGTCATCAGGTACAAGATATTTTAATCAAGCAGACCGAATAGTGTACCCTACAGCGCTGTGGACATGGCTTACAAAATTGTGAAGAAAGATCACCAGGTTGATCTTGCCGAGCTACTACTACACCAACTGCATGACAACATGAAGACAATAAAAGAAAAGAAGTCCAATACATGTAAGTACAGATCACTGCTTGTCTGTACATTCCTCTATTTGCAAAAATATGTACCAGGTATTGGAAAAGTAAACTGGCAATCAGACAGACTGATAACTGCCCAAATTGGTGATATGATGAGAAGTCTAGGAGACAATGTGAACAAGGATTTCCATGCATATTTCAAGGAATTTCAAACAAGAATGCAACAAAGAAGCATAATTCTAAAAGAATTAGTGAGCAAATGAACAAAATGGCTAGCACCAATGGGTTATGAAATGAATCATGATTTCACTCTGAAATCTATCAATGCATTGCTAGCATGACCGATTGACATCACTACCAGTAGGTTTGGAGTGTATGAGGAAGCTAAGTCTAGAATCACAACAAACATTGAGATCGGTAAAGTGTCAAGAAGGGAAAATAAAATGAAAAAGGATCTCTTAGCAAGATATGGAACTACATCTGACTCACATAAGGAGTCACCAGTTGATGAAGCAACTGAAGATCAATTATAGCTAGCTTATAAACCCTATGACAGCGAGGAGACCGAATTAGACAAAGAAAAGGATAACACACCAGTTCCTCCCACCAATGATGAAGAAGAATCTCAACTACCAACAACTGATGAACACGATATTCAGCTACCAGAACCTGAAGGAATGAGGACATGTTCAACAACTGCAGCTCAATCAACCGAGTAGAAAAAGTTGCAAAAAGGAGAGTAGCTACACTGATGAAGAAATACATCAAGAGAAAGAACAAGAAGGCAGCTAAACCACTGAAGAAAAAGAGGAAATACATAAGGAGTAAGGAAGATATAGAGGAGATTGACACTGAAAATGACCCTAATCAATTTAAGCTAGTTCATAATAGGGATAGTAGCATAGAAGAAATAATTGAAGACATTATTGAAAATGGAAATCTTAATGATCCAGGCATAGGCAAATTTAACAACATGTCAATTGAGGACAAGACAAAGATAGAACATGCTATTGTTCAAATGATGATCAAGTTCAAAAGAGTACCGATGGAATTTTCATGTCAAATGCCAAAGGAACTTGATGACAAAATAAGTGAAAGATAGGCTATTTCTCTAGACACATAGAAAAGAAAAAGAGAACGCTCTCTAGGCTGTGCAGCCACACACTTTAACTATGCTGAGGTAAGTGAATACATGACAAGGTATCAGCCTAGATTTTTAGTCAAGAATAGAGCTATGTAGATTATGGATGAGAATGTAGATGATATGGATGTCGTATGTGACTCCCTATGGACATCAATTTTGAAAGCAGAAGAGAAAGACGAATAGGAAGCATTCCTGAAACTGTCTAAAAAGAGACATAGTTCAAAAGGTAAAAGTATTTTCATTGATGATAATAAAGGCAAGAAAATAGAAGACATCGATATATCAGTTACTGAGGTAATTGATATCACTGAGCAAAAGGAAGAAATCAAAATTTCACAGGATCACTAGATCAAGCTAAGATCCACTTGCAAAAGAAAATTGATGATGATGCACTCATTAAGGACATCACTAATGGTGATCCTGATGATAAGGATGACGAAGATGTAATAATTACACAATACAAAGATGAAGCATTAAACACTGACAATGTGTGTACATCTCTACCGAGTGAACTACCTATACTTGCAGAGGCCGCTTAAATAATTTCACAAGTACAACCTGATGTCTCTCATCCTGAGCCAACCAAAGATACAACTAAGATTCAAGCACCTGAGCAACCTACAAATACAAATAAGCCTGTTAAACTAGAGGCATAGTCTATAGAATAGAAGGAACCTGAAGAAACCAAGTCAACCGAGGTGAACCAACCTGACACTACCACTGAGACTCCCACTCAATCTACCAAGGAGTAGAAGAAGGATGATATAGTGTCAACTGGTAAGGATACTCTGAGGAGTGAAGAAAAAGCTATTGTTGTAAGTGAAAAGAAGTCACCTCTAGCCTCGAAGAAGAAAAAGAAGAAATCCAAAGGGCCGGTCACCATTGATGAAGTTATCATTATACCTGAATGTGACCCAAGAACTCTAAGCCCCGAGGAACTAAGTCGGTATGGTGAGTTATGTTCGAGGAAAGTGGCATAAGAAAAATTGAGGCAAGAACAAAAATGGAAAGAAGTGTTAAATGATGTAAGGGATATTCTACAACAGATAGTACCAGAAATAAACATTGATGAGAATACTCCCATTTTAGATCAACTTGCCACCCTCACCAACAAAATCAATGCCCCTAACATAGATATAGACAAAAGAATAGAAGAACGGGAAGAGTCAAAGATTCAAAACAAATTGGTAGAAAGGATTAGCACTGAAGTGGCACTAAATAAGGTGAAATTATCTGAGGTCATTATCGAGGTAAAATCTATCACCCAAATAATCTATCAACTGCTAATAAAGATTTGTACTACAGACACCTTCACTATAGAAATCAGTGAAAAGATAAAAGGTTTAGAAGAAGAAATCAAGTTGAGTACACAAGTAGCTATTGCTGAGCCAACTGCTTTCTTAAAGCACATTAACCAAGTTCAGGAACTCCGGCGACTGATAGCAGACTTAAGGAAATAGGAAGCGCACATCACCGATCAGGTTATAGAGTTACAGAAAGAACTCACTCCTTACCTAAAGATTTTTGAAACACATACTATCAAAGCTGAGCAACTTGTGGCAACACCAGAGATTTCAGTGTTGGATAATATCTATGACATGCATGCACAAGTCGGTCTTGAGCAAATTGCTCTTACCAACTTAAAAGAGGAATGGGAAAACCTCTTGGAGTCTGTGAAGAAAACCCATTAGCACATTTTTGATAGGATGTAAGCATACATTACATTTTTTTTTTTGGTATTTGGCATTATTATCAAAAAGGGGGAAAACATGTATATGCCAAATAGTTTTTTTTTGATATGTATATTACATAATATCGGGAGCATGCACTGAGGGGGAGTACTTTTGTACTTAGAAGTTTTTTTGTAGTGGAAATGTATATGGTGGAGATATAAGGGATATATAGAAACATTTTGTCTATATAAATTATGAAGTTTTGATAATAATGCTAAAGGGGGAGATTGTTAATCTCATATTGAGCATTTAAGGTTGTCATTAGTATCAAAGGATAGTAAACAGGTCGGTCGATTATTTATATTGAGACAGTCGGTAACTAGAAGTAAGACAAAGCAATCAGTAAAGCCTTACATCGAGCATCACATAGTTAACCGAGCACCAGTGGCAGTGACATCAACACCGACAGTCAGTAAACACTGAGCATCATAGTATACACTGAGAAGATTATATAGTGTTTACCGATGATCACAGTAAATGACATAGTAATAAGAAATGGCACATTATTTTATGCAAATGGTTATAATAGATCGTAAAATAGTTTACCAAGATCGAGGAGCATTTATTGTAAAAGATATTCATTAAATGCAATGATTATCTTATTTGTATTAGTTGATCTAGGTTATTTTGCATCGTAGATCTTAGGGTTATGATTTTCTTTTGTAACCTAATTTTTGTTAAAGTGACAAAATGGAACACTATATATTGTATATGTTTGCACCATTTTATAAGGTTGTTGAATTGATATATATGAATCACTGAGCACTTGAAGAAATTTCCTATCTTCAAGACAATTAGTTTACCGAGTAGAATAGAGTATAGAGGTTTTCAGATTGAGCAGAATCAGACAAGGCAACCGAGCAGATCAGAGAAGAGAACCATCATAGATAAGGTGATATTTTGATAAGAGCTTATAAATCTATTTCAGACAATTGAGTTGTCAACTAGCAGATAGTTTACCTATTACTTTCTGACAATTGTGATAGAGTTTTGATAAATCTCTTAACAGAGTAGACTTAACAGTCTTTGTATAAATCTCTTAACCGAGTACACACTTCATATAGTGTTGTTAAATCCTATAACTAGGCAGATCTAGCTGATCTAATATGTTACTCCTAAGAGGGTAAGATCACCAGAAGTGATAAAAAATTGTAGCCTTAACATGCAAACCTTTTCTATCTGTAGTAGTGAAGAATTTGTGGGTGTCGTCCCCACCATAGTTTTTACCTTCTAACAAGGGTTTCTGCGTTACCAAAATACTTGTGTTATGTGATTGTCATATTGATTTCATATTGTTTACTTTCTTAAGTTAACTAGATGATTGATTTATGCAATTAGATTGAAGTTATTTTGATTGGTTATCACAGTATTCAGTTATAGATCAGAAAGGTTTTGCAACTAAAGTTTTGAAGGCACTGATTCACCCCTCCCCTCTTAGTACCTATCTCTCCTAATTCCAATAGTTAATGCCCAATACAACCACTAGACTTATAGAAGACACAAGAGGTAGTTAAGCCATGTCATGAATCCTAAGGGGAATGTTGTCTATTTTTCCAATAATTTGGCCTTAGATCTAGAACAATGTCGCCAGTTTTATTTTTTACCAAGTTATCATCTTCTACATAGTGCTCTGCTAGTGTGAGAATGAGGTTTGGAAAAAGAATAGATACTGGATAGGTGGCAACATTGAGCAATCCAACCAAGAATAAAGAAGTACAGTTTGAGGATCCATTGTCTGGTTGGGCACATTGCATCAAAAAGGAATTCCAATCCATTTTTTTGATATCAGTATCAATGATCTCATTATGGAGGTTTCCCATTTTGGATGGGATCTTGTACCATATATATTTGTACTTAATGGTTGTGGGATAGACATATTTGCAACTTGCATGCAAGTTTAATTGTTAGCAATGTATTATTGGAAGCATAAAATTATTCTAATCTTAAACTCTAATTTAGCAAGAAAAATGACCAAAGGGAACAAATTAAATACCCAATTCAGTAGAAAAAACCAAGTCGCTAGATTATTCAGTGTTTAAGACCTTCACAATCTGAAAATATTATTAGATTCTGAAAGGATGAAAACATTATTGGACATCACAAGTAGTTCTTGATGGTGTGTATTTTTGGTATGCAAACTCATTTTCAGTGTGTGGAAGTGCAAATATGTGCAAGTGAGAATGTTGTGAATCAGAGTTTCACATTATTGGTGTGCCATGAAACAATAGGTGAGTGAAAGGCCGAATCTGTAAAAATGCTAAGTCAAGTTTGAAGGTTTTGATCAAGGTTGCAAAGTTGCAGACTGTGAAGACTTTGTCAGCATGAAAAATAAAAAATTCCAAAAGAAATTAGAATTTTTGCGAAGGATCGCAGTGTTGGTGTGTGAAGGGTAGGGTGATGTGCAAAACATCGAATGTGTGAAAATAATTTTATTTTTAGTTTGTCACTTGCGTTGTCTAGAGAGGAAATTTTTGGTATGTCAGTTTGTAAAAATATGACAACATCGAAGGAGTCTCTGACACTTTGATTCTAACCTATGAAGTAGGGTTCTTTGATCCTTGACCCATAAACCTAAAAGAAACCTTGAAACTATGAAAATAAAATGACCTGAAACATACAAACCCTAACCTACCAATGAAAAGAGATGAGAAAACATAAAACCACCTTGACAAAGAGAAAAAAATAAAGGAAAATATTCGATGGAAAAGATCAAAGGTGCACAAAGATGAGCACTAAAGCCAATGTATTCAGAGCTTGAAAAAACTAAAGCAAAAAAGTGAAAAGAAAAGAACCCAAAACCCCCATTTATAGGATGGAATGTGAATGATGTCATCAATGATGGGTTTCAGATTTTTGGACCTTTGCAGTCTAAAAAATCCTTTGTGCTACAAAATTTCAAAATTTCAAGCCTCTTGAGGGTTTTCGGTCCTTCAGGTGTTTCGTGGTTTCAAAGGTAGACATACCTTTGAAACCCCAAAACCTCAAAAGTATGAAAAATGGGGGCTAACAAAGGGATTTTTGGCTTAACAATAGAGCATGCAAAACCAAAAAAAACTTGAAAGGGCAAAAAGGGATCTAAGAGAAAAACACAAGAAACAAAAGATCGATACCAAACTATCAAGAGCACAAGGAAGGACTCATAATTTGACTCATTGATTACCTACTCTAAGTGCAAAACAAAAATCCCAAAAGACCCAAAAAGAAGGGGGGGTCCCCATTAGGCTAAGTAGCCAAAGTGGGGTGTGTGTTGTGGAACCACAAAAAATAGCCCCGACAAAAGGAAAAAAGAACAAGGATTTTTTTCATCAACAAACATCATTTAGATTTTGTCTTGTAGTAAAAAAATATAAGAACCATTCATGGAAATATTCTTTCACCAACTCTCAAATTGGAGTCTTTTGTTATTTCTTCTAGTGTGTGTATTTGTGTATTCATTCCTTCAACACTTTAACAAAGAAAACTTGAATGAATATCAAAAAAAACTCACCTTTGCAATGTTGACAAGAGCTTCTTGGGAAGATATTTGGTGCTAGTCAGGTATCCATAGCCCAAAAAAAATTTCCCTTGAGTTCCAATATAACCTTTCTCTACTGCTAGTCAGGCGTCCATAGCCTTAATACTCCTATAGAGTTATTTTGTTGTCATTAGTTATGATTAAGTCATATTAATTGTCAAATTCATTTGGTCAAGAAGGAAAGTCAAGTTGGTAAAAGCATTAAGCTATTCTGTAAAAGGAAATAGAGGAAAGACCATTTTCGGTAAAAGAAAAGGAAGTCTAGACACTGAGAAATGTCGAGCAAGTACCGAGCTATAATAGTTACCAAATAGAGAAGAGATACTTGTTACCGATAAGTAGAAAAATGTATTACCGAGCATCACATGCGGACACAAGGAGAATCTATAGATACATTGAACCTAGACATAGAGTAGAAAAGGGTTTACAAATATTGAAGAAATGATTTGATAGAGTATTGGAGATTTGAACTTAATGATTATGCATTATTAAAAGGTGAGATTCACCAATAAGAATTAAAATTGATATATGCATTGGAGAAGTAACCAATACTAGCACCGCTTAAGGAAATATTCTAGAATATTTCCACTGCTTCTAGGATTGAATATAAATAGACCAGAATGTGAAGATCATAGAGAGAGAGGGAGTATGTGTGAAGGAGAAATTGCAAAAAGAAGGTGATGAGAAGAGAAGCCATAGAGTAATACCTGGTATTAAAGAGAAAAGTGTGAATGTGATACAAATTTGAAGTTACTGAGTACATAATTGATATTGTGAGAAAATCATAGTATTAGGTGAATAGTTATTGAGCATATTGAGTCTAAAAAGCATAAGTAGATGCAAGTATTAAAGATAAGTTTATGTTATGGATTAAGTGTGTAATCAAAATTGTAAAGTCTCTTAACCGAGTAGATCCTAAAAGATCTTATATTGTAAATCATTTTATAGGGTACACTTCTTAATTTAGAATTGTAAAATCCTTTTGCAAGGTATAATTAATTGGTCTTTAGAATCTTAACAGGGTTAATTCTCTTAACATGGTAAGCTATCATAAATAGCTAACATTGTAGCTCTAACCAAAAAGACTTTTTACTATAGTAGTGAAGTGTTGTGGGTGTCATCCCCACCATAGTTTTTATCCTCTAACAAGGATTTTTGCAATACCAAAATAATGGTGTTATGAGTTATGTGTTGTGAGATTATTTTACATTTTTATGTTGTTACATGCAAATTTATGATTTTAGTGAATGTTTAAGAAAGTTAGATAAAAGTGTTTTGAAAAATGGATTCACCCCTCTCCTCTTAGTACTTAGCTTTCCATACATAATACAACAATTGACATTAGAGCAGTGTCTCTTATTCAAAAGTTTAACCACTTGATGGAAAGTTATAGGTATAAAAGGTGATTGATAACATGAACATGGAATTGAGGATGGCTAATGAAAAGATTGATGAATTGAGAAGGAAACTAAAACATTCACTCAACAAGAGAAAGGAACTATCAAATCAATTGAAAGATACACAAGATCAAGTTGAAGAGCTTAAAGAAATATCAGACGGAAGTATGTTTGATGAATTTGAAGTTGCAATATCATATCTGACTAAGAAGAAAAAAAACTTAATTGATTAGGTAAAAGCATTGAAAAGAGAAAAAAGAAGCTCAATTGGTAAGGATGTGTAAAGTCCTAGAACAAAAGAGAAAAACTAAAGATGACAAAAGAATGGTTTAAGATGAGAGAAGGGAAATGAAAGAAAGGTTAAATGAGAAAGATGGGGAAATACTGAGGTTGACACAAATTCACTACAACTAGACAGATCAACTAGTCGGTGCAAATGAGGAAGTTGCAAGGAAAGTTGGAGAGATTATTGAACTGAGATCAGAAAATGAACATTTGAAGAATGAACTAAAATATGAAAAGGATGCTAATGAAGTCTTGAAAAAGAATGAAGAAACATTGAGGATATTGGATGAACAACTAAGAGGTTAGATACAACTGAGAGATACTTCTAGACTTGGATTCAATGAAAACAATATGATCGAGAAAGGAGAGTACCCAAAATAAGCAACAAACTAAGATAATGTTATTCCATCAAATACAAAAAAGCCTACTTTGTATCATTGTGGAAAATCAGTTCATATAACTAATGTCTTCAAGAGTAAAAGAGGTAATCCATTGAGTATTCCTAAGTTTAATGGTTATTGCTACAATTGCAATAAGTATGGTCACAAAGAATTTGAGTGTAGATCAAGGATTGCTAACAATACAAGGAAGCCAAGATTTGATGGCTACTATAATAACTGAAAAAAATATGGTCACAAGTCTAAAGAATGCATGTCACAAAGAAAGAATGAGAAATGGGTACCTAACTGACAAAATACTGGTAAAAATTGACAAGGATCAACTATACCATGGGACTACAAAAAAAAATTACATGTACAACATGTGGGAGATTTGGTCACATTGATGCAAATTGCATGTTGATGCATGGAAGGAACAATATAAGATCATGGTGAAACTTTGGGATGGCTTGTTTTCATTGTCACAAGGTCAGTCACCTAGCGAAAGATTGTAGGTATCGAGGTAAACCCCAACTGAAGAAAAACTGAGTGAAACTGCCCAAGTTAATGTTGATGAGATAAGAGATTAGATGAATAGAACATGGAGAAGAAAGTCTCAAGATGATGGAACTAAACTTGGAACAACTAATGGCACCACATCTTCTGGATCGGGTGCACCTATCTTCACCTAATTGGTCAAAGGTATTCTTAGGAGTGTTGGAAATATTCAAGAATTAACCAAGTTACTGAGAGGGGAGGGGTGAATCAGTAACTTCAAAATTTTCTTTCAATAATAGATGTATTAACATATAGTTCACTTTATCCTTTTGCATATAGAAAGCATGAAACATAAAAGCATTCACAACAATGACACATAGATTTGGTTACCCAGAAACCTTCCAAAAGAAAGTAAAACTAGGGTGGGGATGAAACCCACAAAGCTTTAATACTGCAGTATAAAGTTGGCCAGTTAAGGCTTACATTGATCACTTCTAATGATCTGCCCTGCTAGGAGCAATAAGGATTTCTAAATCCACCTTGTTAGAGGTTTTACAAACATACAATGAAGTATGCACTCGGTTAAGAGATTTTACAAAGACTGTTAAGTCTACTCGGTTAAAGGATTTCAAACTGATTCACCTGTTAGGATGAAATAGTAGATCTCTTGCTTTGCAACTGGATTGCTGAATGAGATTCACTGATGTATTGATCACCTTCTATGATGGATAGATCTTTGTTTCTTCTTATACTGCTGTAGCCCTTTGTAATTTGCTTATCTCTGCCTTTCTCTCTTTTTCATTTCACATTCATACTACTTGGTATTTGTACAACATTGTTTATATACAAGTCTAAACAATTAATTACAATTACAAAGTTGGCTTAACAAATAAACATAAGTGCTACTAAGTCAGCCCAAGTATGGTTACATGGTTCCTGCAAACTAACTCGGTGACTTTCTGATACTCGACGTCCACTGCATTACTCGGCATCATCATGCACTCGGTAGAAGTGAAGGCACGGTTCATACTAACCACTCGGTAGGTTTCAAACTTGGTAAATACTTGTGACTTGGTAGACATAATGTTACTTAGTTTACACTATCCTTCTCGGTTTGCACTGTCCTGCTCGGTTTTGCACTGTTCTGCTCGGTTTGCACTGTTCTGCTTGATTTGCACTATTCTGCTCAGTTTACACTGTTCTGTTCGGTTTGCACTGTTCTGTTCGGTTTGTACTCAGGATGCAAATAAGTGTTGTCACTAGTGGCAATCCTGCTTAATGCCAACAAGGAGATGATAACTAAAATTCTATCTTAAATTGGTTCCTAACATTTATGCAAAGATCCATACTATCATATTAAGATGCATTTGGATATATGTTGTGAAGTTGACATTTCATATTTTGATCGATAATTGTATATTTTATTTTGTTCCATTTGGTGAAAGGAAAGTGTATTTGGTAATCAGTTAAAAGGGAGTCAGTAACGAGCATTTAATGCTAAAAATATAGCTGTTGGAAACCTTAATTGAGGAAAAAAATATAAATAGACCCCTTTTTATTTCATTTTCACCTTACAGTTTTTAGAGCATTCGAAGAATTGTGCAGATACGAGGTCACCAAGAGCATTTGAGTGATTAATTAAGAAGATCTAAGCATTGTCAAGTATATTCAAGTAAGTACTAGTATTTTATGAGCTGTGAAAGAGCTACTGAGTTATTATTCAATCAAAACCCTGCCAGTTAAGAGATTATTTCTATGAATCAATGGCACCCAAAGTACAAAAGCATGTTGTTGTTTAGAAGATTGACCCTGTCAATCCAAAGTATAAGCTACCACCTATCGGAGAAGCTGAAATAAATAAATCTGGAGCACTATCTTCAATCCCACCAAGATTTATTATTATTGAAGATGTTCATGCATTCATACATTTCAAGATAGAGGAAATTTATCAAGTAGAGATTGATACATCGTACAGGAACCTATGTGTAAACAAGAAGTTGAAGGATAATCATACACATTTGGAAACCAAGGGTTTGGTTCATGCTACGCATGTACCCATTGTATTCCAATAGGAATGGATGAGAATTTTTTTGAGCCAAGTGCATGATCAATTCATATGGCTTGATTCACCTATTAAAATCACAAAATATGTACTACACATTGTTACTAGATATCCGATTGATGATAAACTAAGAGAACACAAGAAAAAAAACAAGAATAAAATTTGTGAGCTTATTCAAGCTAAATGGGATGGTAGATATCTAAAGCTTTCTACTATTGATGATCTTGAGTTAAGATTCATGTGCACCATCATATCCTACTGAATCTTCCAGTCATCTTGGGTAGATAGTGTACTGTAGGGAGCTGTTGGTATAGCTTACAAGATTGTGAAGAAAGATATGAAGATAGATCTTTGTGAGGTCTTATCAAAGTAGTTAGGTGACAATATGATTACAATTGGGAAGGCAAAGATAAATACCTTGAAAATTTAGTTCACTACTGATATGCATATTTTTCTACTTTCAAAACTTATTTCCATCAATCAGAAATGTATTGTGGAATGTGAAAAAACTGATAATCTATCAAATAAATAGGTTTATTCAAAGTTTAGGAGATAAGTTTAACATGACCATGAATGATTATTTTTCAAAATTTCAAGATAAAATGCATATGAGATTTAGAATCTCACCTCAACTAGTGGAAAAATACAAGGATGATATATGTTTTGAAGTTGATACTGACACTTGTATAGTGAGAGCTATCGAACCAAGAATTGTCTAGTTACCACCTATGGGTTATGAAATGGATATTGATGTCGCATCAATAAAAACTAAAGGATAATTAGAGAATCTAATTGATAAGAAAGCCACTCAGTATGCCACATATGAGGAAGTAAAGAATAAAATCAAGCTAGGTATATTGATACCTAAGGCCTTAAGGAAAAATAGTAGAATGATTAGTAGTTTATCATAGAATTTGGGAGTTGAAGAAGATGAAGTTAGTCCTTCGGAGATCAAAGGGAAGAAATTAAGAATGAAGAAGGAGACCCCTAGGAAAATTGGTTCAAGATCATCAAAAAGGTCTTCCTCCACACTGAGAGAGAAGAAGAAATCATAGATTGAACCACCAAAGCCTAAACCTTATGTAAGGGAAAAGAAGACTACAAGGAGAACTAGAAGGAAGTTGGGATTGCAAGATGTATCATCTTAAAATGGAAGCACTTCCATGTTAAGAGTGTTTAGCCCTCTGAGTGAGTGGTTTGGGTCATGTCAAGCACCTTGAATTAGCCCTTTTCTTAGATCTGATTTGTTCTCCCCATTTTGCTTCTCTCTATCCCTATTTTCAATATATTTATGCATTTCCTAGCACTATGGATTGAGGTCCTGAGGTTTTTGACCTCAAGGTTAAAGTCAACCTTGAGGGTCAAAGTTGACCTCAAACTTGACCTAGGTCAAGGACAACCTTGACCCTGACCTAGGGCAGGGTCTACCTCATCCTTGACCTAGATTTCAAATTTCAGGTTGCCATGATTTTCGGGTGTCAGGTTTCAGAAATATTGTTTTCCCACTTCCGGGTTAGCCATTTCAGGTTTCAAAATGGTAAATCCTTAAATTTAATTTAATATGGGTCCATTTCTAGGGGTTAAGGTTAATTGGAATTTAATTCCCCAATGCCAGCCTTCTCTAGAGGTTTGTGCGCTAGATCACTATAAAAGGAAGCCTTCCTCTCTCATTTTCTCATCCATCATTCACATCTCCTTTTTCCATCAAGCACTCACGTTCTCAAGAAAGATCAAGAAAGCATTTCATTAAGAATTTTAAAAGAAGCATTCAAGACCTCTTCTCCATACAAGTTCTCCATTAAAGATCAAGGATTTAAGCATTCAAGCCTTTGAAGGGATTTGGCTCAAGCATGCAAGATTCATCATTCAAACCCTAGATCTAGGCATCATGATGGTGTGATCTTCCTTCAAGATCCTTTGTTCATCTTCTAAGATCCATTCATTCTTCCCTCAAGGTGGATTCCAAGCATACAATCATGGAGGTTTTGCATTTAATTTCATGGTTTTGACTTACATTTTCCATTGTTGTGTTCAAGCTTTCATATCAACATACTTGATTACATTTCAAATACAATTGTATATATATTGAATTACATAGCTTCATTGTTAGATCTACTTCTACTACTTGCTAGAATTCTCAATTTCAATTTCAATATTAAGGTTGACTCTAAACCAGGGTTTGACCAAGGCAAACCCCTTAAACAAACAACAAAACCCCTCTTTTTCTTGTAGGTATAGGTGTAGAACTGCAGATCTGAGCTTGGATTTGGATACCCTTTTCAGTGAACTTTCGAGATCTACGAACAAAGTCAAGGTCGACCTTCAAAATATTAATGTAGCCTTTGACCTTTTATCAGGGTCAAAGACTACCTGTTGTTAGAAAGATACAATTTTTCTAGGTTTTCTTCGTCTCAGCATTTCTAGTCCAAAACAGGTTGTAGAATTGCCCAAAACTACACATAGACATCAGAAATTAGTATTTTCCAGATCTATCCTATTTTGAGGTTAGTACTTTCCTTTCAATTATTTCAGATTTCAAGCACATATTATCCATAGGGAAACATAAGGTTTTCTTCCTCTTTCATATTCTCCATAGATTGATTCAATTATGCATTAACCTTTCGGTTGATCAATTTGGATCTCTCCTTTGGGAATTTGCATTTAGAATTAGATCTCATATTTCCCCCATACATTTTAGGGTGGACACTATTTCACCTTATTCATTTTGGTGAACCTGACACGCTTACCCTTTTCTTTTGTGGATTTAGATGCCCTATTGTGTTATATCTTCCTTTGTATTCCCTTGTGTGTTCACCTTAACTATTCATTTTGGTGAACCTGACATACTTACCCCTTTTTCTTTTGTGGATTTAGATGCCTTATTGTGTTAGATTTTATCCTTTCTTGCATCTAGTTTATGCTCTTGCATTTTAAATTAAAAAATACAAAAAAATCTACATATTCAATAAAATATAAAAACATTTCTTGCATTTCATAGAGATTGTCAAGATGCTTTGGTGTGTGGTCATGTTCCATATTATCCTTCTTTTAGCATCTCTTTACAATACCTATGATGTTTATGAGAGTATTATTCACTTCATTATGTTGACAACCCTTCACTTTTCTCTTGCCTATGCTTTTGTGAAGTTGACCGACACTAGTCTTCCTACATTCAAAACTTTCATTAAAGATTTATGTGGTAGCCTTATTACTCTTTTGGATTATGTGAAAAATTTGGTAGATGATACACCATCTCCTATCAATCCTAATCCTAATCCTAATCTTCGTTATCCTAATCTGATACTTGATTCTGCATATTTTCACCCTCACTCTTCCCATACTTATGATGGGATTCAAGCTATAGTTCAGGATACGAATGTGCAAGATTTCTTTGATTTACCTTCTCCTCCAATTCATGATAATATTAAAGGAAAGGGTAAAGAAACTTCTTCAAAACCTATTATTCCACCTTATACAACCTTTACTCATGAACATGATAAACAATCACCTCCTGTACAAGCTTTACATGATATTTACACTACCAGATATAATATGGTGACCAAACAAGGTTATAAAGGTTTAGGGCTCGGATTTAATGAGCATGGTATTAGGTTTCCAATTCATATACCCCCTAAACTGGATATGTATGGTGTTGGTTGTTCAAAATATCAAGTCAAGGTAGATGATGTTAAAATTCATCCTCCTCTTCACATTCTTCTCCCTAAACCTATAGTAGATAACCCTAATAATCTTAAAGAAGTGGCTAAGGTGGTATATGTTGAACTAGTTGATGCAGGAGCATTTTGGGTTACCAAAGCTCTTTCTTAGTCTTGGAAGAATTCCCTGGTAGAGGGATGCAATACTTTGTTTTTGGCAATTTTTGTGTTGCGATGATCTGTGAAGATCTTTGAAATATGCAATGAAAGGAGTTTGTTCCTTTATGTATGTGGAAGATATGTCTAAGGTTTCAGCTCTTGAGGTGGCATGGTTTGGGAGATCTTGGATGAACTGTTTCAAAGTTAGAGTTGTTTTCCTTGTCGTCGGAGCAGTATTTTCTTATAGTTTTGGAGCTGATTGCAGGATGTGGAACTATTGATCCTTAATGAATCAGCCTTTGTGCTCTTAGGGCCTTAAAGAAGACCTAAATTAATAACATTTCCCAAGGGAGAAACTCCTAATTCATTATGAGTAAAAAGTTATGACCATTTTTTTCAGGGACCTATTTTCTAGCAGTTTTCATGCGAAACATGGAGTGTTTCTTCTTGCGTGGTTCCGTGTGATGAGATGGGGCCTTGCGTAGTTAAGGGAATGTTTTTGGGTCATGTGTGGAACTAAATATAAAGGTGCATTAATTTTTGATCATTCTTGCATTAGTTTTTGTTTCTCTTATTAGACTGGACCTATATTGTAATTAAAACTTGACTGGCCGACTTGTGGCTTAGCTGGCTATATATTGAGAGCTTGGGTAGATGTTTAGTAGTTATTTGAGTGGTAGATGATCACTAGATCATAGGAAAAAAGATGTATATCATCATGATATGATGGAAGAATAGAGTAGAAGCAAATTTTTGAATCTGGGAGTTGGTAGTAGAACTAGTGGCCTACGGGCTTAGGACAACAAGGGATTGCTTGGAAGTGTGAGTACAAGTTTAGATCATGTGGTGGTTGTTCCTATTAGAGGCTGCCTGTTGCAGATCTAAACTAGTTGGTGGTTCCTTGGATCTTATGAGATCTTGCTGATACTTTGTTATTTCATTGTAATAGGCTGAAACCCGGAAGGCCTTATAGTCGGGCATGTTGAATGAAATTATGTTTTGAACCATTATCTTGTTCTATTCTGCTATGCTTGTTGTTGTTGTAATTGGTAGTTGTAGGTTTGGATCATCCATTATTGGATCCTCCATCCCTCCCCTGCATCAAGTGGTATCAGAGCTTGAAGATCTTGAGTGTGCAAATTGAGTTGAGGCTATTTGTGCCAGGACCTTGTTGGTGATTTGTTGCCTTGGGTTTTCAAAGATCTTAAAGGATGTCTCCATGAGGATTGGACCTTAGTGCAATTGTAGAGGAATTTAGAGCTTTGAAGAGACAAGTGCAAGACCTAGAAGAGGAATTAAGAAGGTAGACTACAAAGAAGAAGGTTGTGCAGAGATGATGACAGCTTGTGGAAGTCCCTGATGACTTGGCTAGAGTTGATGAAATGTCTATTGGTTCACACGCACAGATGGATGGATCTAGCATGGAACTTGCAAAGTATCTTGTTGTGCACAATGAGATTGCTGGTGGTGAAGAGATTAGTTTTTATGCTTAGTTGGTGGAGTTTGACATGAAACTTGCAGAGCAACTTGTGGCTGTTTTTGAGATACCTGTGGTTGTCGATGATGTTGTTGACCTTGTTGAGGCTGGTGAGAAGATTTGTTTTCATGTTCAGTCGATTGTGTCTGACATGGGAATTGAAAAACATCTGGTTGGACTTGATCAGATTATTGTTGGTGAAGAGTTATCTATTGTTGAACACCTTTGTGATGGTGGTGTTGGTGACTTTCTTTTGTTCATTTTTATGGTGCAGATCTTATTTTTTGGTTGTGGACTTGACTTGCTAGTTGACAATAATGAGTCTTGCAATGAGTTGTAGAGATAGGATGTTGATGATGAGGGATTTCATGTGGATCTGACTTTGGATCTACTTGTTGGGGATTTGGATACTCTTTCTACTGATATTGGTTGTGGTGATTAGTTGTATGCTGATTGGATTGATGATATTCATGTGATCATGATGTTTGAATGGATGAAGCATAGATGGTTGATTTTTAGATTTGTTCTCTTGTCCTTGATGGAATGGAAGCCTTTTGTGAAGATGAAGTTGATTGCAGGTAATTATCTTGAGATTAAAGTATGCGACATACATTCTATTTACCTAGGTAGTCTGATGTAGGATCATTGTGGGTTCTTGAAGATCTTTCTTAGTCTTGGAAGAATTCCCTGGCAGAGGGATGCAATACTTTGTTTATGGTAGTTTTTTGAGTTTCTATGTTGCAATCATCTATGGAGATCTTTGGAATGTGCAATGAAAGGAGTTTTTTAATTTATTTATGTGGAAGATATGTCTAAGGTCATAGCTCTTGAGGTGGCATGGTTTGGGGGATCTTGGATGAATGGTTTCAAAGTTAGAGCTATTTTTCTTGCCGTCGGAGCAATATTTTCCTGCAATTTTGGAGCTGATTGTGGGATGTGGATCCATTAATCCTTAATGAAATAGAAATTTTTTCTCTTAGGGGCTTAAAGAGGACCTAAATTAATACCATTTCCCAAGGGTGAAACTCCTAATTCATTATGAGTAAAAATTTATGACCATTTTTCTCAGGGACCTATTTTCTGGCAGTTTTCATGTGAAACATGGAGTGTTTCTTCTTGCGCGGTTTCATGTGATGAGATTGGGACTTGCGTAGTTAAGGGAATGTTTTTGGGTCATGTGTGGACCTAAATCTAAAGGTGCATTAATTTTTTATCATTCTTTCATTATTTTGGTTTCTCTTATTGGACCGGACCTATATTGTAATTAAAGCCTGATTGGCTGACTTGTGGCTTAGCTGGCTATATATTGAGAGCTTGAGTAGATGTTTAGTAGTTAGTTGAGTGGTAGATGATAATTAGATCATAGGAGAAAAGATGTAGATCATCATGATATGATGGAAGAATAGAGTAGAAGCAGATTTGCAAATCTGGGAGTTGGTAGCAGAACTAGTGGCCTGCGGGCTTAGGACAACAAGGGGTTGCTTGGAAGTGTGAGTAAAAGTTTAGATCTTGTGGTGGTTGTTTCTATCAGAGGCTGCCTATTGCAGATCTAAACTAGTTGGTGTTTCCTTGGATCTTGTGAGATCTTGTTGATACTTTGTTATTTCATTGTAATAGGCTGAAACCTAGAAGGCCTTACAGTCAGACATGTTGAATGAAATTATGTTTTGAACCATTATCTTGTTCTATTTTGCTATGCTTTTTGTTGTTGTAATTGGTAGTTGTAGGTTTGGATCATCCATTATTGGATCCTCCATCCCTCCCCTCCATCAAGTGGTATCAGAGCTTGAAGATCTTGAGTGTGCAAATTGAGTTGAGGCTGTTTGCGCCAGGACCTTGTTGGTGATTTGTTACCTTGGCTTTTCAAAGATCTTAAAGTATGTCTCCAAGAGGATTGGACCTTAGTGCGATTACAGAGGAATTTAGAGCTTTGAAGAGACAAGTGCAAGACCTAGAAGAGGAATTAAGAAGGTAGAATACAAAGAAGAAGGTTGTGCAGAGACAACGACAACTTGTGGAAGCCCCTGATGACTTGGCTAGAGTTGATGAAATGTCTATTGGTTCACATGTGCAGATGGATGGATCTAGCATGGAACTTGCAGAGTATCTTGTTGTGCACAATGAGATTGCTGGTGGTGAAGAGATTTTTTTTTATGCTTAGTTGGTGGAGTTTGACATGAAAATTGCAGAGCAACTTGTGGCTATTGTTGAGATACCTGTGGTTGCCGAAAATGTTGTTGACCTTGTTGAGGCTAGTGAGAAGATTTTTTTTCATGTTCAGTTGGTTGTGTCTGACATGGGAATTGCAAAACATCTGGTTGTTTTTGGTGAATAGTTATCTATTGCTAAACACCTTTGTGATGGTGGTGTTGGTGACTTGATTTTGCTCATTTTTATGGTGTAGATCTTATTTTTTGGTTGTGGACTTGACTTGCTAGTTGACAGTAATGAGTTGCAGAGATGGGATGTTGATGATGAGGGATTTCATGTGGATTTGACTTTGGATCTACTTGTTCAGGATTTGGATACTCTTGTTGCTGATATTGGTTGTGGTGATCAGTTGTATGTTGATTGGATTGATGAGATTCATGTGATCATGATGTTTGAATGGATGAAGCATAGATGGTTGATTTTTAGATTTGTTCTCTTGTCCTTAATGGATTGGAAGTTTTTTGTGAAGATGAAGTTGATTGTAGGTAATTCTCTTGAGATTAAAGTATGGGACATACTTTCTATTTACCTAGGTAGCTTGATGCAGGATCATTTTGGGTTCCTAAAGATCTTTCTTAGTCTTGGAAGAATTCCCTAGTAGAGGGATGCAATACTTTGTTTATGGCAATTTTTTGAGTTTATATGTTGCGATGATCTATTGATATCTTTGGAATGTGCACTGAAAGGAGTTTGTTCCTTTATGTATGTGTAAGAGATATCTAAGGTCACAACTCTTGAGGTGGCATGGTTTGGGAGATCTTGGATGAACTGTTTCAAAGTTGGAGCTATTTTCCTTGTCGTCGGAGCAATATTTTCCTACAGTTTTGGAGCTGATTGTGGGATGTGGCACCATTGATCCTTAATGAATCAGTATTTGTTCTATTAGGGCCTTAAAGAGGACCTAAATTAATACCATTTCCCAAGGGTGAAACTCCTAATTCATTATGAGTAAAAATTTATGACCATTTTCTTCAGGGACCTATTTTATGGCAGTTTTCATGCGAAACATGGAGTGTTTCTTCTTGCATGGTTTCATGTGATGAGAGGGGGCCTTGCGTAGTTAAGGGAATGTTTTTGGGTCATGTGTGGACCTAAATCTAAAGTTTCATTAAGTTTTGATCATTCTTGCATTAGTTTTGGTTTCTCTTACTGGACTGGACCTATATTGTAATTAAAGCCTGACTGGCTGACTTGTGGCTTAGCTGGTTATATATTGAGAGCTTGGGTAGATGTTCAGTAGTTAGTTGAGTGGTAGATGATCATTAGATCATAGGATAAAATATGTAGATCATCATGATATGATGGAAGAATAGAGTAGAAGCAGATTTGTGAATCAGGGAGTTGGTAGCAGAACTAGTGGCCTGCGGGCTTAGGACAACAAGGGGTTGCTTGGAAGTGTGAGTACAAGTTTAGATCCTGTGGTGGTTGTTCCTATCAGAGGCTGCCAGTTGAAAATCTGAACTAGTTGGTGGTTCCTTGGATCTTGTGATATCTTTCTGATACTTTGTTATTTCATTGTAATAGGCTGAAACCCAGAAGGCCTTACAGCTGGGCATGTTGAATGAAATTCTATTTTGAACCATTATCTTGTTCTATTCTGATGTGCTTGTTGTTTTTGTAATTGGGTGTTGTAGGTTTGGATCATCCATTCTTGGATCCTCCATCCCTCCCCTACATCACTAATGAATTCCAAGAAAGAAATCTTTAGACCTATGCCGATAGATGCTTTATACAAATATAAATGTCCTTTTCATTATAGCAATATGCATTTACTTGCTGATTGTAAACATTTCAAGTTATATGTTAGAGAAAGAGCTACTTTAGGAATTATATCTCACTCTCGTGTAGTTTTACAATTCCTTCATAATTTTGATATAGGGGATTCCCCTCCTTTTGATATAATGTAGATTTTCTTCCCCTCTTGTCTCATGACTAGGGGTCAAGAGGTGTATTTTCATCCAGTCTCCTAGGATCCATTAGGCTTTTAGCATATATTATGTCTTGAGCTTAATTGGTATTCTTTCTCTCCTATTTTTCTATGGTTTTTCATTATGCTTATTCAATATATATTTCCTAAGACATTTGTTTTACAAAGATACCCCTTGTCTCTATCCCTGGGGGGCAAGGTACCTATTTCTTTCTCTTTGTCTAGGGAACTAATTTCCTTAGCTTAGTGGTCATTTTTTTATATTGCAATATTATTTCATCATATTGACAAATGTTTTGGCTATGGATAACTTTCTTATATGAGAAGTTTTTGTCCTAAGTCATCATTGCTTCTCTATGTTGCAAATTATGTTCTTTATAAAGTCTCACCCTTGCTTTGGTGTTAGAGTTGTTTCCTTCATTCCAAAGATTCCTTTTCCTCTTGTTTGTAGGGGGATTGGTGATTGAATCTTTGTTCCCGTTGTTGAAAGATGATATTTTATCTAAAACACTCCTCTTTGGTGGGGTTCTTGTTGATAAGATCTCTTTCTTTGAGGATCCTTTTTCCATGAGTGACATATTCTTTTCACGATTATCTATACTCTTGGATGTTGGGGTCAATATCCCTCACTAAGAATATGGTATACATTGTTGTAAATAGGATATCTCCTTGCATTGTGAAGTAGGTATTCTCTTCCTCTTCCTTATCCTGTCGAATAGATTGCCACGATAAGGAGGGGGGCATATATAGGGTCTCCCTTATACTATAGTTTTTTTATTTTTACATGCTAAATCTTGGAAAGTAACGCACATAAGTTGCTAAATCTTGAAAAGACATGCATCTATATGCTAAATCTTCCGATGGTAACACACATAAGTTGCTAAATCCTAAGGAGACACACATTTTTTAAGTTTTCAATATGCTAAATCTTGGAAGGTAACACACATAAGTTGCTAAATCCTAAAAAGACATGCATCTATATGCTAAATCTTCTAAAGGTAACGCACATAAGTTGCTAAATCACGAGGAGACACACATTTCATATTCATAGTGATACAGGAAGGTGGATCTATAGGTATTCCAGAAGCCTTTAGAAGATGCATTACAATTACAAGCACAAATTATGGGTGAACTTGTTGGGCTGTCCCTCTAGGGTGATTCATGGTAAGGTGGGCATCTTACTAGGCAAGGTAATCACTCTTTTCCCTTTCTCTCTTTTCACTTTCATGCTAGTAGGACTGGATCATGAAGCTATGTTATTTATAGTGTTTCTCTTGTCTCTCTTATTTAATCATTTATGCTTTTATGATAGATTTCCAGATATGATATTAGTATGAGAAATGTGTGTTAGAGAGGTTTCTTATGCTAGTTGATTTGGGTTTATTTAGTACTAACCCCTCTTTCGTGTCTTTTTCCTTTTTTGTTTTCACACCCTCATGCGCATATGTTGATTTAGAATCCTTAGCCTGGGGGATTTTATCCTTAGCTAAGTGTTATCCTATCTCATTTCAAATCCACTTGGACCTTTTCTTCCTTCTCCTTTACCAAGAGTTTGCATCAAATCCATACTCTTTCTAAAGTAGGGGCTTAATGTATCATCTTAAAATGGAAGCACTTCCATGTTAAGAGTGTTTATCACTCTGAGTGAGTGGTCTAGGTCATGTCAAGCACCTTGAATTAGCCCTTTTTTCAAATCTGACTTGTTCTCCCCATTCTGCTTCTCTCTGTCCTTATTTTCAGTATATTTTTGCATTTCCTAGCATTATGGATTGAGGTCCTCAGGTTTTTGACCTCAAGATCAAAGTCAAACTTGACCCTAACCTAGGTTAGGGATGACCTCAACCTTGACCTAGGGTGGGGTATACCTCGTCCTTAACCTAGATTTCAAATTTTAGGTTCCCATGATTTTCGGGTGTAGAGTTTTAGAAATATTTGTTTTCCCACTTCTGGGTCATCCATTTTGGGTTTCAGAATGGTAAATCCTTAAATTTCATTTAATATGGGTCTATTTATAGGGGTTAAGGTTAATTGGGATTTAATTCCCCAATGTCGGCCTTCTCTAGAGGTTTGTGCCCTGGATCACTATAAAAGGAAGCCTTCCTCTCTCATTTTCTCATCCATCATTCACATCTCCTTTTTCCATCAAGCACTCAAGTTCTCAAGAAAGATCAAGAAATAATTTCATCAAGCATTTTCAAAGAAGCATTCAATTCCTCTTCTCCATTCAAGTTCTCCATTGAAGATCAAGGATTCAAGCATTCAAGCCTTTGAAGGGATTTGGCTCAAGCATGCAAGATTCATCATTCAAACCCTAGATCTAGCCATCATGATGGTGTGATCTTCCTTCAAGATCCTTTGTTCATCTTCTAAGATCCATTCATTCTCCCCTCAAGGTGGATTCCAAGCATACAATCATGGAGGTTTTTCATTTAATTTATTGGTTTGACTAAAATTTTCCATTGTTGTGTTCAAGATTTCATATCAACATACTTGATTACATTTCAAATACAATTGCATATCTATTGAATTACATATTTGTTAGAATAACTGAGAGGGGGGTGAATCAGCTATCCATAGTTCCAAATCAAAATATATAATCCAAAACAATTTACTTAAACTTCTGCAGCTCGGTAACATAAAATACTATACTGTCTGTGCTTTTACCGATTACCATTCAATAACTACTAATGATTACCGATCAAATCCAACATGCAATCTGTAAAGTATGATAACAAACAATCATCACAATGAACACATAACACAAAATATTTAACATTGAAACCCTATGAAGGGAAAAACCACTTGGGACCAGCAACCCAAAAATGTTCACTCTTCTGAAGTGAGGTCGGTGAAGACCCAACCCTGTTAAAGGTTACAAACACACTGTTAGGTGTGACCTTGTTAGAGGATTTTAGACCAATCATTATCATCCAACCAACATTCACTATGGGGTTGACAGGATAACAATTTTCATTCTATGAATGAAACATATAAGACTTTCAAGTCCACTATGTTAAGAGATTTCTCTATTTACAATGGTTAAAATGTAAAAATAGTTGATCTGATTACAATAAAACTTCAATTGCAGATTATCAGATCTATTTTAAGCTCATTCAAATCCTCTGATCAGTATATCAATTTTGTATCACAATAATCAATGACTTACTGTCGCTTGATAATAGCTTTCTGATGCTTGGTAAACTTTGTAGTTTGGTTCTCCTTAACCAGTTTGATCAGGCATACATGAAGCTTGTTCATGCGATAGTTCTGCAGTCTCCTCCTTCTGGCATTAGTATCATAACAAAACCTTAGTCTCTTAAATAGACAAGTAAACCATTTTCTTCTCCTCCACAAGATTTTTTCGCTTATTCTCCTTCGTCCATTTTGTCACTTAAACCTTCCTTGGCTGATGTGTCAGTAACACATTTTGATTTCATCCTTTAGATCTTCCTTGAATTATGCTAGCCATTGATCTTCATAACAAACATTATCTCCATCACTAATTTTGATGTACTTTACAGCTCATCAATCCTTATTGGCTAAACTAATCATTTAGTTCCTTTTCTCCCGCTCAGTTAACAAAGAAATGAGTCGGTGAACACAAGCTCATTTTATACTGTGCTCAGTATACACTACACTACTCGGTGTATATTGTGATGCTTCATCAACCGACCACACTGCCTTGTGTCTTTTAGTTCTTTTCCTCATCATAGATGAATGAAACATAATCAAGTTAATAACATAAGGTCATAGACTCATTAGCAAGTTACACAATGTATTCCTTATCCTCATCTATCATATACATCTTCCTCATGTAGATATTTCTTTTCTTCATCTCTTTTAATCCTTTTCTACAGATGTTTAGTTATTGTAACTTACAAAATAAGTGTTGTCAAACTAGTTGACATCAATGACAACATATTACTAATTTAATCATATTACATATCTAATCAGAAACTCGGTGATCTCTAATCATAGATCTTCAATTAGGTTCTAAATTAGGTGTAGTTCATCAATAGCTTCATTGTTAGATCTACTTCTACTACTTGCTAGCATTCTCAATTTCAATTTCAATATTAAGGTTGATTCCAAACTAGGGTTTGACCAAGGCAAACCCCTCAAACAAACAACAAAAACCCTCTTTTTCTTGCAGGTATAGGTGCAGAACTGCAGATCTGAGCTTGGATTTGGATACCCTTTTCGGTGAACTTTTGAGATCTGCAAACAAAGTCAAGGTCGACCTTCAAAATATTAATGTAGCCTTTGACCTTTTATCAGGGTCAAAGACTACCTACTGTCAGAAAGATAAAAGTTTTCTGGGTTTTCTTCGTATGACATTTCTAGTCTGAAATAGGTTACAAAATTGCCTAAAACTACACACATACATCAGAAATTAGAATTTTCCAGATCTACCTTATTTTGAGGTTAGGAATTATCTTTCAATTATTTCAGATTTCAAGCACATATTATCCATAGGGAAATATAAGGTTTTCTTCCTCTTTCATATTCTCCATAGATTGATTCAATTGTGCATTAACCTTTCAGTTGATCAATTTGGATCTCTCCTTTGGGAATTTGGATTTAGAATTAGATCTCATATTTCCCCCATACATTTAGGGTGGATACTATTTCACCCTATTCACAAGAAGATAGTGAAACTGAATCAGAAGATGTTTCACAATTCAAGGTTTTGTAAAATCAGGCACCTAAACATAGAAACCTTGATGAGTCTCTTAAGATACTGAAGAATGGAGGTTATTTAGGATTAAAATGTCTTAAATTTATGACGCAAGGCAAGGCAAGAAGAGGGGCCAAAGGCACCCCCTAATCCAAATCCTCTTTGTAGAGATTACACAGGGAAGAAAATAAACAATAAGTAAGAGAGAATGCAAAAAATATATCATATATTATTCATAAATCACCTCATACATGCCAGGCTATAAGGCCTTCCCGGTTATGGCCAATACATCAAATTCAATTACAACAGTCCTCCAACATTCAAGGATTCAAAAACTATCTTCTAACTTCTAAATTGATACCTCTCCCAACTACCTCCTAAATCTGATTCCTAAAACTATAACCAACAACTACATTTATACAAGAGGCTAGCAAAACAAGTCAACCTTCACATCCATTATTGGTGGAAGCTACGATCACATCTAGGTCCAAACACTTCCCAATGATCAATACCAACATTAACTCCATGACCACAATTAACTGCACAAGTCGGCCTCAATAGGAAACCAAAATAAAACACTCAATTAAAAAGACTACCGAGTGCTAGAAAATAAGTTGGAAAATGAAGGAACTGAGCAATAACCGAGCCCCATCGGTAAACAAAGAAAAAATCACCTAGAGCCAAAAGAAGCTACCGAGAAAACCTAACACTTCTAACTTGTTTTTGGTGACATAGGATTGCTAAGAACCCGAGATGATCTTGCATCAATATGATAATAGGAGTAATGAGCAAAGAGAGAAGATTGAAGAAACTATCGTGTTTACTCTTAATAAGCTTAGAAAAACTCCAGTTGAGATAGCTGCCCAAATATCAAATGAGTTATATCGAAAGATAGATGATAGATGGAAATATGCATTGGCATCTGAAAAAAAATGATGGAGAGATCCCTGGCTATAACTGTACCTGACTTATCAAAAAGAGGAATCAAATAAGCACTACAAGAATATTCTTAAGATATTCCTAGTCAAGAGTAGAGCACTAAAGATAATGGTCAGTAAGCTTGAAGAAGTGAAAATAGAGACATGATTTATGGATAAAGATATTATTTCCCAACCAAAAAATAAAGATCAAGGAAACTCAAGGAAATTTAGATCCCACTGAATTGATTACAAATAAAGAATAGATCATCATAGAAGATATAATAGATAAATACCCAACATAGGGTATTGTAGATGATGAAGATATAATGGAAACTGAGGCCAAGGAAACTAAAGTAATGAATCTTGATGAATCGACACAAGTAATTTGATGGATGAAGAATATGTTATTGAACAAATAATGAATTTTCTTGAGATTGAAGAAGTTATCTTAGAAGTTACAAGAGATGTTCCAATAGATGCTGATACCCCCACCAAACCAGAAAAGGAGAAATAACAAAAGAAAAATACAGAGTTGGTTACTCCTACTGAGACCACCGATCTACAATAGAAACAAGAACAAGTGAAGGAGAAGGAAAATGAAAAAGAAGAAGAAAAGAAAGAAGAAAAATAGGAAAAGGAGGGAAAGAAACTAGAAGAGAAAAAGGAAGAAAAAGATGATAAACTGAGGATACTACTACTATCATAACTTCTAACATGAAGTTATCTATTGGTGAGAGTGCACAAGTCACTAAGAAGAGGAAACATGAAAATGAGACAATTGATTTGAGCCAACCTATTATTGTACTGAAGGTTTATATCTCCACCATGAAACCCAAGGAATTATCTAAGTTTGGAGACTTACTCAAAAGGAAAGTTGCACAAGATAAATTTCTTGCAAAGAAGCAAAAAATAGATGTTTTAGAAAATGTCAAATAAATATGGAAAGAGATTGTGCCTGAGGAATATATCAATGAGAAATGAGACATTTACAACTAATTAAGTGAATTGGTGAGCTAGATTAACAAACCAAGTAATGCGACAACTGAATATATGATGCAAGTGCATGGAAAGAAAATGGAAAATAAAGTCATTGAAGAATTACTTCAATCGGTTTCACTTGAGAAGGTAACACTTTCTGAGCTGGTTACCGAGTTGGAAAAAGAGTTGCAAGATATTATTTTATTATTTTAGAAAATTTGTTTGTTTTCCAACTTCATAGACATAAAAGATAAAGATGAAAATATTGAGGAGCTGATTGAGCATCTAGCTAAGGTATCTACCAAGCTTGAAAAATTCAAGGAATATTATGAAAGGCTGAAGAACTTAATGGGAGTGCAAAATGAGCTGAGGAAAGAGGAGAATGAAATTAGAATGAATCTTATGGAGCTACAAACATTTTTGATACCACAAATTGAATCATTGCAAAAACATGTACACAAGGCTAAAGACTTAGTGAGTACACTGGATGTAAGTGCTATGGATATCATGGTGAGTCTAAACGCTGATATCAATGAACAAATTATAGTGTTGCAGACAATAAAAGATTCATGGAAGGCATCACTGAAGGATGCACAAGAAAGGTATAAAACTATTTTTGACAAGATCCCTCCATCGGATAAACAATAAATTATTGTTTTGGTATTTTTGTTAAAAAATGGCAAAATATATGTGTATAAGGGAGATAATAAGTATTATGGAAAAAGGATGAAATATGTATGTAGAGGATGATATGTAAAAAAATTAAAAAAGGATAGATATGATATTGTAATACCCCAAAAATGGGATATAGGTTCATTAACCTCTATATCGACACATCGAACGAAATCGACATCAAAGTCCTAACCAAAGGCACATCTGAACATCATCGAATCCTAATTGATTATCTCAAATTCTGCATCGGGGAATATTCCTAATCATCTTAATTATCTTTAATTTAATGATTATTTGGCGATAAATCCTATTTATCCTAAAGTTTGATTAATTGAATATTCTCAATATTTAATTAATTAGATTTAATTTGGCCACTTAATTATTTAATTGAATTTAATTCCATTATTCCTAATTATGATATTTAATTTTGACAATAAATCCAAAATCTTACAAATAATTGATTAAATATTTTATTTAATTAATTAAATCATTTTGTCAATTTTTAATATTGTAATTCTAAATAAAAGTTTGATTAAATGATTGATTAACCCATAAATCAATTGTTTTATTTTTCAAAATCAGTTAAGTTGAGAATAAATCACTTTATTTATTTATTAATTCATAATTATCCATGTGCACAATCAAAGAGCAGTTAAACTCCAAATCAAAAAATCAATGCAAGTTATTGACTTTTTGGAACTCAACATCATTTTTGAGTTTTAAAGTTGATCTAAACTTCTAATTTGAGTTAAAAAGCTATTTTTGCATGATTTGCATGTTTTTGTGAATTGAATTATCTTTATTTAAAAATAATTCAAAAATCAAGTTGAGTTTATTTGAGTGATTTATGGCTTTTTCCATGCACCTCCAAAGCCCTGGATTTCTATAAAAACAAGGCTCAGCTCTTCATAATTCGTCTCTCAAATCCACAAGAATTGCATAATCACGCTGGAGAATTGAAATTGGAAGAATCAAAGCTTCTTGCGAATCAACATTTTTGTGAGATCAATCTTGTTTTTACATTCATTTTAGCTTCATATTGCATATTATTGTTAGATCATTTAGCATATCATAGCATATCAGTTTTTACATATCATAGATTTCATATCATTTTTCATCTTATTACATCTAAAATCTAAAAAAATAGATTAATTGCATTCATATTTTATATCAGTTTTGCATTCAAATCCTTCATTTAGGTGTCGTCAAGGTCACTGATCTCGATAACAATATGAGAACATCATACTTACACCTATTAGAAGGCAGTAAATCACCTGGTTAGTTTAGCTTTCTATTCATTACACAATTTTATTTTTGCTAACCTCTAATGTTTTACTAAAGTGTTGTGTCTACAGATCAAGTACAATTTTCACACACACATTTCTGGTGCCCACCGTGGGGCAACCCACGTTTACATGTTGATTTTGATTTTTTTTTTTGGAGCTAAAGCCCTAAAGTTTCAAAGATTTAATTTTATCTCTCAAATGACTTGGATTTTTGCTTTGAAATTTCATTTGTAGGTTGGACACGTCAGAGAAGCTACAGTAAAAAATTCAAAATTTTTTGAGATGTTTTGAATTTTTAATATTTTTTTCTTGAAATTATGGAAAAAATTAATATCTAACACAAATCAGTATATTTTTCAAAAATTTTTATATTTTCAGAAATCTCTTTAAATTATACAAGGGGTCCATTCTTTGTGTTTTAAGTTTGGATGAAATATAATAGCTCAAATAGTCAATTTATAAAAATTGGTCTATTTTGATAAAATGGGTCTCTAGGGCACAAATGAAGAGATTTTTCTAAAATTTTTACATTTTTGGAAAGCTCTCTATTTTTTAGTAGGGGTCTTTGTTTTGAATTTCTATTTTTGTGGCCAAAATCATAAAAAAAAAATTAGATCTTGTTGACTAGGTCAAATGTAGCAAAAAAAAATAAAGTTTTGTGATGGGTATGCACTTATTTTTTTTACATGGTTCAATGAATTATATGAGTTGTCATTTGGTTTAATTGATGGTTATTATTGTTGATAATAATTAATTTTTAGAGCTAACCCTATGGTTTTCATAAGTTGAATATATGTTGCATATCTTGTTTGCTTGTTTGCTTGTTGGAGAGTTCGTCACTTGCTTGCATGGAAAAGCTCAACAAGAATTGTTAAAAATCAGGTAAAATCTACTATGCACGTTGCAAGGATCCCACATATTCTCCTTCATCTAATAACATTTTGATTTGGACTTAAAATAAATCTCTTATGTGTCTGGCTTGTCTGCATCTTTTCATGCTTTTGTCTATTTCTACACACTTGCATAATTGATACTAGGTTGTGAACCCTTAAGGATTCATTAAGTAGTCTTAGATACTTGTGATTGATCTTGATTACTATCTTGGGTTATTGGACTCGCTAATCCACTGACCTCTCATTCCACCCCGTGGTTGCAAGGTTAGCGCCACATTAAAGGGGAGGGGTCAATAGGACAGAAGCGTTAAGTGTTCCACTTGGCAACCCATTTATGCTTTTAGGAACTCACTTGTTTTCTAAGTTGGGGACTCATTTTTAGCTTGTGTGAGGTGTTAAGTGTTCCACCTTGTGGACTCATCTCATATTCGCTTTAAGCGTTAAGTATTCCTCTTTCTACTTTTTGGGTACTTTTGGTAGATTTGCTTTTTGGAAACATACATCTATGCTCACATAGTAATTAGGCCCTATGAACACTATTCATGATTCTTGAGAGATTGGATTTTCAGTGAAATCCTTCTTGATGATAGAATCCTTGTAGGTAGGGAGGATACTTAGTGCATTTCACATTCAACTTGGTTAGTGCATCTTCTCTTATTGATTGATACATTCTCTCCTAGGAGAGGTTGATAGATCACGTGAGGTTGACATCATGAGCTTTGGTGAATCAAAATTGGTTAGTGCACCTTCTCTTATTGATCAATACATTCTCTCCCTGGAGAGGTTGATAGATCACGTGGGGTTGACATCATGAGCTTTGGTGAATCAAAATTGGTTAGTGCACCTTCTCTTATTGATCGATACATTCTCTCCTCGGAGAGGTTGATAGATCACGTGGAGTTGAAATCATAGACCTTGGTGAAGCAAAACTTTGTCTTAGCATGTTAGATTTATCTATCTGCTTTGTTTGGGTTAAAAGTGAAAAGGCATCAAAAACCTTGGATCTGGAGCCAAGTCTCCTTGTGGTAAAATATTGTGAGTCATCTTTAGAGAGGGTTAACCGTAGTAGACATTCCCTTCACAAGGAAAATTGCATTGACAGAACCTCAAGCGGTAATACCATTTTCACCATGGTAGTGACAGTCGCTATATAAATGTCCTTGTGGAAGAAATCTTCATAGGTGTGGTTCATTGTTGGGTTGTCAGATCTCCCTAGCAGCTCCTGAAGATTAAGTTCTCAGACTGTGTCAAAACCCTGGTGCGCCAGGATTGGAGTTCACCCCTTTGGATCATAAAAGTTGTAGAGTCAAACCATTACTAAAAACCCTAGGAAGGCCAAATTTTCATTTTCTAGGGTATATGTGCGTTATTGCAAAACATTTTGGAACATACACAATTAGTGCTTTGGAGGATTAGAATGAATAAAATCACTTGATTGTTCATGTGCAAGGTTGCTTTTGCCCTTGTTCATTGTTTTCAGACATGCTTGAAATCACTAGCTTGTTGTTTTATGTGCTTGTTTATCTATCTGGTTATTGAAAATGAACAAATCTGTTACAATCCTCAAATCTGGACAGTACAATTTGCAAACAAGCTGAAACTGAAAACCCTAAATTTGCAAAATTTGAAGTGAAATTCTTTTCTAGAGTCAAAATTCATCTCAGAAGGTCAAAAAGTCATACGAGTTTTTGTCAAATGTCATTTCAATACTGCCCAACTATCGTATGGTGAACTACCCAGTGTCGTATGAGTTTTTATGCCAGAAAATTCAAAAGTCAAAATCCTACTTGCAACTGTCGTATGATATTTTCAACTGTTGTTTCATTACCTACCAACTGTCATTCAAGTTTTACAACTGTCGTTTCATGGCATACCCACTATCATACGAGTCTGCAGAGTGTCATTTGGAAATTTTTTTAAAGTTTTCAGAAAATTGTTAGAATTGCCAGATATTTAGCTTTTTCAGCCTATTTCTAGAATCTGTCGATCAAATCATTGTGTCAGGAATAGAGCAGTAGCTATTGAGAATCCAATCATTATCCCAAAGTGGCCTTTTGAATTTGATTCAGCCTTTTGTTTAATCGATTTGAGTCCTTTTCATCTTGTGTCCAAACCTTGTCATAGCTATCAATCTTCAATCAATCATCAAAATGACTAAGTGTTGTGGTATCTTGTTCGCTATCTTTTGGGAATCTACCCATACATCCAGGGCACAGTATCCTTCACTCACATCTAATCAAATCTTCAAATCAATCAAACCTTGACAAGGTTGTGTCATCTAATCATCTTGATTCATTTCATTCTTCAGTCATCTGGATCTTATTCTTTGTCTCACTCAAAGTTGATGGTGGAAACTAGAGCTTCCTCACATAAGAAATTTGGAGAAGCATCCTAGACCTTACCTATAACCACTACTAGGGGTCCAACTCTTGAACAAATCATCAATTCTAGTTTTTACAAAGACAACGGTCTTGGCAACTATCGATTAAAAATTGGTTACATTCCTCCTCCATCAACTCATGGAGGTACCCAACAAACCCCGCATCAATCTATTCTAGGGAGTCCACAAACTCCTACCATGTCTCAAGCGGGGACAAATTTTGGCTCTCAAAGAACTCAATCTCAACATGGTGCAGATCAGGAACCCACACCTGAAGAAATTGCTCAATATCAAAATGATGATAACTTCAAACGAATGATGAAGCATTTCTTGAAAGAAGACAGAGAAGTATACTTTTTACAATTGGCACATCAAGGAGCTAAACTTCCTCCCAACTTTAATGTGGAAAATATCATTACACATGAGGAAGAAACTCCACTCATAGCTATGATGAAATAGATGCATGCTATGCAAGTTGAACTTAACAATCTTAAGAAAGAGAAGGAATCCAAAGAGTTCTCCATGGAGGCTCTATACCCTTTTCCTTTTGACCAAGACTTGTATATGCCACCATTTCCAAAAAGAGTGGAGATACCAAAATATGATAAATATGATGGACACTCTGATCCTCAAGATCACGTCAGAGAGTTCTATATGCAATCCATGGAGTTCATGCATGAACCAACCTATCTCATGCGCCTCTTTCCTAGATCTTTGGGAGGATCATCCATTCATTGGTTTTCTCAGTTGCCACCTACTATCAAAACTTTTGAGGAGTTGATCAAATTGTTTTATCAAAAATATTCCTATAATATTCAACATCCAGTCACCATGATTGATATCTGTGATCTCAAGCAATATCCAGGGGAACCATTCCTAACATTTCTTAAAAGATGGAGGAAGAAGTTCTCTCTATATGCCAGACCTATTCTAGAAACAGAAAAATTGGAAATCTTCATCAATAACATTGTTCCCAAAATCAATTATCCTCTACAAATGCAAGATCATACATCTTTTGATAAGATGGTGGATAATGCTATCAAAATTGAAAAAGTGCTTGTGAAAAAAGGAGAAATCACACTTCAAAAGAACAAGTACGAATCAGGATCCAGTTTTAAAGACAAGAACAAAAATTGGAACAAGAACAAAGGCATCATCATAGATGGCATTGTTGATACTATTCATGCCCCATAAAAGGCACCGGCCTACAATCTAACTCTTGGTTCCCAAGCCATCAAAGCTTCAGAACAAAAGTCATCCGAACCATCTCAAAAGAAGCCAGAATACAAAAGATGGGATAATAAATGAAAGTTTACTCCTCTTGGAGAATCTTTGGAATCTGCCATGAGAACTCTACTGGCTAATAACATCATCTCTTTTCCACCAATCTGACCACCTGATTCTGAGCCTAAGCCAAAATGGTGGAGAGAAAATGAATTCTATGATTTCCATCGAGGTAAAGGTCACAAAATAATAACTGCTTCTGATTGAAACATACCATTCAAGATCTGATTGATAGTGGAGACATCACAATTGACAATCCTAAGAGCAATAACAATCATACAACATTCAAAAAACCATTTCTGAAACATGGTCAAGAAGTTTCAACTTCTCAGCCTAATATGGGAGCAAAAGTCAACTATGCCTACCCTAGAAATAATGTTGTCATCAATATGATTGAACCATGTCTCTTTGAAAGTTGCAATGTCATCACAATTGTAAGAAGAGATAGACAAAATCAATCTACCAACGTGGTTACTCGATCACAAGCCCAAGCACATCTGAAAGGACAAATCCTAGATTCATCAAATGTCCCTAAGGTGCCCTTCAATCTTTCATTTACTTCTAAGTAGAAGGCTACTTCCAAATCTTCCAATCCAAAGGATACAAGGCCTACATCTTATAGCATTGTTCAACAACTCTAGCACACTAATGCAAAAATCTCCATGTTTGAGTTGCTTCAAATATCTCCAGCTCACAGAGCCATACTAGACAAAGCTTTGCTCGGTTCCAATGTTCCTGATGACCTTGATTTAGACAGGTTCTAGACTATGGTTGGACATCTTACATCTCCACAATATATCTCCTTTTCAGAGGAAGATGACAACTCCTTAAGTCACCCACAAAATCAGCCTTTGCATATAGAAGTCTTGATCCAAAACCGTAGGGTCAAACGTGTGTTGATAGATGGGGGTGCTGGCCTAAACATTTGTTCTTACAGCTTGATCACACAATTGGGATTTTCAAAATTGGCTATTGATCCTAGAAAGAAAATAACTATCAAAGCTTGTGATGAACAAGAAAGATCTTCTAAAGGAACCATTGTCTTACCCATCCAAGTGGGTCTAGTTATCAAAGATACCATCTGTCAAGTGCTTGATCTACCTTTGGCCTACAACATCCTCCTAGGGAGACCATGGATACATGAAATGCAAGGTATTCCTTCTACATACCATCAATGTCTGAATTTTCCTTATGAAGGAGTAGAGGTTACTATCCCCGCAGATCTGAATACAACTTGCAATAAATTGAAAGAAAGTGCAGATAAGCTTGTGCCTAATAATAGAGAATCTTCCATTGAACTAACTAAAGTAGCATCCACATCTAACATGGAAGATCTTGCAAAAGAGGTCAATATCAAAGAAAATGGGATGGGAGAATATATTATAGAGCTAGTCTTATCTTTGACATCTCTCCCTATCTCACCTAAGTCTTATGGACAATCTTTGAAATTATCCAAGCTCGAACCTAAAGAACCTCTTGAAGCATATAAAAAGAATTTTGTGGCAGAACAAGTATCCAAGCAAGAGTTTGAAGAGGATGAAGTTGTGCTATCATTTCTATACAAAGATGAACCTAAATCTCAAGTTGTTCAAACTAGTGGCTCTATAGTATCCAAACTCTCTTCTAAGTCATATGGTCTAGGAGATAAATTGATAGCTAAGATGGGATATCTAGGTCAAGGACCTCTAGGAGTCAGAGGGAAAGGTCTCGTGGTACCTCTCCCACATATTGGTAGAGAAAATAAAGACAAAGTTGGCTTAGGCTTTAAGAAGAAACCCTATCACCTCAAAGGTAATTGCTCTCATGTCATAGAGTAGATCGCACTAGGAGAACCTCTTCTTAAGAAAGAAGAAATAGAACCATCAGATAGTGATTTAGATAGTTCAGAACTCATCCCCTATGAAAAATTGCCTAAGGAGATCAAAGACCTTCTTGATGATAAAGATGATCCAATCAAAAGAATTAATGTAGTAGAAACATAAGAACTAGCTAATCTCGAAAACAATCAAGAAGAGGGAAGTAGTAGTGATTCTGAGATAGATTCCCATGAGTATGAATTCAAATCAAAATCTGAGGGTAACCCTTCTTGGGGTATTCACCCTGACTTTACTCATGTTCTAAGATTTCCTAGAGATCCTAAATCAGAAGCTGAATGAAATGACTATGAATGGGGAGCCATTCTAGAACCAGATGAAGATGAGCTTATTATAGAGAAACATGTTGAAGTCATTCACCAATATGCACCTAATCCCAACGTAAGTCTAGAGTGAAATGATGAACCTATCAAGTCTGATCCACCTATGGCTGAATTGGACTCCCACGATGACATTGAGCCTATTCACAAATTGAATGTTTTAAGTTGTAATATCACCTTTGAACTTGAGCATTGTGTTAGGACCAATGATGATAGATCCATATCCATAAACACTATCTCCCAATCTTTCCCTACTTTGACTATCAAATATCCAGAACTTATTGATCAAACCTCCACAAATCTGAGCCATGGTATTTATACCTTCCCGAATAACTATGCCCTTGCTTGCTACTTAAATGTAGTTGAGCCTATGAGGACTTCCATCAGTGACCCGAGAGTCAGCATGACCGAGTCGGACATCAAATATCTTAGTCAAAAAAATAAGAATAAAAAGAAAAAGAAAAAGAGTTCTGAGGGTGAAAACCACTTTGTGGCAGTCTTAGAACCTACAAAAGTAAAAATAAAAGATGTATCCAAAGGTGAAAACCTCTTCGAGGTGCCTAAGGATGAGATATTTGATGTCCTTCTGAGTCATTTATAGGATAGATCTCTAGTTCTAATCGAGCCCACTCAATCCATCAATTTGAATACAATAGAGGAACCACAATTGGTACATGTCACACAATCATTATCAGAAGAAGAGAAACAAAAATTTACTACATTCCTAATAGAGAAGAAGATCAACTTTGCATGGAAATATTCAGATATGCCAGGATTGGATCCTAATCTCATAATGCATCATTTATCTATTACTCCAAATGTCAAACCTGTCAAGCAAAAATTGAGAAAGATGCATCCTCACATTGCACTCTTGGTAAAGGCTAAATTAGAGAAGCTCCTGAAAGCCGGATTCATCACTCTTTATATAATGCATCATTTATCTATTGCTCCAAATGTCAAACCTATCAAGAAAAAATTGAGGAAGATGCATCCTCACATTGCACTCTTGGTAAAGGCTAAATTAGAGAAGCTCCTGAAAGCTGGATTCATTTGAGTTATTGACTATGCATAGTGGATCTCCAATATCATACCCATTTCTAAACCAGATGGTTCAATCAGAGTATGCACAGACTTTACAGATGTGAATAGAGCATGCCCCAAGGATGATTTTCCACTACCTAACATTGATATGATAGTGGACATGACTGCAGGTTTTGAGATGTATTCCTTAATGGATGGTTTCTCTGGATATAATCAAATAAAAATTGCTCCAGAGGATCAAGAGAAAACTGCTTTCACATGTGCATGGGGCACCTTCTGTTGGAATGTCATGCCATTTGGGCTTAAAAATGCTAGTGCTACATATCAAAGAGCCATGACATCTATTTTCCATGACATGATGCATCAAACTATGGAAGATTATGTTGATGATACTTTAGCAAAATCTATGATTAGAACTGAACATCTAAAGGACTTGAGCATGATCCTAGACAGAATGGAAAAGTTTAGTCTCCGACTAAATCCTAAGAAGTGTGCTTTTGGTGTCACTTCTAGAAATCTCTTAGGATACATCATTTCAAAGAAGGGCATTGAGGTTGATCTAGCTAAAGTAAAGACTATAATGGAGATGCAACCTCTTAAGAATATTAGTTAGATGAGGATATTGCAAGGAAGAGTTCAATCTATCAGAAGATTCATATCACAGCTAGCGGACATATCACAGCCATTTACAAAAACATTACATAAAGGTGTGGCCTTTGCATGGAACAAAGAATGTGAATAGAACTTTAACCATATCAAGAAGTATCTATCAAATCCTCCTATCTTGATGCCTCCTATTCATGGGAAGCCATTGATCTTATATGTCTCCACAATAGATACATCACTAGGGGCATTGCTAGCACAACACGATGAGAAAAAAAAGGAAAGAGCTATATACCATATCAGTAGAACATTGGTTGCATATGAGAAGAACTATTCAATGATTGAGAAAGCTTGTCTAGCTATGATCTTTGCATCATAGAAACTGAGACACTACATGTTAGCTCATACCACACAATTGGTAGCTAAAATTGATCCCCTCAAGTACCTACTACGCAAAGCTACCCTCACAGGTAGATTAGCTAAATGGGTTATGCTCTTAAGTGAATTTGACATTGAATATGTGGAATGAAAAGCTATCAAAGGGCAAGTCATTGCTGATCAATTAGCAGAAGCACAATTGTTTGATGACACACCACTACAAATGGAATTTCTAGATTCCTCTATCATGCATCTTTCTTCTAGAGGATGACAGTTATTCTTTGATGGCTCCTATACATAGAATGGATTCGAAGCAGGCATGTTGTTCATAACTCCTCAAGGATACACAATCCCAAAAGCATTCAGAATAAAGTTTCCCTGCACAAACAATATTGTAGAATATGAAGCCCTTTTGAATGGTATGAAAGTAGCAATTGAGTGGAGAGTGATAGAGCTACACATTCATGGAGACTCTCAACTTGTTATTCATCAAGTCAATGATGTGTACCAAACTAAAGATGAAAAGCTCATTCCTCACAAGAGAATGGTAGATGATCTTAAGAAATATTTCATATCTATCACATTTGAGCAAATTCCTAGAATGGAGAACAAAGTTGCTGATGCAATGGCAACACTATCTACTTTATTATAGTAGCTTGAACATGAGCTATGCTATGAGTTCCTGGTGGAAGCACTACCTTATCCTGCATATGACTCCCCTGAAACCTGCATGATTTGCACCATTGTAGGTCATGATTCATCCAGATACAAAAACCTATTTTATTATCTCCAAGACCAAATCATTCCCAATACCTTCAACCACCATGAAAGGAGATACCTTATCTCTAATGCCTCCCGATATGTCATCATTGGTAATGATCTATACAAATGAGGTCTAGATGGTACACTACTTAGATGTTTAGAATGGGAAGAGTCTCAACGTGCATTAAAGGAAGTCCATGAGGGTATTTGTGGGTCACACTCAAATGGTTTAACACTAGCTCAAAAACTTATTAGGGCAGGGTACTATTGGCCTGAAATGGAGAAAGATTCAATCAAGTTTGCTAAAAGTTGTCAAAAGTGGCAAGGGCATGGTAACTTGATTCATGCTCCAGGGAGAGATTTAATTCCCTTCACAACACAATGGCCTTTTCAACAATGGGCTTTTGATCTTATAGGTGCTATCTATCCACACTCTTCTAATGGACATACCCATATAATCATTGCTATAGATTATTTTACAAAATGGGTAGAAGCAGTCCCTTTGACACAGGCAACTGGAAAGCAAATATCTATGTTCATATTGAACTATATCATATGCAGATATGGGATACCTCATTCCATAATCATAGATAACAGTGGACAATTCAAGAACAAAGACCTCGATGATCTATGTGCCAAATTCAAGATCACACAACATTGGTCTTCTATCTTCTATCCTCAAGGGAATGGACAAGCTGAGGCCTATAACAAAAATATATTAAAAATCTTGCACAAAATAGTTAATAAAATAGGAAGAGACTGGCATCTCATGATCAATCCAGCTCTCTGGGCCTACAGAACAAGTATCATAACACCTACTGAGGCTACACCTTTCGCTTTAGTTTATGGGTCTGAAGTGGTACTGCCTATTGAGGTTGAAATCCCATCACTCAGAATTAGAATGCATGGTCTAGTAACTGATGATGACTACAGAGTGTCTAGGTTGCAAGAACTTGAACTACTAGATGAGTGTAGAAAGGTAGTGTATGATCATCTCAGAGTATATCAGAAGAGAATGTCTAGAGGTTACAACAAGAAAGTTAGACACAGAGAATTTTAGGTTGGTGATCTAGTCTTGAGAGAAAATCCTAAAATCAATCCCATTGAGAACGCAAGGGGAAGTTTGAATCCAATTGGCTGGGTCCCTTTGTAATTACTACTACTTTTGGCTCTAGTGCCTATCAACTCTCAACGACTGAAGGAGAACAACTCTGAGAACCAATCAACATTCTCCATCTGAAGAAATTCTATGCCTAAGGCATTCAGTCTATGGTAAAATGTCCTAAAATTTTTTTTATAAAAATCAGAAAAAGTCCTAAAAAAATGATCTTGGTGAAAACCTAGCAATAGGTGCCTTGATGATTCACAAAAAAATAAAAAAATATCAAAAGTACAAAAAAATTTAAAAAAAAGAAAAAAAAAATGAGAAAAAGAAAAAGTGCCTTGGTGAAAACCTGGAAACAGTCGCCTTGGTAGCAAAAATAGAATCTTTGCCAAGATGGTGAAAGCCTGGCAAACAGATGCCACTTGTTTCAAAATGCTCCATCTATCAGTGCAATCTTGGTCTTTCCCAGCTTTTAGTTTTTCTTTAGTTTGTACATATCTCTCGGTTTGTTTCTACATTTCCAGTTTTCAATAAGTCGGTCTGTACACCACTCAGCTCAAGCATCTGTATCGTATCAATGCTTAACACTTGGGGGCAATCAATATTATATCCTATGGCCTCCAGTATATCTTAGACATATCATATCCAGTCAGAGTCCTTTGAAGCTTCATTTGAGTCAGTCAAGTCTGTCTTGTCTCCAGAAAGGATTTTGCATCTACAACAACAATCAAACACAAATTGAAAACAATCTATTCTTTTCATGCTTTTATCTCCTTGTATGCTTATTGATTCACATTGAGATTTTTGCATATTGTGTCCCTTCGAGCTCTTGGATGATGTCCTTTATAGGATTTAGAGAGTGATGACTAGGGGCATAATCTTTTCTTTGTCTTCTACTTGTATGTGAAAATCTAACGTCTTTGGAAATTCTGGATTGAAATGGTGTCTGACTGTAAGAGCCTCTATCTTGAATGGGATGGCCATGCATACCTCGACCATTGATACCCAGAAAATTCAAGGAAGTTTGATCTCACTATTGTCTTTTTGAGTAAGTTCTTTCTCCTACTATGAAATGCGATCTTACCTAAGGATGTGAACGATAAAGGGTCACTATGGGTAATTCACACTGGATTTAGAATGATCTTTTGACTATTTGATGTGTTTGTAATGCAAGACATATTCAGGTCATCACGATGTTTATGTTCTAATGCTTATAAAAATTGCTATATCAAAATTGACATGATATTCTGGTCATCCTGGCGCTTATGCCTTGGTGCTTATATCTAATCTGACATTCTGAAAATAAAATCAATATTCATATATCCATGGTTGTTGACCAGTGGGTGTTGTATTGATTCTTTCACATACAAATCGATATTCATATGTCTATGGTTTCATAGCTAGTGGACATTGTATTGATTTATCTGGTTACCTAAAAGTTCAATGATGATAACAAATCAACATATGATCAGTGACTAAGTCCTAGGTCTTAGGTTGCATTTCCTTTTGCATGTCTCTATGCATCTTGCATGTTTGCATGATCTCACAATGACTCAACAAACTTCAATGCTTAAACAATTCTTCAAATCACCTCTTCCAATCTAACAAGAGCTGAATCCCACATGAAGGTTCCTCCAATGAAACAGCAAGTAGAATCCTTTTTCAGGATCAAAATTAAAATCTGCGATCATTCATATTATTAACTACTTCCATAATCAACCTTCAATCATCACAGAAATCCAGAATTCAACTTAACTAATTATCTTACATCAAACTATCAAAATTTCAACTTGGTCAACTTTGGCCAACTCATGGTCAAACCTAGTCAAACTTGGTCGTCTGGACCTCTAAACGATGTAGAATGTGTTCCCAGACGTCTTTAACCACTTCTCAAATCAATTAACATGCTTCTAACCTATCAACGCTGACTTTTTTTGTCAGATTTCAATTTTAATCCCAAAGGGGGCATGGTATTGCATATCATTCAAAGTCTGTAATCTAAAGTTGAAATCATATCTTTCATCAGTAATCAAGACAACAACCATGTCTAGTTGCTGATTCATCAAAAGTCCTCATCACTTGGGGCAAATCTATCATCACTTGGGGCATATCAGATTCATCGAGATCCATATCAATCTGGTATTCTCTTAATCTTGTAAATTGTATCAGCTTTTCGTAACCATCGGTTCATTAGTGTTATTTCCTTGGTTCTTCGGTAACTGAAGGGTTCAGATGTGATACCTACATGATTCTTCTAAGGACAATCAAGTCTAGAATTGGTCACTCACTTCTTCGCAATCATAAGGTTCAGAATCAGGTGTTTTGATGCTTTTGTTTCATTGGTTCATCATTGCTATAGTGAACATTATCTTTGGTCATTCAGGACCTATTATCTTCATATCAAATCTTTCAATTAGCTTCTGTCTCATATCAATTATCAATTTTAAATTAGTTTCATATCTTTATCATACACAAACTATCTTTGAACCACTGCACTTTGCACAGTAATTCAAAGAGGGGAAAAATGTAATACCCCAAAAATGGGCTATAGGTTCATTAACCTCTATATCGACACATCGAACGAAATCGACATCAAAGTCCTAACCAAAGGCACATCTGAACATCATCAAATCCTAATTGATTATCTCAAATTCTGCATCGGAGAATATTCCTAGTAATATTCCTAATCATCTTAATCATCTTTAATTTAATGATTATTTGGTGATAAATCCTATTTATCCTAAAGTTTGATTAATTGAATATTCTCAATATTTAATTAATTAGATTTAATTTGGCCACTTAATTATTTAATTGAATTTAATTCCATTATTCCTAATTATGATATTTAATTTTGACAATAAATCCAAAATCTTACAAATAATTGATTAAATATTTTATTTGATTAATTAAATCATTTTGTCAATTTTTAATATTGTAATTCTGAATAAAAGTTTGATTAAATGATTGATTAACCCATAAATCAATTGTTTTATTTTTCAAAATCAATTAAGTTGAGAATAAATCACTTTATTTATTTATTAATTCATAATTATCCATGTGCACAATCAAAGAGCAGTTAAACTCCAAATCAAAAAATCAATGCAAGTTATTGACTTTTTGGAACTCAACATCATTTTTGAGTTTTAAAGTTGATCTAAACTTCTAATTTGAGTTAAAAAGTTGTTTTTGCATGATTTGCATGTTTTTGTGAATTAAATTATCTTTATTTAAAAATAACTCAAAAATCAAGTTGAGTTTATTTGAGTGATTTATGGCTTTTTCCATGCACCTCCAAAGCCCTGGATTTCTATAAAAACAAGGCTCAGCTCTTCATAATTCGTCTCTCAAATCCACAAGAATTGCATAATCACGCTGGAGAATTCAAATTGGAAGAATCAAAGCTTCTTGCGAATCAACATTGTTGTGAGATCAATCTTGTTTTTACATTCATTTTAGCTTCATATTGCATATTATTGTTAGATCATTTAGCATATCATAGCATATCAGTTTTTACATATCATAGATTTCATATCATTTTTCATCTTATTGCATCTAAAGTCCAAAAAAATAGATTAATTGCATTCATATTTTATATCAGTTTTGCATTCAAATCCTTCATTTAGGTGTCGTCAAGGTCATTGATCTCGATAACAATATGAGAACATCATACTCGCACCTATTAGAAGGCAGTAAATCACCTGGTTAGTTTAGCTTTCAATTCATTGCACGATTTCATTTTTACTAACCTCTAATGTTTTACTGAAGTGTTGTGTCTACAGATTAGGTACAATTTTCACACACACAGATATGAGAAGTATTTCCATTGGGGGAGCAATTGACTTTATCGAGATATGTATACATGGTCAAATTTTAAATTTTGCTAAGGAAATTTTTTTTGATGACTTTGAAGGTTTTTAACAAAGATACCAAACTAATGCCAAAGGGGGAGATTGATACTCCTATAGAGTTATTTTATTGTCATTAGTTATGATTAAGTCATATTTATTATCAAAGTCATTCGGTCAAGAAGGAAAGTCTTGTCAGTAAAAGGAAATAGAGGAAAGATAATTTTTGGTAAAAGAAAAGGAAGTCTAGACACTGAGAAAGTACCGAGTTATAACAGTTACTAAACCAAGAAGAGATACATGTTACCAAGTAGAAGAAAAATGTATTACCAAGCATCACAGGCTGACACAAGGAGAATCTATAGATACATTGAACCTAGATCATGAGAAGAAAATGATTTAAAAATCTCAAGGAAATGATTTGACAAAGAATTGGATATTTAAACATAATGATTATGCATGATTACAAGGTGAGATTCACCGATAAGAATTAAGTGTGACATATGCATTGGAGAAGTAACCAATGCTAGCACCACTTAAGGAGAAGATTCTAGATTGTCTCCACCACTTCTAGGATTGAATATAAATAGATCAGAATGTGAAGATCAGAGAGAGAGAGAGAGAGAGAGAGATTGCAAAAAGAAGGTGATGAGAAGAGAAGCCACTGAGTAACATAGTATTAAAGAGTGGATTGTGAATGTGATACATATTTTAAGTTATTGAGTACAAAATTGATAGTGTGAGAAAAACAAAAAATGAGGTAAACAATTATTGAGCATATTTAGTCTAAAAAGAATAAGTAGATTCAATTATTACAGAAAATTTTATGTTATTGATTAAGTGTGTGATCAGAATTGTAAAGTCTCTTAACCGAGTAGATCATAACAAATGTTATATTGTGAATCCTTTAACAGGGTACAGTTCTTAGATTAGAATTGTAAAATCCTTTTGCAAGGTAAACTTAATTGGTCTTTAGACACTTAATAGGGTAATCTATCAGAAATAGCTAACATTGTATCTCTAACCAAGAAGACTTTTTACTATAGTAGTGAAGTGTTGTGGGTGTCATCCCCATCCCAATTTTTATCCTCTAACAAGAATTTCTACGATACCAAAATAATGGTGTTATGAGTTATGTGTTGTGAGATTGTTTTACATTTTTATGTTGTTACATGCAAAGTTATGATTTCGGTGAATGGTAAAGAAAGTTAGATAAAAGTGTTTTGAAGTATTGATTCATCCCTCCCCTCTCAGTAGTTAGCTTTCCATAATTAATCCAACAAGCCCTGGTAGAGATTGATAGAGTCACCCTTCTTATTGCTTCTAACAATTTTTGAAGCCGAGGCATTCAGAGGATTCTTTCTTGAGATTCTTCCTTATTTTTTTTACGGTGACCAATTTGGGCCACTTGTGCTTTGAGTATGTTGTTCTTTGAATGTCTTCATTTATTACTTTTTCACATAAACCTAGGCAACACTTAGACTGTACCATCTTGGTATAAGATTCTAATTTTCATAGTGACCATTGATTCTTTTTTCTTTTCCATTCTTCTTCTTTTATCCTCATTTTATTCCTTCTCTTTTTTTTATTCAAGTTGTGGATGGAGAGGGGTTTTGGGATTGGTGGGTACTGTAGACACCCAAAACTAGGTAGGTGTCTTAGAATCATTCAAATTTCCAAAATCTCAGCCAAATGCTATGATTTTCATCAAAATGGATTAAATCAATTTTAAATGGACATTTATTAATCAAAATTGGACAAAATCATTTAAATCAAAGGAAAAATCAAATCATGACATCAAATAATTAAATACAAGCTTAAAGGGATCAATCACTTTATATAATTGATTTTAATCAGTTAATTGTATAGTTTTAAATCAAAAATCAAATTGAACCTATTCCCTTACATGGCTAATTTAATTAATTGATGAAATTTAATTAATCCTAATATCTTTCAACATAATTTGAGAAACCAACAAGAATTAAGAACACAATGCACATGGATCACTCCAAGTTGTTGAATCTCAATCACTCAAATTTGTCTACTTGTCCAAACATGTGAGACAATCATTTAAATTTTCCCCCCATTTAAAAATATTTCAAAGCTTTTTACTCAACCAAGGCTAAACCATGATCAAGTAACTCTACCCCCTACCCTTGGGATTTTACTACAAATAGAAGTCATTTTGAGAGCATTAAAATCTTAGAAAATTTGAATGCATAGAATCATCACTATAGGAAATTTGAGAGCAATTGAGCAATATCTTGAGCATTTTGAGAGCGAATTGTGAGATTTGAGAGCATTATCATGAGCATTTGAGTTAATCTTTGTATCAAATTGAGAATTGAGAGCTAGATTTAGGCATTTTATCATAATTTTCTCATTCTAGGATTGTCACTAGTAGAGAATAAGGTTGAGAGCTCTACTTGTAAAGCTTAGATAGAGAACCATGAGATGATATGGATGTTAAATACAATTCTTTAGATTAAATTTCCATTTTCTTTCCATAGAATTATTGCTAATTGTCCTAATTTCATGAAGGTGTAAACACTCACACACAGGTACCTAAGTCAACATGTTGGTATCAACTGTAACTAACAACCACCCATGAAACCAATATTTATAGTTTCTTATTTTAATATATACTTTGTGATGTAGGATGAGCAGCATGGAAAATCACCTTGATTGCCAAAAAAATGTATCACCATTCCTGATTCCTGAGTATAGCTTCTTGCAAGATATATCTTGATGGAAATTTTGACTAAGAAATATCTTTGCCTCTTATCAAAGACTAGTTGGGATGGACCACTTCTTGGGAACAACCTCGGAAAAATACACTGACCCCCCAAACACAAAGACCCAAAAGGAAAAGACGTAAACAAAACCAAACAAAAATAAAATATAAACTATTATAGTACATGGGGAAAAAGGAATTTCACTTTTCAGGACCCAAAATAATGCTTGAGATATTGTCCATTAACTGGTAATAGAACCAACTCTCCATCTAAAGAATTGACCCTAAAAGTGTTTTCTCCTAGGATTTATGCTATCTGATACAGGCCAACCCACAATTGTTGAAATGTGGTATGGCTACCAAAATTTTCTTTTGCCTTGTTCCACACAAGGACAAGGTCAGAAATCCTAAAGGCCTTTATAGTTTCTCTCTTGTCAAACCAAAGTTTGATAATTGCTTGATTCTTGGATACATTTTCTAAGGCCATAGCTCTTTTTTATTCCAAATCAAGGAGGTTCATGAATCGTATTTTTACCCTATCCTCACCTTCAATGTATTGATCTATGAGTTTTAAAATCGATATCTTTGGGCTCATAGGAAAAATGGGTTGCAGACCGTAGACTAACTAGTAGGGGGATGCCCCTAAGGCATTTTTTTATTCTAACTCAATCTATCTACAAGGCATATTTCAACTATGTGTACCAATCCCTAGGATTTTCATCTAAAAGATATTTAATTACAATTGTTAAATTTTTTTTGGTGGCCTCTACAACACCATTACCTTGTGGATAATAATTGGAAGAAAACTTAACAATTAACTAGTTTTTGAAAGCCCATTGCAAAAGTGAAGCAGAGGAAAATTAAGGTGCATTATCACATAGTAGAACAAAAGGCATGCCAAATTGTTCTATGATGTATTCCTCCAAAAATCTTGTTATAAATTTAGTGGTACAGTTTTTTAAAACCTGAGCCTCTATACATCGCATGAAGTAATCTGTTGCTGTCAAAATATACCTATGACTTGAAAAAGAGGGGGGATTAATCATTCCAACAAAATCTAAGCCTCATTGGGAAAATGGATGTACCTCATATATCGGTTGCAAAGGCATAGCGAGATGCTTTTCATGGGTAGCATTGGTTTGGCATGTATGACAAGACCTCACATGTTCACTAGTATCCTTGAATAGAGTTGGATAGTAATATCTAGTTCTTAACATTTGGTGTGTAGTGACCTCAAAAAACCCATGGAATATGCCATATTTACAATGAAAATCAGCAAGAACCTTCCTAGCTTCTACCATGTCCAAACATCTTAAGTACAACCCATCATAATTGCATTTATAGAGCTTCTCGTTCTTCAACATATAGGAAATAATCTTGATCTTCAAGGCCCTTCTTTGGGAAGCATTCGATCCTTCAGGACATCGATTTGGGAGGAGGTAATAAACCACATCTTGATACCAAATATTAGTTAGAATCTCCTGATCAGTGTATATCAAACAAACCAAACCTTGATTTGTCTCAGCTATCATTTTTGTTAGGCCTTGGCCTCTTACCAACTTCATGGGTTGGATTTCAATATAAAACTCTTGCATAATAGCCATCCACTTTCCTCTCCATTCACCTAGTTTGTTCTACATTAGAAAGGATTTGACTACAAGATCAAGAATGAAGACTATAACTTTTCTTCTCGGAATGTAATGTCAAAACTTCTTAACAACCTTTAATAGTGCAAATGATTTTTTATCCAAGTTTGGATATTTGAGCTAAATATTTTTGAGAGGGAAGCTCATGAAAGATATCAGTCTCTCATATTCTCCATTCTTCTTTTGTGTAAGAATACCCACACATGAATATTTCAAGGAAAATGAGTAAACCTTAAATGGAAAAGTATAGTATGGACTAACCAAAACTAGAGAGGTAGTGATGGACATTTTTATTTACTCAAAGGAATCCTTGACTAGAGCATTCCTTTTGATTTTGAAATTTTCCTTCAACATGTCATTCAATGGGTGGAATATTTCTCCAAATCCACTAATGAATTTCCTGACAAAATTGCTCTTTCTAAAAAAAGACTTTAATTCTTTCCTTCTATTAGGCGGGACCATCTTGAGGATTTCTTTGACTCTTTTAGGATCTATATAGATCCCTATTTCTTATATAACATGCCCTAATAGCTTATCTTGGGTTATCCCCAAAAGCATTTTTTGGGGTTCAATGATATCCCATATCTTTGACATATCTTTAATACCTTGCACAAATCATCGATATGGTTGGCCCTATTATTTGAAAATACAGTGAGATCCTCCATGTAGATAACTATGTGTTTGTTTGGAAGACCCTTGAATACTTTGTCCATCATGCAATGGAAGGTATCACAATCATTGATTAACCTAAATGACATATGACAGTATGAAAATGTTACCCACTTGGTGGTGAATGTTGTTTTTAGTCTATCTTCCTCTTGCACCATGACTTGATAGCACCCTGAATAACCATTGAGAAAGGACATCATCTATGAACCATTGACTATCTTCAAAACTTCATCAAGGGATGGTAGTGGATATTTTTCCTTTTTAGATGACCTATTGAGATTACAAAAATCTACACATAGCCTAACTTATCCATTCTTTTTTCATACAAGAACTAAATTTGTGACCCAACTCGAGTGTCAAAGGAGTAAAATGATCTAGGCATCTAGAAACTTTTGTACCTCTTTCTATATCACTAGTTCAATCACTAGATTGACCATCCTTTTCCTTTAGTGGAATGGTTTTGCATCTGGATTCAATGGTATGTTATGTATAATGATTGACAAGTGGTAAGTTTTGAGATCCTCATAACTCCATGCTATAACTTATTTATATTCTGTAATTAATTGGACCATGTGCTACTTTTCTTCATTTGTACCAATCTTTCTAATGCAGACCTCCCTTGGTTTGTCATTGGTACCCAAATTTTAGACCTCATAGTCATCTCCTCCTACTATTGGGGTCTTTCTTCTTTCTTGAGCAGAGTCATCTTTATCAAAAATTCTTTCCAATGGCACCATTCCTTTAGGGATGGAGTTGTTTTTTAAGTTTAGAATTCTTTGGTCATCTAGATCCTCAATTTATTTGATTTCCTCATCCACGGTTTGTTTTTCAAAGACTCCACCATTCATGATGAATTCAAGTATATGCTGATCATCTTGAAACACTTGAAAATTTGTGATATTATCAGGAATTGTTGGGACAACAACAAGTTCAATTGATATTCTCTTTAACTTTGACCCTTTCATGTGATGCAAGGAGCTTGCTGACACTACCAATGCATTAGTGAATATATTCTTTCTTCTTGGGATATTTTTGATATTGAATGCCTCAAGATCCTCGATTAAGTCCAAAATATAATTCTAGTAAGATATCAGCTTCTTGTCATTACAGGAGTATCCACTATGGATTTTTTTGATGACGAATTGGGAATCTCCTTCCACTACTAGGGACTTGAATTTATTTTCATGTGCCATGAGAAGGCCTCAAAATAACACCTTGTACTCTGTGACATTATTATTACATTAAAATTGTATCCTATAAGAAGCATAAGAGGACTTACCTTGATGATTTATTAGTTCAATTCCTGCTCATGCTCCTTGTTTGCATTTGGAACCGTTAAATCTCAACTTCCAAACTTGGTGATCATTGAGGGGTCATGGTTTGAGTTGAGATTTGGTTCAAATTTTTAGAGTGTGTCATTTTGATTTGGATTCCAAGGAATTGTCTGATGAAGTAGTATTCTCAAGGAAAGGAATCTTTTCAAAACCCAACTCTTGATTTAAATATTTTTTGGCTCTAATGGGTTTCTAGTCTTCCTTTTTTTAAGCCTTAGCTTCTTCCCATAATTATTGGAGAGGTGGAGAGAAACCATCATCCGAAGAAATTCATTCTTCTTGTATGGGGCTCTTATCTTTAGAAAAAAGATTTTTCTCTATTAATTGAACAACTACCAAGGGCCCTTTGTAATGAGGTGAACCCCCACCATCTGATGAGATATCACTAGATGGTTCATATTGCTCATGTTTACTTCTTGATTCAAGGTTTTAGATTTTTTCAATAGGATGAGCCATCTGGGTTAGTCCTCAAGATATGGCCTCTTGGAAATTAGGACATTCAAATTTAGAATGAATTTCATGATGTAATTAGTAATATCCTGGTAGCATTAGTATATTTGGGTTAACATCTTTCCCAAGATGTTTCAAGTTCTTTGTTATGTTTTTGATGAAATCTTGGAGAACCATATCAATACTTAGAGGTTGTACTAATCCCTATACTAGATTGTCATCAGTATAATCCCTTTCCTCAATTTCAAGCATAAGGATTTTATCAAATAAGTACACTCCTAAATAAACTTGTGAGAATAAAACTTCATTAGGTGCATTAGAGTCCATGATCATCTTTTTCAGTTTAGTTTTGTTGGTTCCCAAAACCAAATAATGGAAATCCTAGAGATCGTGCCTATTCATTTATAAGGATTTCTCAATCAATTATGGCCTATGAATGTGAATTATCAATGATAAAATTTCTATGCACCTCTCGCTTTGTAGGACCAAGGTGAGTAAACCTATTACTTAATGCACACACTAGGTTTAAGGATTTTTATAGTAGATTAAAAATTGATTGACCTCTCAAGATGGAAAATATTCTTGAGATAGGTTTGATTGTGTAAATTCACAACCACTTGCTTCACTTTTCTTATAAAAATGATTGAATGAAAACTTTAAATAATATGATTTGTAGTTTCAAAATAATGAATCAAATGCTTATTCTTTGACTATTGATAAGACTAGTCCCTTATCCAATTAGGGCTATAGAGTCACTTCTATTAAATCCTATGTACAATTTTGTAAGAAAACATATATTCCCAATACACCATCAACCATCAAATGTTTTTAATACAAAATATAGTTAAGCCCACACACATTCACCAACCTAATTGAGTTTAATTTCTTTAGTAGAAAATCAATTAGACAGAAAACAAGAGGAAAGACACTTATCACAGATTTTCTTGATAATCAGATGAAGATGAGGAAAAAATAACTTCTCCGTACAAGCATTACAAGATGAAATTTTATATGATAATCAATAATTATAGAAGATTGATTGAAATGAGAAATAACTTTCAAACCTCAAAATAGGACATAAAATCGCTAGTTCTTTGTATTGATTTAAAAAAACAAGTACATCTTGAGTTCATGTTTCAGTTGTAGAAAAAATTCTATTTATCTACTATATTTTACCCCCCCCCCCTCTCTCTCTCTCTCTCTCCTTTAACGATACTTGTATCCCTCTTATACAAAATAAAGAGATGAGAACAAGCTTCAAACTGTTATAAGTGTCTATTCAAAACTAAAATATAAGCCTAACACTAGAAATTGAAACAAGTTTAATTACAACTTGCAAACTCTAACAAACTTAACAAGCAACATAAAATAAAATATGCCCCTAAACATGGTTAGAAATAATCATTGGCGGGATCATCTCCTTCAGACATCTTCTTGCTTTCTTTGACAATTGATTTAATCAACTTTAGATACTGTAAGATATGGAAATGGAAATATTATGAAAGGAGAGATTATGGCTAAGAGATGTATGGATGAAAAGTGTATGATAAAATATGAAAATTTTATGGAAAATGTTGTGGACAAAAACTTAATAAAATATAAATACTTATCTCGATGAGGAGAAGATTCAGAAATCACTATTTTTTGGTGTCTGTATACAATTTCAGGAAATTCTGCAACCGGATCTGGCCTAGAAATATAGAAATAGATAAAACCCATAAACCTTTTATCTTTTTGAGCAAGGTTGACCTTGACCCAAAATAGGGGTAAGATCTTACCTCGGGGCACAATCTTACCCCAAAAAGTTGACCATGACTTGTACTGCTCCGATGAAAATTCTATTTGTGGATCCTAGAAGTTCGTAAAAAAGGGTACTCAAATTTGTACTAAAATTCATTGTCCCACACCTATATTTGCAAGAAAAAGGGTTTTGTTTGTTGGATGAGGGGTTTTCCTTAGTCAAACCCCGGTTTGGAATCAACCTTTAAAATAGAATTGAAATAGAGAATTCTAGCAAGTACTAGAAGTAGATCTAACAACAAAGCTATGATATTCAATAGATATGCAATTGTATTTGAAATGTAAACAAGTATGTTGATATGAAAGCTTGGACTCAACACTAACAAATGTAAATCAAAACCTCCATGATTGTATGCTTGGAATCCACCTTGAAGGGAGAATGGATAGATCTTGAAGATGAAAAAAGGATTTTGAGGTAAGATCACACCACCATGATGGATAGATCTAGGGTTTGAATGATGAATCTTGAATGCTTGAACCAAATTCCTCCAAAAGACTTGAAAGCTTGAATCCTTAATCTTCAATGAAGAACTTGAATGCTTGACTATAGATGATGGGTTGAATTATTCCTTGATTGAGAATGATTTCTTTATCTTTCTTGATGATTCTTGACACTTGATGGAGATATGAAAAAAGTGGATGATCGTGGATGAATGAAATGAGAGAGGAATACTTCCTTTTATACAAGTTAGGGCACAAAATTCTAGAGAGGTTGACATAGGAGAATTAAATTCCAATTTAATCCTTTACTCTTGGAAGTGGACCTAAATTAAATATCATTTAAGAGTTTACCATTTCAAAGCCTGAAACAGGCAATTCAGAAGTGGGAGAATAAACTTTCTGAAAACCTAACATCCAAAAACTTTTGGAATTTGAAATCTGGACCCAGGGTCAGGTTTGAGGTCGACTTTGACCTAGGTCAAGTTCAAGGTTGAATTTGAACTAGGTCAAGGTCAAGGTTGACCTTGACCCTAAGGTCAAAGATCTTAGATCCTCATGATAAGGTTCTAGAAAAAGGTCAGAAACAAGTGGAGAGAAGGATAAAATAGGGGGAAAAAGCCAAAATCGATCAGAGATCTAACAAGGCATCCAACGTGACCCCAAACCACTTACTCAGAGGGCTAAACCTGTCCTAAATGGAAGCACTTTGATTTTCCAGTGATACAAATACTATTTAAACCATTCTTCTATTTCTTCATGTGTTGGCCAGGTATAATTGAGGACATCTGACATATTTAGCAAGAAATCTCTCCATCTCTTCCCAATAATGGTCCAGACCTCAACTTGGAATTTTGCAAACTTGCTTTCTAATATGATGACCCTATCCAAGAATGTAATAAATTTGGAAATATTAAGATCTTTTTCTTCTTTCATATGTGATATATAATTTTTGGGAACATGTCCTTATATTCTATTTTTCATTCCTCTACACTTTTCTCCCTACGTTATTTGTCCACAAATTATGGGATAGTCCAATGTTTAGTTGTTTTGAAAGATGATAGTTTCTATTTGATACTTCTCTCCTCTTCCTCAATATATCCCAACTCATTTATAATAGTATCAAGTGTTTCAATTGATTCTATGATTTTTGTGGGGGCATTTAGGCCTCTATGTGTTATCTCTCTCAATATCATAACATCAATGTGGGATGTCATCCGTCTTCTTGGCAACTCCTTTAACTGTGGTTTAATTTTCTTGGAAGTATTCAACATGGTCAATAGAGTATGATACCTAGTATATACTTCATCACAGTTACTAACCACCATATCCACCCTAAAAGAAATAACTTGTTCAAGAAGAGAAATTTTCTTTGGCATTCTCCTGCACCATTTTTACTACAACATCCTCATTTTTTTTTTCAACAAGTGCCCCTTGGTGAAAAATGATGGCTTTATTTTTATCTCTAGATTTCAAAGCTTGAATTTTCTCATTCAATGTAACAAATTTCAAATATAGCTCATTTACCACTTTATTCATCTCAATTTATCTCATATGTGAGAATGATAGTTTCTATTGTAGGTGCTTGACCCGATCCTTGTTAAACATGGCCTAGTGCATTAGTACTACAATTGAGGCCAGGGGATTTGTGTCATCAAGTGTCTGGACAATCACCATTTCATCATTTCATTTTTAAATATTAATTAATTTAGGTTTATTATCTCCCTTAAAATTGATCCAAGTAGCCAAAGTCTCTATCTTTGGATTGTGTCCTAGACCTCTAATCCTATCTTCCGAGTCAAACTCTGCTACAAGGTTTGGATCATCCTTCTTCTTTACTTGATCAAGAAAAAATATTTGTTTGAGTGAATGCCCAGGAAGAATCAACATGTTTCTCTTTATGACCAAATCCATGGCTTCTTCCAAGGCATAATTATCCTCATCTAATTTCATTTCTTTTAATAATTGGTCAATGATATCCTCATGTTGAGATTCATCAACACCCATTAACCTTAATTACTTCTTTTTCTCAAAATTCCCCATCTTCAATTGAAATAAGTAATCCCTAAATTCCTAAGAATGTAAAAAATTCTCATTAGACATAAACCTCATTGAAATAGCCCCTCTTTCATCATCTACATCAATTGGTTCATCACCCTCCATAGTTTGTGCATGACGGCCATGAATTTATTGTTGATATATAAAGGGAGGGGATGAGGGATGCACCATTTCCTATTTCAGAGCTTTCAAGGTGGTCGCATATTCCTCAAAATCTCCCACCTCTTGCTTTGAATATCTATAAGGAACCATAGGGGTGACACCTTCTTCCTTCTTTTTGGGAGGTGGGGAATCAAGATCTAAATCATTAATAATCATTTTCCAACGCCTTTTTAGAGGTGAATTGACTTCAGGGGGTGAATCCTCAGTAGATTTACCATACATATTTTCAAATTATTTTATACACAATTCAATTCTAAGAACTTCATTTTCTTATTCATCATGGAATTTTTCCAACCCTTTCTTCTACATCTCTTCTATTTTTTACAATAAATTCCATTTTTCCATTGCTGCATCATATCTGAGGGGTTTGTTAGATTCTTGGAAATATCCTTTTTTAGGTCAAACTTATGTCTATATTCTTTAATAAAGGACCTAATGTGTCCCTTTGGGTCATACTACCTTCCTTCACCTTGCTCCATCCTATAATTCTTAATCAAGTAAACCTGCAACTATTCGATTATGGTTGAGATGATCTAGATACCTAAAAATGTGACTACATGTGGCATGAATGTGCTCTTCATTATTGGAGTATTTACCTCCTCATACCAAAGTATCTTCCAAATAAATTCCAAAAATACAAGCCTCTCTGATACAAAACATGGTAATTTATGAGGTTTTTGCCTTCACCCATAAACCTTAATCAAAGAACAATTTCCCTTAAAAATTATATCTATAAAATTATGTGTAAAACCATTATCAGGGTAACCCTCCATTGGTCTCAGAATGTCCCTAATATGGGGAGGAATTATTTCAACCAAATGCCCCTGAGACCTCCTTATCCAAACAATAAATGCATCATAGAAAATTCTATAATTACAATCTCTTATATTCTTATCCCACATTCTATACCAAAGTTGAACTAGGAATCTTGCTCCACTCCCATCTAATGTGGTTAGTTTCATTGAATGACTGAAAACAAAATGATTTTGAAATAGTAACAAATGACACAAAAGAGAATAATTTTAAAAAATTCTACTCGTCTTTCATTGGACTAATTGCTTATGAAAAATCTACTCAATTTAAGAGGGAATATAAAATTCAAAGCACAAATTAGAATTATGGATTTTGATGCAGGAGCATCTTGGGTCCTTGGCAATCCCATGTCACCAAAAACATATTTGAAGTTTGTCTATGTTTCTCGGTTCCTACTTTGACCGAGTTGGTTTGGTGTTTCTCGGTTTCCTTTGCTAACCAAGTTGGTTGGTTATCTCTATGGTGCTCGGTTAATTCCCTGCGCTCGATGATGCTTGTTTGGTGCTCAGTTTCCTTGCTTGCCAATTTGTTTATTTTGGATTTCTTTTGAGACCAAATTGTACATTTAATTATGGTCATGGATTTAATGCTGGTATCCATCATTGGGAAGCATGTGGACCTAGATCTGGTCATCCCTTCTATTGATTGTGGATCTGAAGGCCGACTTGATTTGGTAGCCTCTTGTATAAATGTAGTTGTTTGGTTAGAGTTTAGGGAGTCAGTTTTTGGGAGAATAAGTTTTTAGGATAGAAGACAGAAGATAGAAAATTAGGTATTGCTAGTAGATCCTCACATGTTGGAGGACTTATGTACTTGATTGTAATATATGACCTAAATCAGGAAGGCCTTACAGACCGACATGTATGAATCAATTGGAAGATAATATATGAAAAGTTTTTGCATTATTTCTCTCACTGTTGTGTGTTGTTTCTTCCGCGTGTTGTTCGGCAAGGTGGATGATGCAGGAGCATCCTGGGTGTAAGAGCAATCTTGCATCACCCAAAAATATTTCTATTTTTGTATTCAATAAGGGCTATCTTGTGCAGAGTTGCTATTTATGGAAACTTGCTATTTTTAGTAAGTTGGTCTTACGATCTCAGAATATCTAATTTTACATATGGAGGTTCATCTTAGTCATATCAGCCTGCTAGCAAAGTTTCATGGCTAGATCAGGTGTAGTTTTGAAGATATTGAAGATTTTCGGTATTGGTAGCAGGGTACAGAAACTTTGAACTCAATTTTGAAGGCTTTAGAGGCCCTGGATGAGGTTGAAAATTTGGGTGATGGGCACGTTGTGTTGATTGGGCCTATAGAGTGCTTCGTGGCGTTTCTAGAATGGGGTTATAATAGCCAATCGGGTCAACGGGCGATGACCTATGGTCTTCAGAAGTTGGGTCACCTGAAATGGCGAAAAATAATTTTTCTTCAAAATTTTTGTTTTGGTTTCAAAACTCATTTTGAGCTGACTTTGATGTAATAAATTGTAAAATAAAATAATTCTAAGTTTGATTGGCCCTAAGGGCTAAATTTCTAGAACCTTCTCGGGTGGTGGAAATTGCCTATATAAAGAAGGCCCATAGTGTTGTCTAGGGCAGTTCTGGGTAGTACATCTGGGTATTGATTCGAGGCTTTGTCCTACAGAATATTGTAAGGGAATGCCCATGTGGCTTTGCATATTGTAATTCTGAAAGTTTGTAATTCCACATTTGTGGAGATAATAAGAAGCCAATTTTCTGTTCTTGCATATTATTGTTGTTGTTTTTCTATTTTTGTTATGTGCTTGTGGTATTAAGGGGAGCACCCTTCATCAAGTGGTATCAGAGCAGGAGTTCTTGAGTGTGTAAATAGATCACTGACTGTGAGGTAGTTTGCACTAGGACTATGGTTAGGGTTTTAGCGCGCATCGCAAAAATGCCTCCATGAAGAGAACGTGGTGGAAGAGCTGGTGCTATGACACCTGAGGTTAGAGAGCTGTAGAGACAAGCATGAGCATTGCAAGAAGAGATTCACAGAGGAATGAATCTTAATGTCAGAGATGAAAGAGAGGATGAATCCAAAGAAGAATATCAAGAAGGAGAAGCTGAAATTGTGAACCAGGAGGAAGAAAGACTTTTTCGAGTGATTTCCAAGATTGGGAAAAGACCTAAGATTGAGGTTCCTACATTTTCTAGAAATCTTAACCCAGAGGAATTGATTGACTGGATCAATGAATGTGAAGAATATTTTGAGTATGAAGATGTTGAGGATCCTGATAGGGTCAAATTTGCGAAGGCTAGATTGAAAGGTCATGCGAATATCTGGTGGCAAGAAATTCAATTAGAGAGAAATAGAAGAGGGAAAGATCAAATCACAAGATGGGATCGGATGGTGGATAAATTGAAGTGATAGTTCATTCTTGTTGATTATGAGCTTGACCTACTAAAGAAAATGCAAAGTTTGAAGCAAGCAGGAAGATCTATTCAGGAGTATACAGAGGAGTTCTATCGACTCCTCATCAGAACAGGCTATGCAGAAGTTGATAAGGAGAAAGTTGCCCGATACTTTAATGGGTTAAGGCCAAGCATTCAGGAGGAATTGAATCTGGTTCGAATGAACAGTATTGAGGAGGCATACCAGTTTGCCCTAAAAGTAGAGGCAAAGTTGAACAAGAAGTTTGAGAGCAGACAAAATGGAAGAGGTCGTGGTGGATGATCTAGTGGATGGTCATATGGTGGTCGAAATGAAGATCCAAAAAAGAAGGCTGAGGCCAGTAGCAGTTAGAATCAGAGAGGAAATAATTCCAATCGTTTCCAGGATCAGAGTAATAGAGATTAGAGAGGAAGAGGAAGAGGACAAGGATCTAGAAGAGGAGGCTTCCGTGGAACATGTTTTCACTGTGGAGAAGAAGGTCATAGGGCATTTGAATGTCCTCAGTGCAAAGGGAGAATAGACAGGAGAAATGAAGGCCAGGCTAGAGTTGCACATGTAGATGAAGATGCTAGATCATCAAATTCTAAAGATGCTGAAAGAGGAGAAATGCTAATTAACAGAAGAGTCTTGCTGAGTGGTGAGAATGAACCTGAACAAAGGAGGAGCCTGTTTCACACTAGATGCAAGTGTGAGGGTAAATGCTGTGATGTGATTATCGATAGTGGAAGCACTAACAATTTGGTGTTAGAAAAGATGGTGACAAAGTTGAAGCTTAAGAGATAGAAACACCCACATCCATATCAGATTGCCTAGGTGCAGGATGACCACAAGGTCATGGTCAGTGAACAGTGCCTGGTAAAGTTCAAGATCGACGGGTACCAAGATGAGGTACTATGTGATATCATCTCTATGGATGCATGTCATATGTTGTTGGGTAGACCATGGCAGTTTGACAGATGTGCTGTACACAATAGTCGTGCGAATACCTATTCCCTGACAAAGGATGGAGTGAGACATAAGCTAAAGCCATTGAAGGAGACCGAAGAAAAGGTATGTGGTAATGCAAGAATAACATTTGTTGATGGAAGAAAATTCCTAAATGGTATGAGGCATGAGCATGTGTGTTTTTCTTTAATTCTAAAAGTTGGTAAAGAAGAAGTAGAGGATGTACCTGTAGAGGTTGTAGATTTGTTGAATGAGTTTCAGGATATTGTATCTGATAATGTACCTGATGGATTACCACCGGTAAGGAAGATCAGTCATCAGATAGATTTGATTCCAGGAGCTAGTTTGCCAAACAAGGCAGCACATAGAATGACACTAGCAGAAAGTGAAGAGTTGAACAGACAAGTACACAAGTTATTGTAGAAGGGGTTGATTTGAGAGAGTCTGAGTCCCTGTGCTGTACCAGCGATATTAGCACCAAAGAAGAATGGAGAGTGGAGGATGTGTATAGATTCCAGAGTAATAAATAAGATCACAATCAATTATAGGTTTCCATTTCCATGAATGGATGATATTATGGATTGTTTGAGTGGGGCTGTGTATTTCTCAAAGATAGATCTGAAGAGTGGATATCACTAGATTCAGATCAAAAAAGGAGATGAATGGAAGATTGCCTTCAAGATAAAGAAGGACTGTATGAGTAGTTATTCATGCCTTTTGGGCTAACCAATGCACCAAGCACTTTCATGCGGCTCATGAACGAGGTTCTGAAAGAATTTCTGGGTAAGTTTGTCATTGTTTACCTAGATGATATTTTGATTTTTAGAAAGACATTGGAGGAACATATGATACATATTCGTATGGTGTTTGAGAAGTTGAGAGATGAGAAATTGTTGATTAATTTGAAGAAGTGCAGTTTTGTGAAGAAAGAGTTAGTGTATTTGGGATTTGTAGTTTCAGCAGAAGGTCTAAACATGGACCCAGAGAAGGTACAGGCTATCCTTGAATGGCCTACTCCAAGGAGTGCTACTGAGGTAAGATCTTTTCATGGTTTGGCTAGCTTTTATAGAAAGTTTATCAAAAATTTTAGCAGTATTTGTGGACCCTTAACTGAAACAATGAGAGGGGATAGAAAAGAGTTTAAGTGGACTAATGGGGCAGAAAAGAGTTTTCAATTATTGAAACAAAAAGTTACAGAACAACCTATTTTAGCACTTCCAGATTTTAATAAACTGTTTTAAGTAGATTGTGATGCTAGTGGTACTGCAATAGGAGCTGTTATGAGCCAAGAAGGTAAACCTGTTGCTTATTTCAATGAGAAGTTAAATGATGCCAAGAGAAAATATTCTATCTATGATCAGGAATTTTATGCTATAGTTCAGGCATTAAAGAAGTGGAGACATTATCTACTTCCTAAGGAGTTTGTTTTGTATACTGATCATCAAGCGTTGAAATATTTGAATAGTCAAGGAAAGTTGAATCAAAGGCGTTTGAAATGGGTTGAGTTTTTGCAGAGTTATACATTTGTTTTGAAACATAGGAGTGGAAAGTCTACTAGGGTTGCGGATGCTCTTAGCAGAAGGCAACTATTGCTGATAGAGATGCAGATTGAAGTGGTTGGGTTCAAGGAACTCAAGAATTTGTATCTAGAGGATCCTGATTTTGGTGAAGCTTGGAAAGCTTGTACAGAACCTGTTACTCTAGATAGGATGAAATGGCTGGATTTATCATCCAAGATGATATGCTATTCAGAGGGAGTCAGTTGTGCATTCCATGAAGTTCTATGAGGGAGAATCTCATCAAAGAGAAGAATAGTGGAGGATTGGCTAAACATTTTGGTCGTGATAAAACCCTTGCTTTGGTTGGTGAGAATTATTATTGGCCATAATTGCAGCAAGATGTGAAGAAGTTTGTACAGAGTTGCAGAGTATGTCAGATGGTGAAAGGAGTGAAGCAAAATACAGGGTTGTATCAGCCATTACCTGTACCAGAAAAGCCTTGGGAGGATATCAATATGGACTTTGTTCTTGGTTTACCGAGGACACAGCAGGGACATGATTCAATTTTTGTAGTAGTTGACAGATTTTTGAAGATGACACATTTCATTCCTTGCAAGAAGACTAATGATGCTATTCATGTAGCAGAATTGTTTTTCAGAGAAGTGGTGAGACTACATGGTTTGCCAAAGACCATAGTTTCAGATCAAGATACTAAGTTTGTTGGATATTTCTGGCAGACATTGTGGAAGAAGTTGAAGACAGATTTGAAGTTTAGTTCATCACATCATCCACAGACTGATGGACAAACATAGGTGGTGAATAGAAGTTTGGGAAATTTGCTGAGATGTTTGGTTGGAGATAAGCCAATAGGATGGGATTTGATTTTACCACAGGCAGAATTTGCATATAATAATTCTATCAACAGGAGCACTGGTAAATCACCATTCTAGATTGTATATGGAAGTAGTCCAAGAAATGCATCTGAGTTGAGAAAGATAGATAAAGGAGAAATAAGTAGTGCTGAAGCTGAGGATTTTGTAGAACATTTGAAAAACATCCATGAGGAGGTGAGGAAGCATATTACCAAGATGAATGTGTAGTATAAGACTAAGGTAGATGAGAAAAGGAGGCATAAGAAATTTCAAGTTGGGGATGAAGTCATGGTTCATTTGCGGAAGGAGCGGTTTCTAGTTGGTACATATAACAAGCTGAAAATGAAGAAGTTTGGACCATGTAAGATACTGAAGAAGCATGATTCAGGAAATGCATATGAGGTAGGATTGCCTACTGAGCTGAATATTTCACCAGTGTTTAACATTTCAGATTTGACAGAGTATCATTAAGGAGGTGTTGAAGATGAGGTTGTAGCAGCACAGTGGAGTATTCCAGTAACCAGTTTAGATATCAAGGAGATTGAAGACATACTGGATAGTCATGTTGGCAAAAGCACAAGGAACAGGACATATGAAGAGTATTTGGTCAAATGGAAATGATGACCTGTTGAAGATTCATCATGGCTAACAAAGGAGGAGGTTAACCATCTTGGTTTTCCTCTACACACCTGAGTCGTGACAGGGTCACTTCTCAAATTACCCTAGGTGTCTGATGCAGGAGCATCCTGGGTGTAAGAGCAATCTTGCATCACCCAAAAATATTTTTGTTTTTGTATTCAATAAGGGCTATCTTGTGCAGAGTTGCTATTTATGGAAACTTGCTATTTTTAGTAAGTTGGTCTTACGATCTCAGAATGTCTAATTTTACATATGGAGGTTCATCTCAGTCATATCAGCCTGCCAACAAAGTTTCATGGCTAGATCAGGTGTAGTTTTGAAGATATTGAAGATTTTTGGTATTGGCAGCAGGGTACAGAAACTTTGAACTTAGTTTTGAAGGCTTTAGAGGCCCTGGATGAGGTTGAAAATTTGGGTGACGGGTGCTTTGTTTTGGTCAACCCTGTAGAGTGCTTCGTGGAGTTTCTAGAATGGGGTTATAATAGCCAATCGGGTCAACAGGTGATGACTTATGGTCTTCGGAAGTTGGGTCACCTGAAATGGTGAAAAATAATTTTTTTTCAAAATTTCTGTTTGGGTTTCATAACTCATTTTGAGCCGACTTTGATGTAATAAATTGTAAAATAAAATAATTCTAAGTTTGGTCGGCCCTAAGGGCTAAATTTCTAGAACCTTCTCGGGCGGTGGAAATTGCCTATATAAAGAAGGCCTATAGTGTTGTCTAGGGCAGTTCTGGGTAGTAGATCTAGGTATTGATTCGAGGCTTTGTCCTACAAAATATTGTAAGGGAATGCCCATGTGGCTTTTCATATTGTAATTCTGAAAGTTTGTAATTCCACATTTGTGGAGATAATAAGAAGCCAATTTTCTGTTCTTGCATATTATTGTTGTTGTTTCTCTATTTCTATTATGTGCTTGTGGTATTAAGGGGAGTACCCTTCATTAATGGATCTGGTTAGGGTGTGCCTTTGGCCCCTCTCTATATCCTCCTTTGCATCAGGTGGTATCAGAGCGATGTGAGATCTGGATCTAGGTTTGTGAATCTAGATTTGAAGGTTCCTTCTTGCAAAGCCCTAGTTGAATTTTTTTGGGGTAGCAGATTGTGATCTGACCTACAATTGTAGAGGGTTTTCAAGATGGTTCATGGGAGGTGAGATGCAGATCTAGGATTGGTAGACATGTTGAGACAACTTTTTGCTAGATTGGAAGTTGTTGAAACATTCTAGAGAAGAGGAAGACATCTTGAAGATGTTAGTGATGATGAAATTGAGGTAGAACAATGTGATGTAGAACCCACACCTATGATGGATCAGGGTGAGGAAAGATTATTGAAGGATTTGACAAGTCTGAAGTCTACACCACACTTTAATCCTCCTAAGTATAGTGGAAAATAGGATTCTGATGAATTGGTGGATTGGATCACTGAGATGGAAAAGTATTTTGAATATGAAAATGTACCTAAGGAAAAGAAGGTGAAAATTGAAAGCACAAAGTTGAAAAGTCATGCATCCTTATGGTGGGAGCATCTATAGTTGGACAGAAAGAGGAAAGGCCAAGAAAAAATCAAGGTATGGAATAAAATGGTGAATAAGTTGAAAGGAAAGTTCTTAACTTGTGATTATCAGATTAACCTAGTTAGGCAAATGCAAAGTTTGAGGCAGAAAGATAGCTCGGTAAAAGAATATACTGAGGAATTCTATAGATTAGATATCAGATCTGGACATGATGAAGATGATGTAGAAATAATTGCTAGATACTTGAATGGTTTGAGAGTTTCCATCTAAGAAGAGATTAGTTTGGTCAAATTGGAGAACATTGAAGAGGCTTATCAATTTGGATTGAAAGCTGAGGAGAAATTGAATAAGAGACATGAGAAAAGATAAAGAGGTAGAGGTGGTAGATTCCCTAGAGGAAGAAGTAGATCTTATGGTGAAAATAGTAGATCTGAATCTGAAAAGACAAATTTGGATAAAGGAAAGACCAAGTAGAAAGGTGAAAATTGATCTAGAGGTAGAGGCAATAACTACCGAGGTGGTTATAATAGAGGTGGTTTCCAAGGAACTTGTTACAATTGTGGAGAAGAAGGACATAGATCATTTGAGTGTATAGATGCAAGTAAGAAGGTCGGTAACAGTAGAAATGCTTTGGTGCAAGAAGAGTCACTGAATGAACCTTAGAAGGAAAATAACTTGATTGTAAGGAGAGAACTTTGGAATGAAGGTAGAAAGGAAGATCTGGTAAGGAAAAGTTTGTTCAAGACTAGATGTAGAGTTTTTGACAAATTTTGGAAGGTAATTATTGATAGTGGTAGCTCAGAGAATCTGGCATCAAAGGAAATGGTCACAAAGTTACAGTTGAAAAGGTTGGAACATCCAAAGCCCTATCAAATTTCATGGATCAAAGATGAGCATATACTCTTGGTAAGTGAACAATGTTGTGTGAATTTGAAAATTGGAAAGTACTATGATAAAGTGTTATGTGATATCATGCCTATGGATTATTGTCATATTTTATTGGGTAGACCTTGGAAATATGATAGACATGCTATATATGATGGGAGATTTCATAAATATACTATTTGGGCTGATGGGAGAAGAAAAATCTTATTAACTTTGATTGAAGAACATGTTTGTAATATTTGCACATCTGTGAAAGTTTGTTTGATGGAAGGAAGAAATTTTGTTAAAGATTTGAAGAGGAATGATGTATGTTTTGTTGTGATTCCTAACAAATTGAGTAAGAAAATAGAGGATAGTGTCCCTGAGGAGATTGATAAGTTACTCACCGAGTACACTAAAATCATTTCTAATAATGTACCTGATGGTTTTCCACCGAAGAGAAGCATTGATCATTGCATGGATCTAATTCCTGGAGCTAGTTTACCAAATAAGGCACCACATCGATTGACACCTACCAAGAATTAGGAATTAAACTAACAGATTCAAGAATTGTTGCAAAAAGGTTTGATAAGAGAAAGTTTGAGTCCTTGTATAGTACCTACTGTATTGGCACCTAAGAAGAATGGAGAATGGAAAATGTGTACTGATTCCATAGCAATCAACAAGATACTAGTGAAATATAGGTTTCCTATACCGAGAATGGATGACATAATGGATAGTTTGATTGGAGCAAAGTATTTTACCAAAATTGATTTGAAAAGTGGGTATCATCAGATTAGAATCAGAGAAGGTGATGAATGGAAGACTATTTTTAAGATAAAATAAGGTTTGTATGAGTGGTTGGTTATTCCTTTTGGTTTAACTAATGCAATGCGTACTTGTATGAGATTGATGAATGAAGTTTTGAAGAAATTCTTGGGTAATTTTGTGATTGTATATCTTGATGATATTCTGATATTCAGTAAGACTAGAGAAGAACATTTGTTGCATGTTAAACAAGTATTGCAGAGGTTGAAAGAAGAAAAGTTGCTGATAAATCTGAAAAAGTGTTCATTCATGAAAGAGGAGATTGTGCATTTGGGATTTTTGATTTCAGCTGATGGTTTGAAAATGGATCTTGAAAAGGTTGAAGCTATTTTGAATTGGCCTACACTTGAGAATGCTAGTGAGGTAAGATCATTTCATGGTTTGGAAAGTTTTTACCAAAAGTTCATTAGGAATTTCAGGTCAATTTATATTGCTATGACTGAGACTATGAGAGGATATAAAAGAGAATTCAAGTGGACACATGGAGCTAATAAAAGTTTTGAGACTCTAAAGCAAAAGGTTGTTGAATTGCCCATTTTGACATTGCCTGATTTCAATAAGGTATTTCAAGTGGAATGTGATGCAAGTGGAAGTGCAATAGGAGTTGTGTTGAGTCAAGAAAGTAAACCTATTGCTTTCTTTAGTGAAAAGTTGAATGATGAAAAAAGGAAGTATTCTATGTATGATCAAGAATTCTATGCTATTGTTCAAGCCTTGAAGAAATGGAGATATTATTTGATACTAAGTGAATTTGTATTGTACACCAAATCTTTACAGTATTTGGGTAGTTAGAGTAAGTTGAATTAGAGACATGAAATGGGTTGAATATTTGTAGAGTTATACATTTGTGATAAAGCATAAGAGTGGAGTCACTAACCAAGTTGCTGATACATTGAGTAGAAGGAGATCTTTGATGACCAAGATGAAAATTGAAGTTCTTGGCTTTGATGACATTAGAGATTCTTATGAATTTGATCCTAATTTTTTTGAGTCATGGAAAAAGTGTAGAGCACCTATTCAAGATCAACTGAATACTAAATGAGATGAATATTTTATGCAAGGAGGTATGTCATTTAAAGGTATTCAGTTGTATATACTAAGAGGACCAATGAGAAATAATTTGATAAAGGAGAAACATAGTAGTGATTTGGTTGGACATTTTGGTGTTGATAAAACATTGAATTTACTTAAGGAGAAATACTTTTGGCCATAGTTGTATAAAGATGTTCAGAAATTTGTGAAAAGTTGTGGAAATTGTCAAGTTGCAAAAGGAGTAAGTTAGAATACTAGATTGTATACATCGATTGTTGTTCTTGAGAAACCTTGGATTGACATCAGTATGGATTTTGTTCTTGGCTTACCGAAGATAGTAAGAGGTAATGATTCTATATTTGTTGTTATGGATAGATTTTCTAAAATGGCACATTTTATACCTTGTAGAAAGACATCAGATGTAGTACATATAGCAGATCTTTTCTTTAAGGAAATTGTCAGATTGCATGGATTACTGAGGAGCATTATCTTTGACCAAGACAATAAATTTGTTGGATACTTTTGGAAGAATCTTTGGAAAAATTTTGGCACTGAGTTGAAATATAGTTCTACATTTCACCCACAAACTGATGGACAGACATAAGTTGTGAATAGAAGTTTGGGAAATCTTTTGAGATGTTTAGTTGGAGACACACCGAGTAATTGGGATTCTGTGTTGGCACAAGCAGAGTTTACATACAATAATTTAGTGAATAGGAGTACTGGAAAAACACCTTTTGTGATTGTAAAAGGCATACAACCGAGAGGTATATCTGATTTGAGGGATATTTCTGATGAAAGAAAGAGGAGTGCTGAAAGTGTGAAGTTTGCTGAGTACATGAAGATATTGCATGAATATGTGAAGTTTAAGATGGAAAAGAGTAATCAGAAATACAGAGACAGAGTTGATAGATCAAGAAGACATAAGAATTTTCATGTTGGTGATGAAGTGATGGTTCATTTGAAGAAAGGCCGATTTCCTATTGGAACATATGGGAAGTAGAAAATGAAGAAGTTTGACCCTCGCAAGATTTTGAAGAAATTTGACAGTGGAAATGCATATGAGATTGATTTACCTGATGACATGGACATATCACCTATTTTCAACATTTATGATTTGTATGAGTATCATGAACCTGATGAAGACATGACAGTACTAATGGATTATCTTAAGAAGCAGATGGAAGAAGTTGAGTAGATTTTGGAGCAAAGAATTGGAAGAACTACATGAGGAAGACAGTATATGGAATATCTAGTAAAATGGAAGAATAGACCAATTGAAGATAGTTCATGGATTTCACAATCTGAGTTGGATGTAGCTCAGATCATACCTATTTCATGATTCAGAGAATCATTTCAAATAACCCTAGGTATCTGATGCAGGAGCATCTTAGGTCCTTGGCAATCCTGTGTCACCAAAAACATATTTGAAGTTTGTCCGTGTTGCTTGATTCCTACTTTGACCAAATTGGTTTAGTGTTGCTTGATTTCCTTTATTGACTGAGCTGGTCTCGGTTATCTCTCTAGTGCTCGGTTAATTCCCTGGCACTCAGTTTCCTTGCTTGCTGAGGTGTTTATTTTGGATTTCTTTTGAGGCCGACTTGTGCATTTAATTGTGGTCACAGATTTAATGCTAGTATCCATCATTGGGAAGCATGTGGACCTAGATCTAGTCGTCCCTTCTGTTGATTGTGGGTCTGAAGGCCAACTTGATTCGGTAGCCTCTTGTATAAATGTAGTTATTTGGTTAGAGTTTAGGGAGTCATGTTTTGGGAGAAGAATTTTTTGGGATAGAAGATAGAAGATAGAAAATTAGAGATTGCTAGTAGATCCTCGCATGTTGGAGGAATTTTGTACTTGATTGTAATATCTGGCCTAAACTAGGAAGGCCTTACAACCCGACATGTATGAATCAACTTGAAGATAATATATGAAATTTTTTTGCATTCTCTCTCTCATTGTTATGTATTATTTCTTCTGCATGTTGTTCTGCAAGGTGGATATGGTTAGGGTGTGCCTTTGGCCCCTCTCTATATCCTCCTTTGTGTCAGATTCTCATAGACATATACATTAGATATAATGACATATTTTCCCTAGAATCTTCTCCACACACCTGAGCGCATCCATTATAAGTTTTTTGGAAAAAATCCATGAAACTATTGGTGAGTTAGGGACCCTTATTATTGAGCCTCACTAGCCTAATAATGTCCATTCTTCTCATAAAATAGGCTTCTTTTTGATAGCTCATATTGTTGACCATGATTTCATAATCAACCAGAAATAGTTCTCTGTCAACCTTAGTTAGAGATTGTGTGTTTAGTCCAAAACATTCTTGGATACAAGATTTTGTAATGACCAGTAGCGGGTTCTCATATATCCTCCTTATAATTTTGGTCTCTAGTTTGTAACTCTGAGCCAATACTTTGATGATCTCAACATCCAAAAATATATTATGTACAATAACTTTTGCTAAGTCAAGTTTCCATGGGTTTGACCTAGGCTCCTATGATTTTTTATGATAAATGAACCAAAATAGTGATCTCTCTATTATTGGCAGCTCAAAATCCCTACATTCCTTCTATGCATTAGAAAATATGTTCTTTGTACCAGTGTCTACTAACCTAGGTAGTAAATTTAATAATTCCTATTATGAAGGAAGCTTAGTTGAATGCTGCACTACTGGCTCTTCTTTTTTCTTCCTAGGGGTCATTTTGTTTATCTATTATAATAGAAAACTAGAAGGAAGGATGAGGATTTAACTTACTGATTATTTATTAGATGCAATCCTGCAAATCCCTAAAGCTCCTTGGTCCTTAAGTGCTTTTTATCTCAAGTTTTCTTCACCTTTGTTTTAGCTTCTGACTTTCTACAACCTTAACTTTGCTACTTTGTGAATGGAAATATTTCCCACAAAGTACTCATGTATATTTATGAGAAAATCACATCATTTAAGTGATTATATCTCTCCAAGTGTGCAAAATACAACTTCATAAAGCTAGTTGTCATCTCATTAAATGCATTAATGACTAGATATAACATCATTCCATTCAAAAAATCACCTTTTCACTATTTCACAACTTCATTTAGTGTTTCTTAGAGAAATGGTGATGAGTCCTCATATTATTGCCATTCTATATCTTTGTCACTAGCTACTTCGTGAAATAGTGATGCTTTTTTTATTTCACAACCACACTTCAAAATGCCCCACATAATAGTGACATGTCATTGTTTCATGATCCCTCTTTATCTTTTTTTGTAAAATAGAAAAGGCACATCTTTTAGCAAGTACTCCACACATATTTTTCTATTTTTCCAAACACTTCACATTTAGCCCATGAAATAGTGAAATTTCTATTTCACATCCACTCTCTTCAAAATTTGCAAAATCATGAAGACTTATTTATTAAGCCACATCATTATTATCTCTACTATGAAACAATGAAATAATTATACCCATATACCTCCTTTCATTGCATTGAACTTACTTATCTCAAACTAACTTTTTCCAATCATTACTAGATGTTCCCCCAACAAACACATGTAGAATAAGAAGATGCCTTAATCTTGTTAGTAGTTGGTATATGAGGTAAAAAAAAATTGCTAGTCCCAACAGGTTCTACATCAATTTTAATCAAATTATTTAGTCCCTTTCATAGCAGCCACAACTATGTGAAGTCAGTGGAAAACCAACCCCTTAAGCACTTAGTCCATTCTCTATTGAGTAGCATGCCAAATGTCTCTAGGATGTAAACTATGTGTATGTCTATGCAATCTTGTATCTTAGGGTATTTTGTTAATTGAATGTGAGCATGTTTTAGAACCCCAATGACTTTTACTTTTGTCTTATCCAGTTGAATCACTACCCTATTGGTTGGTTGAGGGCTCATCCCTAGTTTCTGATAGATAGAAAAAGGCATAACATTACATGAAACTCTTAAATAGATCAAACACTTGTGAAAGTGTCTTACAAAAATTCTAAGACTTAGAAACAATGGAGGCACTTCAACTCTATCCTACAAAACCATTGGCATGGCTTTAGTTGTATTAATGTTGGATGTGAGGGCCCACACACTGTAATTTGATGTGCTCTATGTAGGATGATATAGTGACTTTAGAAGTGCTTCTCTTTGCATAGGAAAACTTTGCAACATGTCGTACATTGAAATATTAGCCTTAAACCTTTGAGATCTTCTACTGCATTGTATTTCTTTGTAGACCAAGATGGATTCCTAAGCATAGTGGGTGTATTCTATGGTGGTGGGATAGAAACATCTGGGCCTTTAGGAGGTGTGGGATTTTTACTAGCTTGTGGATCTAGAGGATTTAGTTGTAATATGGGAGAAATACAATCAGTCAATGGTTCCCTCCTACTTCTCAAATTGTAGGTATTCCGATTATTATTTTGAAATGCATGAATATATGAGTATTTTGGTTGATTTTCTTTGTAAAAAGGGAACACAAACTCTTCCTATGGTGTATTATTGCTAGAACTCTCTCCTTTTTCTGGTTCATAAGAATTGAACATCATTTCAGTGAACTATACTAGAGGGTCCTCAAAACCCTAATCTTTCTAATTTCCTATGTCATTTTTGTATCTATTATCACCCCAACATGTACTTGTAATCCCTATAAAGTTAACATCAATAGAGTCATAAGAATCATGATTATTAGTAGGTATAATCCCATTATTGGGTCAGGTGTTCCAAGGCCTATTGTTTTGTTTGTTTCCAAACTTTTATCTTGCAAAATATTTATTTTGTTATTACTACCATAAGTGTTGTAGCATCGGTTTTGGTTTTAAGAATAAGTATTTGGAGCAATCGTAGGTCATTGATAATTACCTTAGTTTTGTGATGGATTCAATTTCATCCTTGTGATCTTATTGATCAATTGGGGCAAATTATTTCTCATTGCATCAATTTTTGATACTAAGTGGTTATTAGGTTCACTTGGGGGTACAACATTTTTATTGAAAATAATGGTTTTATGGGGTTCATAACCTGGATATGTGATAGCCAGTGCTAGGGTTCAACAAGATGTGGAGTTGGCACAGGATTGAGTAATGGGGTATGGTTTCCCAAAGTATGGTTAATAGATGGAAATGCATTTATAGCTATATCATTTAAAAAATATGAAAAAGTACACAAATGTTCACTAGCTTGTGGATCCATATGTTGAGTGAAAGTTATAGCTTCATTACATACCTTTTACAAAGTAGCTATATCTACATGTGGTAGCCTTCTTAGGAAGATTGTTGTTAAAGGGTCTAAGGCTTGTAGATATACGTGTATAGATGCACCTATGAGTATGGTGTAAGGAGCTTCCAATATTTGATGCATCTTATGGAAACTATGGTTAAACATAGCAATAAGTTCATTGGGTTCTTTCTTTACGAAGAAAACTAGTGGTGTAAGGTAGCAAGATCTACATAAAGCTTGAATTGGTTGAGGAACTTGGTTTCAAACTCAGCCAATGTTGTGATAGATCCCCTAGGAAAATTTAGGTACCAGTTGTAGGCAAATTCTCCCAGTGTGTATGGGAATAGGTGGCATACAATGTCTTGATGTACAATTTTATGCAAAATCTCCTAAGGTTCTTGGGTAACTTGTGCATTTGGCCTACAAATTTCAAGGGAGAACTTCATCTATCTAAAAAAAAGGCCATTACAAGAGGTGGTAGATTATTCTAATTTTTATTAAGGGTTGATGTGATAGCTAGGGCAGCGATGAGTGATTGTTAGAAAGGAAGATTCAATGGTTGTGCTGATTGGTGAGAAGGGTTTCCCTTGGATTTCCCCTTGTCACTATGAGCTTTGCAATGATGGGTGAATTCTAAGAACTATCCTCTTTTTGGTGACAATCTAAGTACCCGTTCAAACCTTTTTGGTGAGGAATATCCAATGTGTTCCAGCCTTTCATTGGAAGGCCCTTCTTCCAGTGTCACTTTTGTTTGGCATTTATTTTACACAAGTCAATTACTAGGAATTAGAGATCCAAATTCCCCTCTTAAAAGAATAACAGAGTTATTCCTAAGGTTTTGTAAGGCTGTTTGTCAATTGCCTGAATAGCTCAATTGAAGATAAATGTGATTGTTCATGAGGAGGCCTTTGTTGGTTCGATCATTGGAGGGATGCAAAACAAATTTTAACACTTTTGTATTTTCAATATTTTAAAATGAAATGCAACTTTAGAGCATGCAAACTTAAATTAATCTATTATGATTGATTTCTCAAAATTGCAAAAGAACAAGGTAACAAGAATTGAAGAAAAATGTTGAAATGAATTTACCTAATATACATAAATAATTAGTATATCAACTTGCGGATAAAAGAACTAGGAGAATGGAGAAAAACCACAAAATGTAAATCGGAATTACTCAAAAATCACGCTTTGTAAATGGAATCATCAATGAAATATTACAAAGATGCAAGATTTGTCAAAATTCATCAAATCATGAAGCTGCTACAAGTGCACACACACATGAGAAATTTTTTGAAAGAACAAATAAATGATTTTCCCAATCATTCATCACAAAAAGAAAGCACAACAATGATTAACACCAAATTAATTAATCATATATATGATTCACATTAAAACAATTAGCTCTCTCAAACTCATAAACAAGCATTCACTAATTCACAATTTTCACATAGATAGCATAAGATTCACACCATGAATGAAGCACCAATTGTATGTAGATTTATTGTATAAAAATACCAACCTATTTACATTGTTTCAAGAAGTATATAAAGTATTTCAATTTATAGAACAAGGAACTCGTAGCTAGGGTTTCATCTATGCAAAACATGGCATAATAAAATTAAATCTAAAGTTTAACAAAGAAAAACTAATCCTAAACTGATTGCTAATTATTTTCAATAGATTATCATCCATTTACACATCATATACATGCAATAATAAGCACAAATTTTCCCCAAAAGGGAATGAAAGGAGCCATAGTTCCACTTCTCTTCAACTGGAGTTCATCTTTGATTTTGGAACTTCATCTTGAATTATTCACCTCAAATCCTCTTTTATTTATGCAACTGATAGATATTCCCAAGGTATGCCGAAAAGACCCTAAAGTCACATACAATCTACCCAAAAATAGCTTCAATGTGAAGATTCTTTATTTCCCATGATGGCCGAAAAATTTCAAACTTGAGCCCAACTCCGAAAAACTAAAGTTGTAGAAATCACTAATTCCTGATACTAACATGCAGGAATTTCAACCTTTTGGACTCTCAAACTCTGAAAATTTGAATCCATTTTTTTTTAAAGTCTACAAAATTGTATTTCATATTCGGCTCCCTTTTGACGTATTCCTCTTGTAGGATTCTAGGGTTCACTGCACGAAGTCAATCAATGACTTCTTTCACTTCCACACAATTGGGAAATGACATAGATCTCAACCTTTTCTCTTATTCCTTTTGAAAACTTTTGATACATAAGGAAAATTCTTGTTGATATTTTATATTCTCCATGATGGTCCTTATATCTTTGTTATAGTAAAACATCTATTGGAGATCATCTTCTATTCTTATGGCCTCAATCGCCCCTCAAAATTATTGTATAATGTTCTCTGAGGAATACAATTGAGTCTTTCCCTCATCTTGGTAGATTTCTAGATCAAGTCCTTGAAATAATTTGTCCCCCTCGGTCACCCAAGACATTTCATCCTTCCTCATCTCTTTGACTACTTCCACAATTGCAACAAATTCTTTTTTGGCCAGTTGGATTGTACTAAGATAGTCATCAAGCATATCTAGCTAATCAAGCTGGTATAACCTGAGAAAAATCTAGAATCCCTATTTTCAAATCTTCTTGAGGTTGGTCCTCAATTATTCCTAAATTACAATTTTATCATATAACCAATGAATACCTTCTACCATATTTATCAGTTTACTTTTACTCAACACTATTACCCTATAATGTCTCAAAACTATTTCCAAGTTTTCCAGGCCAAATGAATTAGTACTGACCTTCCATTCTATAAAATATTTAATAAAAGAATGTGGAGTGTTAGGAGGAATGTTTGGAGCTTCTCATTTCTTGAGGGTGGATTTTAATAAAGCCTCTAGGTTATCTAGGTGAATGGGATCCACTATTTTAGTTACAAAATATTTCAAAACCCAGTTCTATTCTCGAAGATCCTATATACTTGACTCATCTTGGTCCATGTACTTAAATAATTTCTCTGACCCTAATGCTTCCAATGCCTTCCCACCTTCCCAAGTGGGTTCTCCTAGATCTACCTCCTCCATTACATAGTCTTCTAAAGTTATACCAATAACGCTTATCATTGAAGGAGGTACTGCCACCCGTGCCTTCTATTATTCACTATCATCTTGTGTTACATAAGACATTCTCTTAGATGGTTTGACCCAATACATACATATCTACATCCTCCTCATTTGTGTATGTTCTTCTATGAGGTTGGACATCATTTCCCAACCAGGTAGGTTTTGTGGAGGTTGTGAATGGTTCATAGGGTAAAATGGGATGTTTCATTATGTGAACCTCCTCTTATGTTTCTTTCTCCCCCTACACTACTCGCTGCAAACCCTCCCCAATATCAGAACCTTCAGGTGTCTCTTCCTCATTTTTTGTTTTCGGTTCACCTTGGACCTATTTTTTCTCATGATTCTTTTCCTTCTTTGAATTAGCTAATACTTCTTCCCATAGCCCAGTTACTAGCCTACCCTTCTTCTTTGGCACTTTCTTTGTTTGTGACTATGGAGCTAGATGAGGAAGAGGAGGAAAATATTGTGGCATCTGAGTAGCTAGTGTGGATTCATCACCCTTGGGTTCCTCAGATGTTTCTCATGCACCTATTTCTCCTTCCTCATGCCCAGTTAATTGTTCTTCAATTTCATTACATTGTCCCTCCACCCCTATCTCTTCTTCCATTTATGATTCTTTGTCCAAGGAAGAGTGGGTAGGTATGTGAAATTATGAATCTTTAGTAAATACTTCATTTCTATTTAATCCCTCTTCTTTGCTTGTATCAATTGATGTTGGAGGGGTAGTAGTTTCAATTCGTGTGTGTTCTTGTGTTCTAGCCTATGGTGTTCGAGAGGTAAAGGCTAGAAAGGTGAACTGGATCAGAGGATCATAGAAGCTGGGGATATCTTCAAAGTATGATATGTCAAATTCATTTGAACCTAGGTTCTCCCTAGTTTCCTTTTTCCCTTCAGTGCCGACATCAAGGTCTATTAGTTCCCTTGGCACCTATGGCTGAGAGACCTATTCTCCACTTGCCCTTTCAGAAACCCCAGTAGCCTGCCTAGTTCTTTTGACCAAGGGTACCTCTTCCTCTTCCACTTCTTCTTCTTTAGGTAAAGTATCCAATTAAGGAGATACCAAAGCTCTCTTTCTTTTATACACTCTTCCCCTCACATAAAGTTCTATATCCTTAGGGGACTATGTTTTGGAGGGGGAAGAATTCCCCATTCCTATTTTTTTGGGTTCCTATGATGGAGCAATTTGTGGAGTCATTTTAGTAGGAGGGAAGGGAATGTTGTCATCCTCATCCATTATTTTTTCTATAGGACCATAGGTTGCATACCTAATATGTCTATACATTGTTTTAGGTCCAATGGACACCATCTCCTTCAAAGTAGGAATGCTAACTTTCTTCTCCTTCCCCTTCTCTACTTTATCTAGGGGTTCCAATAGAAGCTTCATAGGTATGGGGTTAAGCATGAAGGTCTTGTTGATCCATTTAAAAGTAATATCTATAATATGATGGGACTTGTGTCTTAAATCATCATTCTCACCCTGAGCTACCTCAATGTTCAAAATTGCATTATTAAAAACTTTAGCTTTATTGTATCTAGAATCTAGCACATTGTCTGTGTCCTTTTTCCATACTTTGGGAGGAATACAAACTTCAAGGATATCTTGTTCAAGATCTAGATCCATTCTATAATGACCCTAGATTCAGACCTTGTAGTCATCTATGTAGTTGATCCAATGGTCTTCCAGGTGTGGTTCATGCCTTTAGAATTTCCTAGCAATATGGCTATAAGTGCCAACTGGATGAAACCCAGGTCTGATTAGGTGGAACTCTTCCAAAGGGAAATCATCCTATTCCAACCCTATTGATTTACAAAATTTTATATCTTGGAATTAATACTATGTTTCTTCTTGGTTCTGATGTGTTCGCATAAATCAGATAAATGTTTGGCCACTTCCATAAGAACTAATCTATCAGAGGGGTATGAAGGCAATTTGTTAGGAGCTAAATCACTTCCTATTACCCATATGTAAGAAAAGGTTCTTAATTGATTGTAATATACCCCAATGGCATGAACCTTGGTTTTCATCTCTTCAGATAACCTTTTGGCATAATCTCCTTCAATAGAGCTTATTATTGAAAATATGAAGGCATCATTTACTATCTTGTATTTTGGGCTATCATCCTCTAGTTTCTCCTTCCTTAGTAGTTGAGGATATACTATATATGGCCATGCATTATAATCTTAGAAGGACCCCTATTTTGTGACACCATGATAATCTACCCTTGCAGCTAGTAGATACATGATGTATGAGGTCATGTAAAATTTGGGGTCATTCTTGACCTATCTAAATTGGTCATGTAGGTTATCACTAATGATGGTAGCCCAATCTATTCAGATCTTCCTGCTCCTTATCTTTTCAATTATGTGAACCATCCATGGCTCTAATTTTTGTGCAGTTGGTAACCCATATACCCTACTTAGAAGTGTTACAACAACACCCATATGTTCAACGATGTAGCCTCTCCTCATATCAATTCTATCCAACTTGTCTTTCTTGGGAGGATTGATTAAATGTTTTTCCTTAATGAGGTCATGAATCTTGGGGTTACCTTGAAACCACCTCATGCCTCTGTCAATAGTGTTGGCAATTTGGCTAAGTAGGTGTAGACACTAAAAAATGGACAAGTGCTTTTAAATCATTAAAATGGCTCAAAATAATCAAAATGCACTAATTCTCATCAAAAGGATCAAATCAATTTAAATGGACATTTATTAAATCAAGGGTTGGACAAAATAATCAAATCAAAGGAAAAATCAAATAATGACATTAAATAATTAAATACAAGCTTAAAGGGGTGAAAAACACTATATAATTGATTTTAATCAATTAATTGTATAGTTTTAAATCAAAAATCAAATTGAACCTATTCCCTTATATGGATAATTTAATTAATTAATGGAATTTAATTAATCCTAATATCTTTCAACAAACAAATTGAGAAACAAATGAGAATTGAGAACACAAAGCACATGGATCACTCAGAGGAATTGAATCTCAGTCATACATTTCAAACTTTGAATCTCATCCACTCAATTTTGTCCTTTTGTCCAAAGCTTTGAGACAAACATTTAAATTGTCCCCCCATTTAAAAACATTGCAAATTTTTTGACTCAACCAAAGGTAAATCATGATTACTTCACTCTACCCCCTACCCTTGGGAATTTTCTATAAATAAGAGTCATTTTGAGAGCAAAAAAGGAGAGAAGAGAATTAGAGAGCAAAGCATTGTTATTATAGGCCTTTATGAGAAATTGATAGCAATTGAGAGCATTTAGCATTAGCATTTCAATTTATCTTTGCATAATGGAGAATTGTGAGCTAGATTAAGCATTGTAGCATCATACTTTCTCATTTTAGAAGTGTCACTAGTGGAGATTAAGCTGAGAGTTCTACTTACCACATCTAATTAGAGAACCATGAGATGTTATGGATATTAAATGCATTTCTTAGTTTAAATTTGTATTGTATTTTCTTTGAATTATTAGTTAATAGTCCTAATTTCATGAAGGTGTATAGCATACACACACAAATGGCTCCCACCGTGGGGCTCTAAGCCTCATTTCTAACATTTTGATCAAATTTTTGTGTGTTTTTGTTGTCACTTTTCTGTGAAATTTTAAATGAAACAAGGAAAATGACGCGTATGAAGGATTAAATGACACCTATGGTCACTGTTCTGATGCTTACTAGCAATTAAATGACACTTGATCGATAATGTGTGATGCCTGTGGTCACTGTTCTGATGCTTACTAGCAATTAAATGATGCCTGATAGATAAAGTGTGATGCCTGTGAGATAAATTGATGCACTTGAGACAGTAAAGCGATGCTTGAGACTTGAGAAGTATCACTTATTCACCGTCTTTAATCACCTATCACAAGCTTTATGACTCAATTTACAGCAAACTGTCACGCCTAGTATCTCTTTATAGACACCTCGTATTTGTTAATTACCACTCTAAATAGCTTATCTGATGCAATTTTCATTACTTTTCATGCCTAGTAATTAAAGTGTTACACCTGACAAACTTTAAATGTCTCCTGTGTCACTGGAAAGTGATGCCTATTATAGTTAAAGTTATGCCTGCTAACATTCTAATCACACGTATTAGCTAGACAATGACACTTACTATCTTTTACTTTAATTTTCTATCAGATTAATAAATTCAATTATCTTACTCTTTGTCTATATTTTTTTTACTGCAGATGAGAAAACACAGAAAGGTTCAAAAGCCAGAGAGCAAGTTTAACCACGAATGCAAGGCTTTGGCTAGTAAGATCAAGAAAGAAAACTTTTCTCACATCAAAGAGGTTCTTGAGGAGTCACAAGAAGAAGAAAACTAGGTATATCAGAATTATCTTAAAATTGTAGAAGCTTACAAAACCAAATTCATATCACTTAATTAGATTTTTACTCCTTAGCTCAAGTTTTTCTCAAAATTTGCAAATAAGGTTTTTAAGATTCAATACATAAACTTTGCTTCTTCAAATTTGATTTGGCTTCCCTCATTGTGATTGTTTGTGTTGACTAACTTTCAGGTGGAAAAGCACATTTGGAAAGGAGCTATTGCCAAGGTAAGGTTGAAAAATGACAAAAATCACTTAAAAATGCCCCTAGCTTATGCTAGCCACAAGGAGAGGTAAGCCTTAAACTAGTCAATATTTTCTCTTAGATTGTGGCATTGGAGCATTTTAAAATCTAGTAATTACAAAACAACCTCTCTTTGTTTGGAAAGTTTAGCATTTAGGCCTATGCTCTTCACTTCTTCTAGTGGATCAAAATGCCAAAGGTGTTGAACTTTTTGATTAATAAGAAGGTTGAGGAATCAAACACATAAAATCAAAGCCTCTTGTTTGTGGAAGAGAGTGGAAATACTCAAATCCCTATAGTTAGTGGGTGAAATAAATTGAACATTGCTTATTGTGTTTGGGAAATTAAGGAAAAGTTAGGGATATGCTCTTCACCTTTTGGTGAACCAAATTCCCAAAAACTTATTCTTAACTCCATTTTCCTTGCTTTAACATGAACATGCTAGAACATTAGAGGGCCTGCCTCTTGAGAAATTGCCTTAATGAGGCCAGTGAGAGGGAACGACCCGAGTGGGAGACAACCACCTTTGCTGCGGTAATATCCAACCCACTATAATAAAAATACACTTTTCCTTAAAAGGGAAGTGGCTAGATTGTGTGCAAGTTTCTTCACTTCCTCTAGTAGTCCTTACGGATTACGCCAAATTGTGCTTTTGTGCATGTGGGAAGCCCACAAGTGGGAAAAAGAACTTGGCATAGTTTAGAACATAACTATTCAATAAAAACCTGATAAGTAGTAAGCTACCTTATAGAGCCAACAATGTTAGAAGCCAAATTTGACTATAGGTAGACTGCTTGGAAGAATTTCTTGTTCAATACTTGTGAAAAATGACCTAGAATATACACTTTTAGTGTGATTTTAGGGACATGGCACAAAATTGATGTGTGTGTTGCATTCGCGGTTCATTTTCAAACAAGAAAATTCCATAAAATAGATCTTACAATTTTTAAAATCTAAAATTTACAACTTGATCAGCAAAGTACCACTTGTGTACAGAGAAATACTGTGTGTCAGCAGTAAAGTCAAACTTGTGACTATTCAAAAAATGCCTATCAATAGTAAAGCTATGTCTGATACATATTAAGTGACGTCTGTAAAAATTAGAAAAATACCTATCAACAGTAAAGTGCCACATGTACATTTGCAGAGTGCCACCTAAATCAATTCTAGTCGACACGTATCAATCTTTAAGTCATGCCTACATGTAGGCAAGTGACGCCCAAAAACAAAAAAGGGAAAACAGTGAGTATTTCCCAAGGTTTTCAAAAAATTTTGGTTCTAGATTCAGATACCCTTTTGGTTGTTTTATTTGTTCCAGCACTCTGCCTGGTCAAAAATCCTGGTTTCGAGCAATTTTGAAAATTTCACAAGGATTTGATCACAAGCTAATAAGATAGAGTCTTTTTTTAAATGGTTTATGTTCATGCCTACTTTTACTCGATCATACTATGTAAAGAAAACCTTGTAAGTAGATGAGACTTATATGAGACAAGAGCTTCCTTACCTACGTGATACTTCTACCACCCCAAGAGTACCACAAAAACAACCCGTTCAAGAAGCGGAAACCAACATGATGTACTCCAGTGGCTTGGGTAATAATAACAGTGGTGGTATTGATCCAAACAACCAAGGTAATACCAACAATGGTGGTAACAATCCAAACAATCAGGGTAATACCAATAATGGAGGAATAGACTCTAACACTCAAGGAATTGATAACACTAACCCTAAGGCTAATGGTGAACCAACTGCTAAAGATGCCACTGATGAGAGGGTTAGTGAGGCTATACAAAGTCCTTATTTCTTGAAACTTATGGAGAAAGAAATGGAAAGAGACAAGGAAAAGCATTTCCTAGATCGAGCTCGAAAGGGTCTTAAACTCCCTTGTGATTATGATGTTAATCAACTTAGACCACTTGAAGTTGAAGAGAGCCCGCTCGATATAATGAATAAAAAATTTAAGTTATTTCAAATGCAATTGGACATGATAAATAAAAGTGGGGCTCCAAAGCCCTTTTCTATAGAAGCATTATGTCCATTTCCATTTGACAAAAGTCTAGTCATGGTACCATTCCCTATCAACGTGGTATTTCCTAAGTATGATAAGTATGAAGGAACATCAGATCCTCAAGATCACCTATGGGAATTTTGTGCATTGAGCTTGGATTTCATGCACGATACCACTTATTTAATGAGATTATTCCCAAGAAGCTTAGGAGGTATGGCCATGGAGTGGTTTTTGAAATTACCATCCGACATTAAAACCTTTGAAGAGCTAGCTTCGAAATTTGTGGCCCACTATTCATATAACATCAAGCACAAAGTTACAATGATAACTTTATGTAATACCAAGCAAAAGGATGGAGAAGGATTCCTCATTTTCCTACAAAGATGGAGGACGGTATTTTCTAGATATCCTAGGAGTGTACCTAAAAAAGAGATGGATATTTTCATCAATAGCTTGAGCAATGAGATGAATTACCGGTTGAGAATGCAATGTACTAAGACCTTCCAAGATCTTATTGAGAATAGAGTAACAACTGAGGAGGTATTAGTTAAGAGTGGAGAATTAAAACTCTACAAAGATAATAAGAATTACAATAACAATACCTCCAACAACAACCATAAAAACCAGAATAAGAACTTCTCTAACAATTATAATCGGTTTGGGTTGAAGAATAGAAATAAAGGAGTAGTCAATGATGGTGTTGTCAATTTTAGTAATTTGAAAGTGACTCCCTTTTCTCTCACAAGAACACCTAATCAAGTGAACAATGCAAATCAGGCTTCCAAAGTGCCTTACAACAACAATACCAATAGTGGCAATTTTTGAAACAACCAAGGAGGTAACAAGTCTAATAAATTCTTGGTACCAACTCCAAAGAGGAACTTCACACCTTTGGGTGAGCCTCTTGAGAAAGAATTGAAGACTCTCATGGCTAACAATATCATTAATTTACCTAGCATTCAACCCTATGAGCCACAAAATAAACCCAGCTGGTGGAGTGAGAATAGTCATTGTGAATATCATAGAATTAGAGGGCATAAGACCAATGAGTGCTTACAATTAAAGAATGTGGTGCAAGACTTGATTGATAGTGGTACAATCACCATTGAAGGACCTCAAGGTAATGAAGATCACACAACGTTTAAACAACCTTTTTATAACCATGAAAAAGGTGAGTCATCCAATGGGAATAAACAGAGCAGCAACAATATCAAGTTTGCACCTCCCTATGATAACATTGTCAATACATTGTCCAAAAGTGAACATGTGGTAAATACTATAGTGATCAAAGAACAGCCCCAAAAAGAAATGTCTAATGTTATCACTAGGGGGCAAACCCCAAGGATTACCTTACAAGGGGTTGATCCTAGACCTATTGGCCCTCTGCAATCCAACATTTTGGAAAAACAATTGGCTACAAGAACAAAATCATACAGTTTGGTGGATCAAATACAAAAGAATCCAGCACAAATTTCTATCTTGGAGTTATTAAAGTTGTTGCTAAATCACAAGGAAATCTTAGAGAAGGCATTAGTGGAAACTAATGTTCCTACCAACTTGGATGAAGAGAAGTTTTAGAATATGGTAGGGCACCTCATTGCACCCCATTGCCTTTAATTTTTAGATCATGATGACATGTATATTACGCATCCCTAAAATCTGCCATTGCATATAGAAGTTTTGATTGAAATACATAGGGTCAAGAGAGCTCTCATAGATGGGGGAGCCGGTCTTAACATCTACACTTTGAGTCTTGTCAAATCTCTAGGATTATCTAAGTCATGCATTGGTCCTACAAAAAGAATTACCATAAAATCCTATGATGAAGCTGAAAGAGCTTCAAAAGGAATGATTATATTGGCCATTCAAGTTGGACCACTAAAAAAGGACATGAAATGCCAAGTCTTAGATATGAAACTAACTTATAATATCTTATTGGGGAGGTTGTCGATTCATGAGATGCAAGCAGTTCTGTCCACATATCATCAATGCATAAAATTTCCATACATGGGTGAGGAAATCACAATTGGAGGGGATTCAAATCCTTTCCAATATTGTAATGCACTTAAGCCTCTCCATGAATTATTCATTTTGCATAACAAAGAGGGTATTATCCAAAGGGCCTCCATTGAAGACATCAAAGAGGATGATCCTAAGTTAACATTAAGTGCTACTTCAAACCCTCCTCAAGCTAACTCAACTACATCAACTAAAGGAAAGGAGAAAGTGAGTTACAAGGGTCCAACGTCAAATGAAAATTCAGACAAAGCATCTAAACCATAAGTAGAGCTTTTCAAACCCACCAAAGAGGAGAAAGATAAAGCTAAGGAGGATCATTACAAAAAAATGAGTGAAATGATGCATACATTTGAAAAATAATGTAAAATCCAGTCCAAGGGAGTAGGGGAATATTTCATTTCCTTATTCGATTTACCCACATCTCCAAGAACACATGGGAAACCATCCAAAGAACATCTTCCTCATAAGTATAACTCTTATTTTGTAAGAGAAAGTGACAAAGCAACATTTGACAAAGAAGAAGATGAAGTTCTCCAATGGCTTTATCATGATGAAGATGATACCTCCAATACTCCCGTAGAGAGAATTCAGTATATTAACATTCTAACCGAGCAATATGGGAAAGGATTTGAGATAATGCAAAAAATGGGGTACAAGGGAAGAGGACCCTTAGGTAAAAGAAATAAAGGTTTTCTACATCTTATTGAACCCTCATGGAGGTCAAAAGAAGAAAGATCAGGGGTAGGCTACCAGCACAAAGGAGAAAGCTCCTACCCAATGCATGATTCATATCCTCAAGTGAACACGGTGGAATCTGATGTGGATAGTGATGATTCTTGAGACTATGAATGGGATACTTTATCTAATGACTCATGTCATGATAAAGAGGTTATCAAAATACATGCTTATGCTAATATTCCAAGGAAACAAACTCCAAGAAATGAAGATCTCATCATGCAAGAACTCAATGTAGGACAAGCACCTGTTAATCGACCATGGATAGAGGAATTTTGGGAACCATCGGAGGAGGATGATTTGAATGTTAGGATTAATCTACATGTTGTATTTCCTATGTTATTTCCCATAGAAGTCCTTGATGACTCAAGTGAAGAGGACTTTGATCCTTCTTCCATGGACCATCTCGAGGAAGCTCACATCATAGACCTAAATGATACAATGTATGAACCATCCAATGAGGTCATGTCCATAAACCCAATTGATGACACTTTTCCAAATGAATCCCTATCCTTGATGCACCCTGACCTTATTGATTGGGACCTAAATGAGCCAAGTGACTTACTCTATTTCCCAAATGACCAAGCAATGACCCAATATCTTAATGTGGTTGAGCCCTCTTTCACAAAAAAATTTGAACCAAACATGATGAGAATAGCAGGGGTCCAATCTCTTAATCCAAAGAAAAAAATGAAAAGTTCTAGTGATGAAAACCACTATGTGGAAGCACTAAAACCAAAAAAAGTAAAAATAAAGGATGTTTCCTATGGTGAAAACCCAACTGTGGCACCAAATGAAGAGAGGTTGGATACCCTACCCAAACATGAAGAAGAAATGTCACTGATTCTCATAGAGCTGACATAAAAGGTCAACATTGGAATAGAATTGGATCCTAAATTTATACACCTAGCAACGTCACTTACACCTTTAGAAAGAAAGGATTTTATCAAGTTTTTTCAAGAAAAACAAGTGAACTTTGCATGGTCCTATGCTGACATGCCAGGATTGGATCCCAACTTCATTATGCACCATTTGAATGTTAAACCAGGGGTTAAGCCCATTAAGCAGAAGTTGAGCAAGATGCACCCACATGTAGCTCTCCTAGTAAAAGCTGAATTGGAAAAATTGTTGAAGGTGGGATTTATAAGAGCAATAACATATGTTGAATGGATATCTAATATTGTACCAGTCACCAAGCACAATAAATCCATTTGTGTATGCATGAATTTTAGAGACTTGAACCTTGCATGTCCCAAGGATGACCTCCCACTTCCTAGCATTGATGCAATAGTCGACTTGACAGCGGGTCTCTCCATGTACTCATTAATGGATGGTTTTAGTGTTTACAATTAGATAAAAATTGCACCCAAAGATAGAGAGAAGACATCCTTTACATGCTCTTGGGGTACCTTTTGTTGGAACATCATGCCCTTCAGCCTCAAAAATGTCAGAGCCACATACCAAAGGGAAATGACAACTATCTTCCATGATATGATGCACACCTTTCTAGAAGATTATGTGGATGACATATTGGCAAAGTCACACAAAATAGAAGATAACCTACAAATTTTGGAAAAGATATTCACAAGATTGGAACAATTCAAAGTGAGACTTAACCCAAAAAAATGTGCCTTCGGGGTCCAATCTGACAAGTTGTTAGGCTACATAGTTTTAGCTAAAGGCATTGAAGTAGATCCAAAAAAAGTCCAAGCAATAATGGATATAGAGATTCCAAAGAACATAATCCAAATGAAGTCCCTTCAAGGCAAGATTCAATCAATAAGGGGATTTATCTCTCAAGTGGTGAAAAAATGTCATTCATTCACAAGGCTACTACACAAAGACACTATTTTCATGTGGGATGAAGAATGTGACAAAGCCTTCACTTTATTGAAGACTTATTTGATAAATCCACCAATCCTAATGCCACCAATCAAGAGAAAACCATTGCTGTTGTACATATCTACCACTGAGAGGTCCCTAGGAGTTCTTTTGGTGCAAGAAGATGAGCAAGGGAAAGAAAGAGAAATCTACTATTTGAGTAGAACATTGATCAAATAGGAACTTAACTACACATTCATGGAGAGAGCTTTTTTAGTGGTTGTCTTTGCAGCCCAAAAATTGAGGCATTACATGTTGATGCACAAGGTGAAACTTATTGCAAAAATTGATCCTCTCAAATACTTGCTAAGCAAAATTGCCTTAACGGGTAGAATAGAAAAATGGGTCATGATATTAAGTGAGTTCGACATTGAGTATGTGGATAGTAAAGCTATAAAAGGATAAGTGATAGCAGATCACTTAGCAGAAAACCCATTGATTTCTATGCAAACCATTCAAGTGGAGTTTTCGGATTCAGCAATTGTCAACATAGAGGCCAAGACATGGAAGTTGTATTTTGACAGATCATATACCCAAGGAGGTTCCAGGATTGGCATACTATTGATTACCTCTCAAGGGTATACTATTCCCAAATATTACAAGCTTTTGTTCCTGTGTACAAACAACATAGAAGAATATGAAGCTTTAGTCATCAGTGTTAAGATGGCTTTAGAATGGAACATCACTAAATTACAAGTGTATGGAGACTCTCAATTAATAATAAATTAGATCAATGATGAATACAATACAAAAGATGAGAAACTCATGCCATACAAGACTATGATAGACACTTGGAGAAAGTACTTTTCTTTGATCACTTTCGAGAAAATTCCAAGAGAGAAGAACATAGCAGCTGATGCCATGGTGACCTTAGCTTCCTTATTACAAAAACCATATCAGAATGAGAAGTACAAATTCTTGGTGGAAGAGTTGGAAAAACCAACATTTGACCTTCCCGAAACCCAAATTGTTTCCCTACTCAATGGACATTACTCACCTTGGTATGACCCTATCTATACTTATCTCAAAGACCAAGTGCTACCTTTAGACCAATCATGAGCCCAAAAATGAAATTTTATCTGACAATCAGCCCGTTACATAATCCTTTCTGAAACATTGTATCGTAAGGGTCTTGACGGTACGTTACTTAGATGTCTAGATGAAGAGGAGTCTAGGTTAGCTTTAAGTGAGGTTCATGAGGGCATTTGTGGGTCGCATTCAAGCAGATTAAACCTAGCCAAGAAGATCCTTTGTATGGGGTATTTTTGGAAAGCCTTAGAGAAAGATGCTTGTCACTTTGTCAGAATATGCAACAAATGTCAATACCATGGTGACATGATACATGTTCTGACACAAGAATTGCATCCCTTTGTTACACTGTGGCCATTCTATCAATGGGGATTTGACTTGATTTGCGTAATCTATCCATCATCTTCCAATGGGCACAAGTATATCATCACCACTACGGAGTATTTCACTAAGTGGGTAGAAGCGGTTCCTTTGATCACCTCTATGGGTAAATAGATTTCCATGTTCATACTCAATCACATCATTTGCAGATATGGTATCCCTCATGCCATAATCATAGACAATGAAAAGCAATTCAAAAACAAAGATGTGGATGAACTTTGTGGCACATTCCATATTACACATCACTCTTCATCCATTTATTATCCTCAAGGAAATGGACAAGCTGAAGCTACAAATAAGAACATTTTAAGAATCTTGAAGAGATCAGTAAATAAGTTAGGAAGAGATTGGCATGTGCAAATTAACCTGGCATTATGGGCCTATACAACTAGCATTCAGACACCTAAGAGAGATACACCATTTTCATTAGTCTATGGAGCCGAAGTTGTTCTACCATTGGAGGTTGAAATCCTATCTCTATGCGTATCATTGTAGGGGTTGATAACAGATGAAGACTATAAAGTTGCTAGACTTCAACAATTAGAGTTGTTAGAAGAACATCAAATGCAAGCCTATGAACACTTGAAAGTCTATCAAAATAGGATCTCAAGAAACTACAATAAGCATATCAAACTGAGAGTCTTTCAAGTAGGATATTTAGTGTTAAGAGAAAACCCTAAAAATCAAGCTGAAAGAGAAAAGAAAGGAAAATGGGAGGCTAATTGGCTTGGTCCGTTCATCATTGTTTCTTCATTTGGAATGCGAACTTATAAGTTAGCAGATTGTGATGGAGAAGAGCTACAAGAAGCCATAAATAGCATTCATCTAAAGAGGTTCTATACATGAGGTAGATGAAAGAGTATAAAGAGTATCAAATGAGGAGCATCATATTTATTGTACGTAGTCAAAAGAGATATTGAAAATACAAAAAAAATTGACAAAAATGAAAAAAAAAAAAGTTGAAAAAAAGAAAAAAAGGAAAAAAATTGAAAAAAGAAAAGGTGCCTTGGTGAAAACCTAGCAATAGGCGCCTTGGTAGAAAAAAAAAAGAGGAAAAGACCCAAAAGGTGAAAACTTGGTAATCAAGTGCCTTTTGTTCCTTGAAGTCATTCCTAGTAGCATATGTACATATTGCATTCCCAACATCTCACTTGTAAACCTTCATTGCATCCGTCATTTGTGCATAATCATAATAAAACCTTTCAGTCACATTGTTGCATTGTCTTTTGGCCCTAAGTTTGTCACACAATCACATTTATCACTTGGGGGCAGATGAAGATGGGAAATTTGGTACAAACGGATTCAATAGTGCTACATTCGGTCACATAGGAGAGAGGCATTATCAAAGCTTTAGAAGAGAGAGAGAGAGAGAGAGAGAGAGAGAGAGAGAGAGAGAGAGAGAGAGAGAGAGAGAGAGAGAGAGAGAGAGAGATTTTGTTGAACCTTTGATGGATATCATTATTCACACCCAAGTATTTTGATCCCACAAATTGATCCTTGAGCCTCCATTGACTTTATTATTTGGGATTAAAAATTGACAACACTTTAAAGATCAGAATGCTTGGAAACTCTATTTGAAAATTAGGATACATTGCAAAACACTAGAAGCTTTCTTTTGATAATATTTACTTGAATTGACTTTTTATCACATCTTTTTAGCTAATCAATGATGTTTCAAATAGATTGGCCATGATAGAGACATGATATTTTCTTTCCTTTGAGTGACTATTTTCAGGAAAATTCATCAACTTATGAGAATTCGTCTAATGACATGGTCATCAAAGAACCATCGAGGACTATCACATAAGATGAAGGATTTACCTTTGCTTGTTTACACAAAAAGAAACCTTGTCTATTTAGATCTTCTATATCTTAATACCAAAATCCACTAGCAACATTGAATCCGTTGAAACCGGTATTCATACTCCCATAGTTTGGTCATCCAACTAGTGAGGGTTGTACTAGTTTCCAAAGAGGTTACCAAAAGTGATAAAAAGAGGTATTAATATCATCATGATGTGGTCAGTGATGGTTGTACTAGCTTTCCAGTCCCAAAATGCTCAATGATGAAAATTTATCTCTATGGCATTTCTTTGCTAAAAGCTAGTGACACTTAGTTGCATTGCATTGCATTATCATGTTAGATTAAGTGCATTTGTTTGTTGTTAATTTTCAAGGACAAGGGGGTATATTAATAAATCTAGGTCAGTCAAAACATTAAATAAATGAAGGGTTCAATCAAACGTCTTATACTTGATTTCAATCAATAATGTGAGGTTATATTTTGCATTCATGCATAGAATTAATCATTATTCATTACTCATATATCAGAAAAGCAAAAGCAAAAGATTCATTACTCATACATCATTTGCATATAGTTAAGGATAGAATTGCATACATTCAAAAATAAAAAACATAGGGGCATTCATATCCATATTTCAATAAAAAAATTTGCATCCATACATTGAAAAACAAAAAAAACACATAAAAAATGTGTACATCATTGCATACATCTATCTATATCATAAATGAGATACATGACATCCATAGCATAATCAAAAGTAAATGCATCATAAAAGTCATATAGTTGCATATAAAGATAATCTCATAATAAACTCATCAAGAAAATCAAGGAAGTATATCATCATCATATAAAGTGTTCATAAACATCAATGATCTAGTACATCAAAGACAAAGTCATCAAAGTGATACATCAAATGTTCTAATCAATAAGCATCAAATAACATGATACAATAGACATCAACAAGGAACAACTCCATTGTCAAATCATCAGGATCCCATAATAGCACCAGATCCATCCCCAACACCTGACCCATCTAGACTCCTATCATCTTGTCTATCCTGTGAAGGAGGATCCTGGGAAGTGCTAGCCATACTGGGCTTCTGAGTCACATAGGTCATAAACTGCTGCATCATTATAGCCACCTGGTCTAGTCTGCCAACAATAGTAGATAGATCTGTCATCAATGACTAAACATCCCATGAAAGAGTGTCAATACTAGGAGCTACCTGCGATGACTGACCCATATCTTGTGATCTAGGAACCTATGGAGGCACCTGCTATGCCAAAATTTGATCCTACTGTACTTGATCCTAATCCTACTATGCCAATGCAACCCACTGTAACTGAACTAGAGGATCCAAACCACTAGGAATCTATCGAGCAACATCTACATGAGCCTATCTTTGAGCCCTCTGCTATCTCTGTCATCTCTGATGTCTCTCACCTGCTGCTGCTCTAAGACATACAATCTTAGCCCCGTGATCATCCCTAGCCCTATCCTAGACATGTCCACCTCTCACTCATGGTCCATCTCATCCTTGACCCATGACCTAAGGAGCTCTCTATCCTTGTTGACCTCATTGTCTTTGATGTCTCTTCCTGCCACCACCCCCATCCCCATCATTATCACCTCCTTCATCCTCAGATCTCTCATCACGTCTAGGGATAGGATCTACTAGATCTATAAATCTAAGGAATCTGTTCTGAGCCCACCAGTCTCGATACTCATGTGACATATCGGCATCAGAAATGCCCCCAATAAAAGACCATCTGCAGTATGCCAAATGAGCAATCTGGTCATAGGAAAACTAAAAATCTATCTGAGCACCCCATAAGGATCTCTCTACCTAGAGCATATAATGTTGTACCCTTTGGCATATCCTATAATTTTCCATACTGCCTAGAAACTCGGCCAAAGTAGAAACACTCATCATTGTAGTAGCTCTACCGATCATCCAATGAGGAGCAAACATATATGGGAGCTCGTCATCATCCTCCCTCCATTGCTTGAAAACTATATATGGATGCCACTGAACCTAATCAAGATCATCAATCTGATAGTGCCAATACTCAAGTTTTCCCAGATGATGTTGGACAACCATGGCACCATACAAAAAAGCATAAGGGAAACCACGCTGCCAAATCCTGTATGACAGTGGCCTAGTGATGGGAAGATGATCCCATACCCATAACTGCAAAATCACAGCACCTGCTGACAAAGAAGCACTCTCTTTGTATACAACCTCATGCAAGTCATGATAAAGCTGAGTAAGGACACATGAGCCCCAATCAAACCATCGAGGCTATGCAAGAAAGTCCTCGAGTATCCTACCCCATCCAACTGAGAAGCCATGACCTTGTCAGTCGGGAAGCAGTAATCCACCAATAAGAGCACCCAATACTTCTAGGAATATGGGAAATGAAGAAAATTGTGCCCACATGATAGTGTCATCATCAATAGTGTTGTCTCCAAACACTCATCTGTAGACTGTACTATCATACATAGAGTCGTAATATACCATCTCTCCATAACAAGGAATACATAACAATCGATACACATCCTCTAGTGTGATCATCATCTCTCCGAATGGTAGATGGAAGGTATTGTGGTCAGAGTGCCAATGCTCTGCCACTGTGGTAAGAAGGCCATGGTTCAGTTGGAACCGTGGGATGTCAAGCAGAAAACTAAGACCACACAACTCAATCACCTAAAACTCTGCTGGAGTCAAAGCCTGACCTAACTCAATGACCCATGAAGTGATTGTCCATATATACAACTTACATAAATGTGCCTATTTGAAAAATTCAAGAGAATCATATTAGTTTTCTATATCAGTGAATCATTTTAAGTAAATCAATTCTATCAAAATCAAAGTATCAAACCTATCAAACCTAGTACCATTTGTTCATGTCTCTATGTCTTGAGAATGAATTATCAATCCTACTTATCAGTATCCCACTATCAGATCTATCCTATCCGATTGAAAAATCACATTCATCGGTACCATTATCCTGATATCCTAATCAATTGTTTTGTTAAACTACAATAGACCTCGCTATCAAGGAAATCAATCAATTAGTTAGAGTTATCAAATTGTTATCAAAAAATCAAGTTGGAAATTTGAAATTATTTTTTCAAAATCCTACAGGCGTCATTTGCCTATTGGCATGTGACATTTTACCTTATGTGGTGCAGAAAAGCTATTACACATCGCTTTATCCTTACGACGTGTCATTTAATGTTTCATGCATCATTTTACAATGCTAGGTGGCACTTAATCAGGCCTAGGCAGCATAAAAAAGCTAGGGTTTTAGAGGAGAAAAAACATATCTAAAATGGCATGAAAACCCTATTGCTACATGGAAGAAGATCATTATCAAGCGAGACCTAAAACTTTCTAAGTGGCATTTTACTATGCGGAGGCATGAGTAAAAAGTGCGGATGCGTCACTTAAAAAGGTTACGCAACATTTCACTATTCCTAAGCATCATTTTGCACAAAACTAAAATACAAAAGCAAGAAAAAGTTGCAATAAATGTGGAAAAAGAGCAATAAATGCACAAAAGGAGGTTTGAAATGACTCACAGGAGGTCCATAGTCCAACGACCTTTGATAGCGATGACCCCTCTCGAACCAATGCTCTCTGATAGGCACAACCATTGCAAAAATCAAAGAAGGATCAGAGCAAAATCTCAATAGTCAAAAGTGAAAATGAATAGTAAATCTAGGTTTTTCAACCTATTTAAGCTAATTTTGACCTAATTTAGAGGTAAAATTTTGACTTTGACCTATATTACCTAATGTCAAACTATTAATTCAATCGGGGCAAATTGCTAAATCATGGCATATCATCAAATGTTTTTAACAAATGAAAACATATTGGATCAAATCAATCATCATCAAAATTTCTATCAAGCAATCAATCTGTTTTCATTTTTGAGGGGGCATCGGAGTATCAAAGTGGCATCAAACATCATGAAATCTGGGGCATCAAAATTTTTGAATTATTATCGATAGGGTATATCATATTAAATCATATCATCAGGTAGTATCAAGTATCAAATCGGATCATATCATATCATATCATATCAGGCAACAATCAATTTCATAGCAGTGGTATATCAGTAAATCAGCAAATCAGGACCTAAAGTGACTAGGATGTAAAAATTTCTTTGAATCAATGTTCTTCACACATCAATTCAAAGAGGGGCATTTGTAGACACTAAAAAATGGACAAGTGCTTTTAAATCATTAAAATGACTCAAAATAATCAAAATGCACCAATTCTCATCAAAAGGATCAAATCAATTTAAATGGACATTTATTAAATCAAAGGTTGGACAAAATAATCAAATCAAAGGAAAAATCAAATAATGACATTAAATAATTATATACATGCTCAAAGGGGTGAAAAACACTATATAATTGATTTTAATCAATTAATTGTATAGTTTTAAATCAAAAATCAAATTGAACCTATTCCCTTACATGGCTAATTTAATTAATTAATGAAATTTAATTAATCTTAATATCTTTCAACAAACAAATTGAGCAACCAATGAGAAGTGAGAACACAAAGCACATGGATCACTCAAAGGAATTGAGTCTCAATCACATATTTCAAACTTTGAATCTCATCCACTCAATTTTGTCCTTTTGTCCAAAGCTTTGAGACAAACATTTAAATTGTCCCCCCATTTAAAAACATTGCAAAGTTTTTGACTCAACCAAGGGTAAATCATGATTACTTCACTCTACCCCCTACCCTTATGAATTTACTATAAATAAGAGTCATTTTGAGAGAAAAAAGGAGAGAAGAGAATTAGAGAGAAAAACATTGTTATTATAGGCATTTTATGGGCAATTGATAGCAATTGAGAGCATTTAGCATTAGCATTTCAATTTATCTTTGCATAATGGAGAATTGTGAGCTAGATTAAGCATTGTAGCATCATACTTTCTCATTTTAGAAGTGTCACTAGTGGAGATTAAGCTGAGAGTTCTACTTACCACATCTAATTAGAGAACCATGAGATGTTATGGATATTAAATATATTTCTTAGTTTAAATTTGTATTGTATTTGCTTTGAATTGTTAGTTAATAGTCCTAATTTCATGAACGTGTATAGCATACACACACAATAGGTTATCACAATATTGTCATTATGGAAACATATACTTCAAATTAAGACAACATGATCAGAAGAATAAGTTTTGTATGAGTGCACTTGAAAATTGTCTAAGTATAACAGTGATTACCAGTCTTCATAGAAACAATTTTGATAAACAAGGTATACTTAATACATCCCATTGATAAAGTAAATGAGAGTGCTACCCTTTTCATATAGACCTTTCAGAATGAAATGAGAAGAAGATCAAGGATTCCACCTTCTATTGTTGAGAATTATATAAAGATGAGATATGTTTCTTAGTAGATACAGACTTTACCTACATTGAAGAAGTTGAGCCAAGAATAGAGTTTGTAGATCCTCCTGAATATGAGGTATTTGAAGAAGGAATTGAAGTTTATGTGAGTAGGATACTTAAAAGAAATTTGGATGCCAAGAGTTCTATATTTGGAACCTATGAAGAGAACTTTAGTACAACATAATAGTCACAGGTGCAGAAATTGGAAAAGAAGAGAGTAGATGGCACAATAAAGAAAATCTTAAAGGATAGAGGCATGGCCAAGCATGAATTTTCCATTGCGAAGTAGACAAAAACAATAATTAGGGATATTAGATAGAAGGAAGTGCTGTCAGTTCCACCCTTGACAACCCATGAAGCCCTTGCTAAAGATATTCAAAATATTGATGAAGAAAGGATGTGCCAGCAGTAAGGAAATCCACTAGATCTACCTCCACTACACCAACTAAGAGAGTTAAAGAGATGGCAAGTGGACCAAGCAAGAGGAAGAAAACTATCTTTTATCTAGTAGAAAGAATAAGGACTCCAGTTGAACCAAAAGCAGATGAAGAGGCAGGCAACAAAAAGAAGCAGTGGAAGCCTACGATAGACAAAGTGAACCCTTTAATAATAAATGAAGGAGATTTTACCAGATTAAATAAGTATTGTGAAATGTATAATAACTTGGAGAAGCTGAATCTTGAAAATGTAGTTGTCAGACACATGATTCTTGCTGACAAGAAGTTTGAAGATATAAAAGGCAAGATTCCAGATAACTTATATGAGAAGTTGATAAACAAGAAGAAGAGAGATATAGAAGAAGACAAAGGCATAAGATAAAGATATGTGAGGAAGCTTTGTGAGATTAAGGATGAAGACCACTTTGGAGAAATCATGAAGAAACTTAGTACACATCTGAGAAGGAAAAGAAGGATTGTTTTGATAATGGGAGAACATTATGAGGAGATAAACAGAGAAACTAAGGAAGCAGTTGTAAAAGTAATGACCTATGGACTGGGAGAAATATTCAGTGAATTTGAACAAGAAGTAGAAGTAGAACCACAAACTAAATCAGCACCAATTCCACCACCCTCTATGAACATTGTTGATGATTCTATGAATATTGAAGGCATGAACATCATCATGGACACAAAGGAGAACCCATTTGATGACCAAGGAGCCGATGGTGGAAATTTGATAGAAGTTAATGAGTAGAAGGATGAAGCATAAAATAAGGAAGAAGAAGTTGTAGAAATAATAATAGAAGAGAAGAAATAAGAACTTCAAGTTAAGATAGAAGAAGAGGAGCATGTGGTGCAAGAAGAACAGTCTAAAATTGTTTCACAAACTAAGAGCACAACAAAAAATCCATCTAGACCGCCTATGGAATCAGTTTTTGCAAGCTTAGGAGAAGAAGTTGATGATGATGATCAAGGTGGGTGTTTGAAGTTGGGTACCAATTCCACGGAAGTCCGCAGGAGGAAAAATTTGCAATAAAAAATGGGTGCCCATTTTTTACAAATCGGGCCCTTGTTTAGGTTCGGGAGCCCGATCCATTTTCAAAAATTGGGCACCTGTTTATAAAACGGGCACCTGTATAGGATCAGGCACCCAAAGAAAAATGGGCGCCTGATATTTACAAATTGGGTGCCCATTTTGTAAAAATCGGGCACCAGTTTCTAATATCTATTTATTTTTTTTAAAACCGATTTCTTGTTATTTTCATCTTCAGAAAATGGGATCGCGTTTAGTAGAGCTTGGGTGCCCATTTTAGCTTCTCCTGCTGACCCTATCTACCATTTTTTTCATTTTTCAAGTATGTACTATTGTTTTTTTATATTATTTTTTATGATTTTTGTCATTAAAAATTGTAGTTTCAAGTTATTTTTAATTAAAACACATAGTTTAATGTTGTTTTCAAAATTATTGTATAAATTTAATTATATTTTATCTTTCAAGTAATTCTTTTTTATTTTAATTTACTTTGTAAATTACCATACTAAAGTAGAAAAATGGTAAAATTTAAGTATACAAAATTACATTACAAAATCCTAAGTAGAAAACCAAAACCCTAGGTAGTAAAACAAAAATGTAAACCTATACAAAATTAAATTATGAAACCCTAAACTTAGAAAACCAAAACATAAATTTAGAAAACCAAAACATAAATTTAGTTCAAACCATAACATAAATTTAGAAACCCTCTCTCTCTCGCTCTCTCTCTCTCTTAAGTTTTAATTATTTAAGTCTTTCAAGTTGTAAGGTAAAATGTATTTTAAGTATGTTAATTATAAATTATCACATGTTTTTATATGTACGCATATTGGCAATATGGATGATTTTCACATTGACGAGCTTATAGGTCAGCATGCACCACCACCACCACCACCTCCTCGATGCAGGAGCATCCTGGGTGTAAGAGAAATCTTGCATCACCCAAAAATATTTCTATTTTTGTATTCAATAAGGGCTATCTTGTGTAGAGCTACTATTAATGGAAACTTTCTATTTTTAGTAAGTTGGTCATACAATCTTGGAATGTTCTGACTTCACATGTGGAGGTTCATCTTAGTCATATCAGCCTGCTTGTAAAGTTTCATTGCTAGATCAAGTCTAGTTTTGAAGATATTGAAACTTTTCAGTTTTGGAAATAGGGTACAGAAACTTTGAACTCAATTTTGAAGGCTTTAGAGGCCCCAGATGAGGTCAAATTTTTGGCTGAATGAAGCTTGCTTGATTCTGAAAAGTGGATATCACTAGATTCGGATCAGAGAAGGAGATGAATGAAAGACTACCTTCAAGACTAAGGAAGGACTTTATGAGTGGTTAGTCATGCCTTTTGGGCTAACCAATGCACCGAGCACTTTCATGCGGCTCACGAATGAAGTTCTGAAAGAATTTCTGGGTATGTTTGTCATTGTTTACCTAGATGATATTTTGATCTTTAGCAAGATATTGGAGGAACATATGATGCATATTCGTATGGTGCTTGAGAAGCTGAGAGATGAGAAATTGTTGATTAATTTGAAGAAGTGCAGTTTTGTGAAGAAAGAATTAGTGTATTTGGAATTTGTAGTTTCAATAGAATGTCTGAAAATAGATCCAGAGAAAGTACAGGTTATCCTTGAATGGCCTACTCCAAGGAGTGATACCGAGGTAAGATCTTTTCATGGTTTGGCTAATTTTTATAGAAATTTTATCAGAAATTTTAGCAGTATTTGTGGACCCTTGACTGAAACAATGAGAGGGGATAGAAAAGAGTTCAAGTGGACTAATGGAGTAGATAAGAGTTTTAAATTGTTGAAACAAAAAGTTACAAAACAACTCTATTCTAGCACTTCTAGATTTTAATAAGGTGTTTCAGGTAGATTATGATGCTAGTGGTACTACAATAGGAGTTGTTATGAGCCAAGAAGGTAAACCTATTACTTATTTCAATGAGAAGTTAAATGATGCCAAGAGAAAATATTATGTTTATGATCAGGAATTTTATGCTATAGTTCAGGCATTGAAGAAGTGGAGACACTATCTCCTTCCTAAGGAGTTTGTTTTGTATATTGATCATCAAGCTTTGCAATATTTGAATAGTCAAGGAAAGTTGAATCAAAGGCATTTGAAATGGGTTGATTTTTTGGAGAGTTATACATTTGTTTTGAAACATGGGAGTGGAAAGTCTAACAAGATTGCAGATGCTCTTAGCAGAAGGCAACTATTGCTGACAAAAATTCAAATTGAGGTGGTTGGGTTCAAGGAACTCAAGAATTTGTACCTAGAGGATCTTGATTTTGGTGAAGCTTGGAAAGCATGTAAAGAACCTATTACCCTAGACAGGATGAAGTGGTTGGATTTTATCATTTAGGATGATATGCTATTTAGGGGGAGTTAGTTGTGCATTCCATGAAGTTCTATGAGGGAGAATCTCATCAAAGAGAAGCATAGCAAAGGATTGGATGGACATTTTGGTCGTGATAAAACCCTTGCTTTGGTTAGTGAGAATTATTATTGGCCATAGTTGCAAGAAGATGTGAACAAGTTTGTATAGAGTTGCAGAGTATGTTAGATGGCGATTGGAGTGAAGTAGAATACTAGGTTGTATCAACCATTACCTGTACCAAAGAAGCCCTGGGAGTATATTAGTATGGATTTTGTTCTTGGTTTACGAAGTACACAATGACAACATGATTCAATTTTTGTGGTAGTTGACAAATTTTCAAAGATGACACATTTTATTCCTTGCAAGAAGACTAATGATGTTGTTCATGTAGCAGAATTGTTTTTCAAAGAAGTAGTGAGACTACATGGTTTGCCAAAGAGTATAGTTTTAGATAGGGACACTAAGTTCGTTGGATATTTCTGGCATACATTGTAGAAGAAGTTGAAAATAGATTTGAATTTTAGTTCATCACATCATCCACAGACTAATGGATAGACAAAGGTGGTGAATAGGAGTTTGGGAAATTTACTGCGATGTTTGGTTGGAGATAAGCCAATAGGATGGGATTTGATTTTATCACAGACAAAATTTGCATACAATAATTCTGTCAACAGGAGCACTGGTAAATCACCATTCTAGATTGTATATGGGAGTAGTCCTAGAAATACGTCTAAGTTGAGAAAGATAGATAAAGGAGAAATAAGTAGTGCTGAAGCTAAAGATTTTGCAGAACATTTGAAGAACATCCTTGAGGAGGTGATGAAACATATTACCAAGATGAATGCATAGTATACGGCTAAGGCAGATGAGAAAAGGAGGCATAAAGAATTTCAAGTTGGAGATGAAGTCATGGTTCATTTGTGAAAGGAGAGATTTCCAGTTGGTACATACAACAAGCTGAAAATGAAGAAGTTTGGGCCATGTAAGATACTAAAGAAGCATGATTCAAAAAATACATATGAGATAGAATTGCCTACTGAGCTAAATATTTCACTAGTGTTTAACTTTTTAGATTTGACAGAGTATCATGAAGGAGGTGTTGAAGATGATATCATAGTAGCATAGTGGATTATTCTGACAACTAGTTCATATACCAAAGAGATTGAGGATATAGTGGATAGTCATGTTGGCAGAAGCACAAAGAACAAGACATATAAAGAATATCTGGTCAAATGGAAAGGATGATCTATTCAAGATTCATCATGGCTAACAAGGGAGGAGGTTAACCATCTTGGTTTCCCTCTTGACACCTAAGTCATGATAGGGTCACTTCTCAAATTACCCCAGGTGTCTGATGCAGGAGCATCCTGGGTGTAAGAGCAATCTTGCATCACCCAAAAATATTTCTATTTTTGTATTCAATAAGGGCTATCTTGTGTAGAGCTGCTATTTATGGAAACTTTCTATTTTTAGTAAGTTGGTCATATGATCTTGGAATATTCTGATTTCACATGTGGAGGTTCATCTCAGTCATATCAGCCTGCTTGTAAAGTTTCATTGCTAGATCAAGTTTGGTTTTGAAGATATTGAAACTTTTCGGTTTTGGAAACAGGGTATAGAAACTTTGAACTCAATTTTAAAGGCTTTAAAGGCCCCAGATGAGGTTGAATTTTTGGTCAAATGAAGCTTGCTTGATTTAGGCATTGTAGAGCTCCTCGTGCCCTTTTCAAAATGGGGTTATAATAGTGAATCGGGTCAATGGGTGATGACTTATGGTGTCTAGAAGTTGGGCCACCTGAAATGGTAGAAAATAATTTTTCTTTAAAATTTTTGTTTGGGTTTCAAAAGTTATTTTGAGCCGACTTTGATGTAATAAAATGAAAAATAAAATAATTCTAAGTTTGGTCAACCCTTAGGGCTAAATTTATGGAACCTTCTCAGGCGGTGAAAAATGTCTATATAAAGAAGGCTCGTAGTGTTGTCTATGGTAGTTCTGGGTAGTAGATCTGGGTATTGATTCAAAGATTTGTCCTACAGAATATTGTAAGGGAATGCCCATGTGGCTTTGCATATTGTAATTATGAAAGTTTGTAATTCCACACTTGTGGAGATAATAAGAAGCCCATTTTCTTTTCTTGCATATTGTTGTTATTTCTCTATTTATGTTATGTGTTTGTGGTATTAAGGGGAGCACCCTTCATCAAGTGGTATCAGAGCAGGAGTTCCTAAGCATGTAAACAAATCACCAACTGTGAGGCAATTTGCACCAGGATCATGGTTAGGGTTTCAGCGCGCATCATGAAAATGTCTCCACGAAGGGAACGTGGCAGAAGAGCTGGTGTTGTAACACCTGAGGTTAGAGAACTCCAAAGACAAGTGTGAGCATTGCAAGAAGATATTCAAAAAGGAATGAATCTTAATGTTAGAGATGAAAGTGCAGATGAAGCTGAAGAAGGAAATGATGATCAAGAAGAAGAAGGCAAAATTTTGAATCAAGAAGAAGAAAGGCTTTTTCGGGCCATTTTCAAGATCAGGAAAAGACTTAAGATCGAGGTTCCTGCATTTTTAGGAAATCTTAACCCAAAAGAATTGATCGAATGGATCAATGAATGTGAAGAATATTTTGAGTATGAAGATATTGAGGATCCTGATAGGGTCAAATTCACGAAGGCCATACTGAAAGGTCATGCAAAGATCTGGTGGCAAGAGATTCAATTGGAGTGAAATAGAAGAGGGAAAGATAAAATCACAAGATGAGATTAGATGGTGGATAAATTGAAGCAATAGTTCATCCCTGTTGATTATGAACTTCACCTACTGAAGAAAATGGAAAGTTTGAAGCAAGCGGGATGATCTTTTCAGGAGTATATAGAGGAGTTCTATCAAATCTTCATCAAAACAAGCCTCGTAAAAGCTGATAAGGATAAAGTTTCACATTACCTTAATGGGTTTGGGCCAAGCATTCAGGAGGAGCTGAATCTACTTCAAATGAATAGTATTGAAGAGGCATACCAATTTTTCCTAAAAGTAGAGGAAAAGTTGAACAAGAAGTTTGAGAGTAGACAAAATGGAAGAGGTCATAGTGGATGGTCATATGGAGGTCAAAATGAAGATCCAAAAAAGAAGGATGAGGCTAGTAGCAGTCAAAATCAGAGAGGAAATAATTCTAATTATTTCTAAGATCACAATAATAGAGATCAAAGAGGAAGAGGAAGAGGACAAGGTTCAGGAAGAGGATGCTTCTGTGGAACATGTTTTCACTGTGGAGAAGAAGGTCATAGGGCATTTGAATGTCCTCAACACCAAGGAAGGATGGATATGAGGAGTGAAGGCTAGGCCAGAGTTGCACACATAGATGAAGATGCCAGATCATCAAATTCTAAAGATGCTGAAAGAGGAGAAACATTGATTAACAGAAGAGTCCTGCTGAGTGGTGAGAATGAACCTGAACAAAGGAGGAGCTTGTTTTGCACTAGATGCAAGTGTGAGGGTAAATGCTGTGATGTGATTAATGATAGTAGAAGCACTAAAAATTTGATGTCAGAAGAGATGGAGACAAAGTTGAAGCTCAAAATATAGAAACACCCACATCCATATCGGATTGTTTGGGTGTAGAATGACCACAAGGTCATGGTCAGTGAACAGTGCCTAGTAAAGTTCAAGATTGGTGGGTACCATGATGAGGTACTATGTGATATCATACCTATGGATGCATGTCACATATTTTTGGGTAGGCCGTGGTAGTTTTACAGAAGTGTTGTACATGATGGTTGTGCAAATACCTATTCCCTAACAAAGGATGGAGTGCAACATAAGCTAAAGCCATTGATGAAGACCAAAGAAAGGTTATGTGGTAATGCAAGAATAACTTTTGTTGATGAAAGGAAATTCTTAGATGGTATGAGGCATGAGCATGTGTGTTTTGATTTAATTCCAAAAGCTGGTAAAGAGGTAGTAGATGATGTACCTATAAAGGTTAGAGATTTGTTGAATAAGTTTCAGGATATTGTATTTGATAATGTACCTGGTGGATTACCACTGGTAAGGAAGATCAGTCATCAGATGAATTTGATTCCAAGAGCCAATTTTCCAAACAAAGTAGCACACAGAATGACACCAGCAGAAAGTGAAGAGTTGAATAGACAAGTACATGAGTTATTGTAGAAGGGTTTGATTTGGGAGAGCTTGAGTCCATGTACTATACCAACAGTATTAGCACCAAAGAAGAATGAGGAATGGAGGATGTGTATAGACTCTAGGACAATAAACAAGATCACAATCAAGTATAGGTTTCCATTGCCACGAATGGATGATATTATGGATTGTTTGAGTGGAGCTGTGTATTTCTCAAAAATAGATCTGAAGAGTGGATATCACCAGATTCAGATTAGAGAAGGAGATGAATGGAAGACTTCCTTCAAGACAAAGGAAGGACTGTATGAGTGGTTATTCATATTTTTTGGGCTAACCAATGCACCGAGCACTTTCATGCGGCTCATGAACGAGGTTCTGAAAGAATTTTTGGGTAAGTTTGTCATTATTTACGTAGATGATATTTTGATCTCTAGCAAGACATTGGAGGAACATATGATGCATATTCTTATGGTGCTTGAGAAGCTGAGAGATGAGAAATTGTTGATTAAGTTGAAGATGTGCAGTTTTGTGAAGAAGGAATTAGTGTATTTGGGATTTGTAGTTTTAAAAAAGGGTCTAAAAATGGATCCAGAGAAAGTACAGGCTATCCTTGAATGGCCTACTCCAAGGAGTGATACCGAGGTAAGATCTTTTCATAGTTTGGCTAGTTTTTATAGAAAGTTTATCAAAAATTTTAGCAGTATTTGTGGACCCTTGACTGAAACAATGAGACGGGATAGACAAGAGTTCAAGTGGACTAATGGGGCAAATAAGAGTTTAAAACTATTGAAACAAAAAGTTACAGAACAACCTGTTCTAGCACTTCCAAATTTTAATAAGGTGTTTCAAATAGACTATGATGCTAGTGGTACTAGAATAGGAGCTCTTATGAGCCAAGAAGGTAAACCTATTGCATATTTTAGTGAGAAGTTAAATGATGTGAAGAGAAAATATTTTATTTATGATCAAGAATTTTATGCTATAGTTCAGGCATTGAAGAAGTGGAGACACTATCTACTTCCTAAGGAATTTTTTTTGTATACTGATCATCAAACTTTGCAATATTTGAATACTCAAGGAAAGTTGAATCAAAGGCATTTGAAATGGGTTGAGTTTTTGTAGAGTTATACATTTGTTTTGAAACACAAGAGTGAAAAGTCTAACAAGGTTGCAGATGCTCTTAGCAAAAGGCAACTATTGTTGACAGAAATGTGGATTGAGGTGGTTGGGTACAGGGAACTCAAGAATTTGTACCTAGAGGATCTTGATTTTGGTGAAGCTTGGAAAGCATGTAAAGAACCTGTTACCCTAGATAGGATGAAGTGGTTGGATTTTATCATTCAAGATGATATGCTATTTAGGGGGAGTCAGTTGTGCATTCCATGAAGTTCTACGAGGAAGAATCTCATCAAAGAGAAGCATAGTGGAGGATTGGCTGGACATTTTATTTGTGATAAAACCCTTGCTTTGGTTAGTGAGAATTATTAATGGCCACAATTGCAACAAGATGTGAAGAAGTTTGTACAGAGTTGTAGAGTATGTCAGATGGTGAAAGGAGTGAAGCAGAATACTGAGTTGTATCAACCATTACCTATAATAGAGAAGCCCTAGGAGGATATCATTATGGACTTTGTTCTTGGTTTACCAAGGACACAGCAGGGACATGATTAAATTTTTGTGGTAGTTGAAAGATTTTCAAAGATGACATATTTTATTCCCTACAAGAAGACTAATGATGTTGTTCATGTAGTAGAATTGTTTTTCAAAGAAGTAGTGAGACTACATGGTTTGCCAAAGAGTGTAGTTTCATATAGGGGCACTAAGTTCGTTGGATATTTCTGGCGTACATTGTGGAAGAAGTTGAAAATAGATTTGAAGTTTAGTTCATCACATCATGCATAGACTAATGGATAGACACAGGTGGTCAATAAGAGTTTGGGAAATTTGCTGAGATGTTTGGTTGGAGATAAGCCAATAGAATGAGATTTGATTTTACCATAGGTAGAATTTGCATACAATAATTCTATCAACAGGAGCACTGGTAAATCACCATTCTAGATTGTATATGGGAGTAGTCCCAAAAGTGCATTTGAGTTGAGAAAAATAGATAAATGAGAAATAAGTAGTGCTGAAGCTGAGGATTTTGCAAAATATTTGAAGAACATCCATGAGGAGGTGAGGAAGTATATTACCAAGATGAATGCGCAGTATAAGGCTAAGGTAGATGAGAAAATGAGGCATAAGGAATTTCAAGTTGGAGATGAAGTCATGGTTCATTTTTAGAAGGAGCGATTTCCAACTGGTACATACAACAAGCTGAAAATGAAGAAGTTTGGGCTATGTAAGATACTGAAGAAGCATGATTCAAGAAATGCATATGAGGTAGAATTGCCTACTGAGCTGAATATTTCACCAGTGTTTAACATTTTAGATTTGATAGAATATCATGAAGGAGGTGTTGAAGATGAGATCACAATAGCACAGTGGAGTATTCCAGAAACTGGTTCAGATACCAAAGAGATTGAGGATATACTGGATAGTCATGTTGGCAGAAGCACAAGGAACAGGACGTATGAAGAATATTTAGACAAATAGAAAGGATGACCTGTTGAAGATTCATCATGGCTAATAAGGTAGGAGGTTAACCATCTTGGTTTCCCTCTTGACACCTAAGTCGTGACAGGGTCACTTCTCAAATTACCCTGGGTGTTTGATGCAGGAGCGTCCTGGGTGTAAGAGCAATCTTGCATCACCCAAAAATATTTATATTTTTGTATTCAATAAGGGCTATCTTGTGTAGAGCTACTATTTATGGAAACTTGCTATTTTTATTAAGTTGGTCATATGATCTCAGAATGTTCTGATTTCACATGTGGAGGTTCATCTTAGTCATATCAGCCTGCCTGTAAAGTTTCATTGCTAGAGCAAGTCTAGGTTTGAAGATATTGAAACTTTTTAGTTTTGGAAATAGGGTATAGAAAATTTGAATTCAATTTTGAAGGCTTTAGAGGCCCCAGATGAGGTCAAATTTTTGGCTAAATAAAGCTTGATTGATTTAAGCATTGTAGAGCTCCTTGTTCTATTTCTGAAATGGGGTTATAATAGTCAATCGGGTCAACGGGTGATGACTTATGGTCTCCAGAAGTTGGGCCACCTGAAATGGCATAAAATAATTTTCTATCAAAATTTTTGTTTGGGTTTCAAAAGTTATTTTGAGCTGACTTTGATGTAATAAAATGAAAAATAAAATAATTTTAAGTTTGGTTGGCCCTTAGGGCTAAATTTTTGTAACCTTCTCGGGCGGTGGAAATTGCCTATATAAAGAAGGCTCGTAGTGTTGTCTAGGGCAGTTTTGGGTAGTAGATTTGAGTATTGATTCAAGGCTTTGTCTTGAATATTGTAAGGGAATGCCCATGTGGCTTTGCATATTTTAATTTTGAAAGTTTGTAATTCCACACTTGTGGAGATAATAAGAAGCCCATTTTCTATTCTTGCATATTGTTGTTATTTCTCTATTTATGTTATATGTTTTTGGTATTAAGGGGAGTACCCTTCATCAAGTGGTATTAGAGCAGGAGTTCCTGAGTGTGTAAATAGATTGTCGACTATGAGGCAATTTGCACTAGGATCATGGTTAGGGTTTCAACATGCATTGGAAAAATGCCTCCATGAAAGGAATGTGGCGGAAGAGCTAGTGTTGTAACACTTGAGGTTAGAGCGCTCCATAGACAAGTGCCTGCATTACAAGATTAGATCCGTAGAGGAATGAAGCTTAATGTCAGAGATGAAAGTGAGGATGAAGCCAAAGAAAGAAATGATGATCAAGAAGAAGGTGAAATTTTGAATCAAGAAGAAGAAAGGCTTTCCGGGCCATTTCCAAGATTGGGAAAAGACCTAAGATTGAGGTTCCTACATTTTCAGGAAATCTTAGCCCAGATGAATTGATCGACTGGATCAATGAATGTGAAGAATATTTTGAGTATGAAGATATTGAGGATCCTCATAGAGTCAAATTTGTGAAGGCCAGACTGAAAGGTCATGCAAAGATATGGTGACAAGAGATTCAATTGGAGTGAAATAGAAGAGGGAAAGATAAAATCACAAGATGAGATCAGATGGTGGATAAATTGAAGTGATAGTCCATCCCTGTTGATTATGAGCTTGACCTACTAAAGAAAATGCAAAGTTTGAAGCAAGTGGGATGATCTGTTCAAGAGTATACAGAGGATTTCTATCGAATCCTCATTAGAATAGGCCATGCAGAAGCTGATAAGGAGAAAGTTGCTCATTACCTTAATGGGTTGAGGCCAAGCATTCAAGAGGAGCTGAATCTAGTTCAAATGAATAGTATTGAAGAGGCATACCAATTTTTCCTAAAAGTAGAGAAAAATCTAAACAAGAAGTTTGTGAGCAGATAAAATGGAAGAGGTCACGGTGGATGATCTAGTGGATGGTCATATGGAGGCTGAAATGAAGATCTGAAAAAGAAAGATGAGGCTAGTAGTAGTCAAAATCAGAGAGGAAACAATTCCAATCATTTCCAAGATTAGAACAATAGAGATTAGAGAGGAAGAGGAAGAGGACAAGGTTCAAGAAGAGGAGGCTTTCGTGGAACATGTTTTCACTGTGGAGAAGAAGGTCATAGGGCATTTGAATGTCCTCAACACCAAGGAAGGATGGATAGGAGGAGTGAAGGCTAGGCCAGAGTTGCACACATAGATGAAGATGCTAGATCATCAAATTTTGAAGATGCTAAAAGAGAAAAAACATTGATTAACAGAAGAGTCCTGCTGAGTGGTGAGAATGAACCTGAACAAAGGAGGAGCCTATTTTGTACTAAATGCAAGTGTGAGGGTAAATGCTATGATGTGATTATTGATAGTGGAAGCACTAAAAATTTGGTGTCAAAAGAGATGGTGACAAAGTTGAAGCTCAAAAGATAGAAACACCAACATCCATATCAGATTGCTTGGGTGTAGGATGACATGTCACATGTTGTTGTGTAAGCCATGGCAGTTTGATAGAAATGTTGTACACGATGGTAGTGCAAATACCTATTCCCTGACAAAAGATGGAGTGCAACATAAGCTAAAGCCATTGAAGGAGACCGAAGAAAAAGTATGTGGTAATGCAAGAATAACTTTTGTTGATGGAAGGAAATTCCTAGATGGTATGAGGCATGAGCATGTGTGTTTGCTTTAATTCCAAAAGTTGGTAAAGAGGAAGTAGAGGATGTACTTGTAGAGGTTGCAGATTTGTTGAATGAGTTTTAAGATATTGTATTTGATAATATACCTGATGGATTACCACCGGTAAGGAAGATCAGTCATCAGATAGATTTGATTCTAGGAGCCAGTTTTCCAAACAAGGTAGCACACAGAATGACACCAGCAGAAAGTGAAGAGTTGAACAGACAAGTACATGAGTTATTGCAGAAGGGGTTGATTCAGGAGAGCCTGAGTCCATGTGCTGTACCAGCAGTATTAGCACCAAAGAAGAATGGAGAATGGAGGTTTTAGACACTCCAGGGCAATAAAGAAGATCATAATCAAGTATAGATTTCCATTGCCATGAATGAATGATATTATGGATTGTTTGAGTGGAGCTGTGTATTTCTCAAAAATAAATCTAAAGAGTGGATATCACAAAATTTGGATTAGAGAAGAAGATGAATGGAAGACTACCTTCAAGACTAAGAAAGGACTGTATGAGTGGTTAGTCATGCCTTTTGGGCTAACCAATGCACCGAGCACTTTCATGCAGCTCATGAACGAGGTTCTGAAAGAATTTCTATGTAAGTTTGTCATTGTTTACCTAGATGATATTTTGATCTGTAGCAAGACATTGGAGGAACATATCATGCATATTCATATGGTGCTTGAGAAGCTGAGAGATGAGAAATTGTTGATTAATTTGAAGAAGTGCAGTTTTGTGAAGGAATTAGTGTATTTGGGATTTGTAGTTTCAGCAGAAGGTCTAAAAATAGATCCAGAGAAAGTACAGGCTATCCTTGAATGGCCTACTCCGAGGAGTGATATTGAGGTAAGATCTTTTCATTGTTTGGCTAGTTTTTATAGAAAGTTTATCAGAAATTTTAGTAGTATTTGTGGGCCCTTGACTGAAACAATGAGAGGGGATAGAAAAGAGTTTAAGTGGACTAATGGGGAAAATAAGAGTTTTAAACTGTTGAAACAAAATGTTATAGAACAACCTATTCTAGCACTTCCAAATTTTAATAAGGTGTTTTAGTTACACTGTGATGCTAGTGGTATTGCAATAGGAGCTGTTATGAGCCAAGAAGGTAAACCTATTGCTTATTTCAGTGAGAAGTTAAATGACGCCAAGAGAAAATATTCTATTTATGATCAAGAATTTTATGCTATAGTTCAGGCATTAAGGAAGTGGAGACACTATCTACTTCCTAAAGAGTTTGTTTTGTATACTGATCATCAAGCTTTGCAATATTTGAATAGTCAAGGAAAGTTGAATCAAAGGCATTTGAAATAGGTTGAGTATTTGTAGAGTTATACATTTGTTTTGAAACATAGGAGTGGAAAGTCTAACAGGGTTGTAGATGCTCTTAGCAGAAGGTAACTATTGCTGACATAAATGTAGATTGAGGTGGTTGGGTACAAGGAACTCAAGAATTTGTACCCAGAGGATCCTAATTTTGGTGAATCTTGGAAAGCATGTAAAGAGCCTGTTACCCTAGACAAGATGAAGTGGTTGGATTTTATCATTCAGGATGATATGCTATTTAGGGGGAGTCAGTTGTGCATTCCATGAAGTTTTATGAGGGAGAATCTCATCAAAGAGAAGCATAACAGAGGATTGGCTAGATATTTTGGTCATGATAAAACCCTTTCTTTGGTTAGTGAGAATTATTATTGGCCATAGTTGTAGCAAGATGTCAATAAGTTTGTATAGAGTTGTAAAGTATGTTAGATGATGAAAGGAGTGAAGCAAAATACTGGGTTGTATCAACCATTACGTATACCAGAGAAGCACGGGGAGGATATCAGTATGGACTTTGCTCTTGGTTTACCAAGGACACAGCAGGGACATGATTCAATTTTTGTGGTAGTTGAAATTTTTTCAAAGATGACATATTTTATTCCCTGCAAGAAGACTAATGATGCTGTTCATGTAGCAGAATTATTTTTCAAAGAAGTAGTGAGACTACATGGTTTGCCAAAGAGTATAGTTTCAGATAGGGACACTAAGTTGATTGGATATTTCCGACGTACATTTTGGAAGAAGTTGAAATTTTTTTTAAAGTTTAGTTCATCACATCATGCATAGACTGATGGACAGACACATGTGGTCAATAGGAGTTTGAGAAATTTGCTAAGATGTTTGGTTGGAGATAAGCCAATAGGATGGGATTTGATTTTACCATAGGCAAAATTTGCATACAATAATTCTATCAACAGGAGCACTAGTAAATCACCATTCCAGATTGTATTTGGGAGTAGTCCTAGAAATGCATATAAGTTGAGAAAGATATATAAAGGAGATATAAGTAGTGCTGAAGCTGAGGATTTTGTAGAACATTTGAAGAACATCCTTGAGGAGGTGAGGAAGCATATTACCAAGATGAATGCGTAGTATAAGGCTAAGGCAGATGAGAAAAGGAGGCATAAGGAATTTTAGGTTGGAGATGAAGTCATGCTTCATTTGTGGAAGGAGTGATTTCTAGTTGGTACATACAACAAGCTGAAAATGAAGAAGTTTGGGCCATGTAAGGTACTGAAGAAGCATGATACAGGAAATGCATATGAGGTAGAATTGCCTACTGAGCTGAATATTTCACCAGTGTTTAACATTTCAGATTTGACAGAGTATCATGAAGGAGGTGTTGAAGATGAGATCACAACAGCACAGTGGAGTATTCTGGCAACTAGTTCAGATACCAAAGAGATTGAGGATATACTAGATAGTCGTGTTGGCAGAAGCACAAGGAAGAGGACATACAAAGAATATCTTGTCAAATGGAAAGGATGACCTGTTGAAGATTCATCATGGCTAACAAGGGAGGAGGTTAACCATCTTGGTTTCCTTTCTGACACCTAGGTCGTGACAGGGTCACTTCTCAAATTACCCTGGGTGTTTGATGCAGGAGCATGCTTGGTGTAAGAGCAATCTTGCATCACCCAAAAATATTTCTATTTTTGTATTCAATAAGGGCTATCTTGTGTAGAGCTACTATTTATGGAAACTTGGTATTTTTATTAAGTTGGTCATACGATCTTGAAATGTTCTAATTTCACATGTGGAGGTTCATCTTAGTCATATCAGCCTACTTATAAAGTTTCATTGCTAGATCAAGTCTGGTTTTGAAGATATTGAAACTTTTCGATTTTGGAAATAAGGTATAGAAACTTTGAACTCAATTTTGAAGGCTTTAGTTGCCCTGAATGAGGTCAAGTTTTCAGCTGAATGAAGCTTGATTGATTTAAGCATTGTAGAGCTCCTTGTGCCCTTTTCGAAATGGGGTTATAATAGTCAATCGGGTCAATGGGTGATGACTTATGGTCTCCAAAATTTGGGCCACCTGAAATGGCAGAAAATAATTTTCCTTCAAAATTTATTTTTGGGTTTCAAAAGTTATTTTGAGCTGACTTTGATGTAATAAAATGAAAAATAAAATAATTCTAAGTTTGGTCAGCCCTTAGGGCTAAATTTATGGAACCTTCTCGGGTGGTGGAAATTGCCTATATAAAGAATGCTCATAGTGTTGTCTAGGGTAGTTCTAGGTATTGATTCAAGGCTTTGTCCTACAAAATATTGTAAGGGAATGCCCATGTGGCTTTGCATATTGTAATTCTGAAAGTTTGTAATTTCACACTTGTGGAGATAATAAGAAGCCCATTTTTTGTTCTTGCATATTGTTGTTATTTCTCTATTTGTGTTATGTGTTTGTGGTATTAAGGGGAGCACCCTTCATCACTCCTCCACCTCCCCCTCCACCCCCCCTCCTCCTCCACCTAGATAGTTAAGAGATAATATTAGGAGAAATGTAGAGGCAATCATTAGAGATATAAATATTATTAGGAATGATCCATATCCATCTGCCTAGCTACTAGGCCTTGCAGATAGCATACAAGGCATAGTAGATTCTGTACACACATTAGACTATGAGATTGATAGTTTTGAATCATGGAGGGAGAGTATGTGCATATATTATGCTAATGACCTCTCTTATAAAGAGGTTAGTAAATTAAAAATTACAAAAACTAGTTTGGCACGCTATTGTTTGAACCCTACAATGGGTGATGATATACTTGGCAAGAAGCCATGTATTTTGATTAGATGGTGTAGACACCCCAGCATAGCAGAGCATTTTTTGGAGTGGTGGTGGATGGTGTTTGACCATCCACCACATGCTAATCATGAGGTCCCACTTTATTTTTTGAAGAAATTATGGGTTGAATTTGAATTGGGTAATAAACCCAATTATTTTGACATGAGAGCATTTCAGGGGGTTGGCCGGGGCATGCCATAGGATAGGCTAGAGGCCAAATTGAGTGACAAAGTTAGAAATCATGTGTGCAATGAGCCCCTTGTTCCTCTTCCATCTCATGTACTTCCCACACCTATCCATCATCGAGCAGTGCAGTCATCTCTTGGTTCTTTGAGTGCCCTTACAGGCAATTTGTTATAGCACTTGACCCAGGCGAGGACTGCCCCCAGCATAGCACATGTTTGCATGAGTTGTGGGGGTATATGTAGGGGTCCCGGGTCTGATCCTGATGCTGCCCATGCTGCCCATGGTGGATATGTTGATGATGATGATGGCACACATGGTGGACATGCCGATGATGATGATGATGGTGCACATGGTGATGTCAGAGATGATATCTCATCATATGTTGATTTACTCAATGCAGACGATGATCATCCCGCATAGGTAAATTTAATTATAATTTATATAGTGCAATATTAAATTTCTTATTTATACAATTATGAGCCATAACATGTGGATTTTTTGGTGAACAGAGGAGGGTTGACCCTCCATCATTCATTAGCCATCATCATATGACGTCGACACCGAGAACATATTAGTGCTCCATTCACGGTATGCACTTTGATCTTGATACACTTAAACTTTAAACAAAATAAAATTTAATTGATAATGTGTTTGACATAATTAACAGCATGAGATTTCCACAATCCATTAGTAATGAGATGATATTTCTGGATTCGATTGTGTGTGTATTTTTAGCATCAACGTTTCGGATCACACTCTGTGATCCATCATCAAGATAGAGAAAGTGCCAAGATAGAGAAAGTGATTTTGTAGGGTCTCTCATGTACCACTGAGATTGGTAGTCCTTCATTCACTGCCCCACTAGTCACCGAGAGTCATCCGCATATACCTATAGTATGTTTTTAATTTATTAATTTTAAGTGTTTATATCTTACTAATTTATGTACAACTTTGATTCGCACTTTTTTTTTTTTTGCAATTGTAAGCTTTTCGATTGTCTCATATTGCACAATCAAATTTACTTCCTAACTCATCGGTGACATTAGCTATGTGTCACACATAGGTAATGTACACATGTTTTTATTCCATAAATGTATAGTCAAGTTATATATACTTTATAATTTATGTATATATGTACTATATAAGTTTGATTCATGCTTTATATATGTTGTTTAGGTCGACACCACCATGAGTCTTGGCATGGCTATAGGATTAAGACAAATGCAACCATCGATACTATCCTTTGTGGTGATGATTAAAAGTAATTTTTCAATGTCCATTGTGTATCTAGATCTTGTACACCTAATTATTAAAAATTTGTACTTTAAATGTTTTTACAGGACTTGGCTACACGCACTTTTCATGTAGCTGAGGATGAGGGTACTCAAGACCAGACATAGTAGGATGAGGGTACTCAGGACTAGACAGAGCATGTTGATGCATCACAATCCTCTTTACGTGGAGTGAAGAGGACTGCAGATTAGCTAGATGAGTAGAGTTAGATTATGATGACTATTTGGACTTGTTTTATGATGATGATTATTTGGACTTGTGTTATGATGACTTTTTGTCATATATTATTTAGATTACGATGAAGATTATTTGGACTTGTTCATATTATTTTTAGTTGTTGTTAGAGTAGGACTTGCATTACATACTAGTCCACTGGTTATCATATATTGTACTTGAACTTGTTTTTATAGTAGGACTTTGTTTTGTGATTGTATGTATATATCATGAGTTGATATGATGGACATTATGATACATGTAAATTATTTTAGGACTTTTTATGTTATTTATCTTAATCATGAGTTGTTATTTATATATATTAGCTTATGGAAAATAAATCATTTTTAATATCAATTGTAATTAAATTTATCAATATCCTAAAAAAACAATCTATCTAACAATGAGATCTATTAATTCATGTGTAATTGATGTAAGTACAATATCTAGATACATTACAAGTAATATGAACACTTTGATTAACTATAAAAAAACCATCTATCTAACAATGAGATCTATTAATACATGTAATTGACAAGAACAATATGGATGTTACAAAATTAATATTGACTTTGATAATTAACTATTAAAAACCATTGATTAATATTGACTTCAATGTTACAAGTAATTTATTGATTTTGATTAACTATTAAAAACCATCTATCTAACAATGAGATCTATTAATTTGAACAATGAATTTATGGATGCACAAATAAATCTATCATAATCTATTAAGTGAACATAATTTGACCAATGTGCATAGTTTAATATTTAGAACAAAATTAGGTGAATACAAAGTTATGAATTTAAATTAAATATTTAAAACAAAATTTGATGAATAAAAGTGAGTTCATGTGAACTTAAATTACAAATCCAAAATTGTACAAATACAAGAGTGCATTGTACTACATAAATAGTTCATGCCTATGTTCTTCTAGACATCCTGCATCATAAAATAAACATGTTCAAATGTTAGAATTTATATAAGTTCATTTAAAGTCAATTTAAATTTAAATTTCAAATCTATATCTCTAAATTATAAATTATGACACTTCAAAGAAGACATGTAGAAAACATATAAAAATATGACAAATTGAACAAAAACTTACATGTATAAATTTGATTCAACCTAATGTACCATTAGCATCCTCTCTTTTTTGCAATGTGTCTATGATTGCCTCATGCTCTTCCATTGAAAGTGTCCATAATATTTTATTAGAAGGTCTCCCTTTTTATCTTTCCAATTTGATATTTGTTGCCACTACCAAATGGGAATAGTGCATAATCTTATTTTTTGATTGGTAGTCTTCAAAAGCTAGTAAACCATTCTTTCTTGTTAGGTATTTCCATAGCCATGTACAAACTACCACAATAGACCCAATTGGATACTAAAAATCATCATCATCTAATTGATGACATATCAAATTTTTCTTAGGTTCTACACATCGAGCTAGCCAATACTCTGTCCACTCTTCATTATCCTTAGGTGCAACAACAACATACACATGTCCTGCAAAACAAAATTAAGTACATGCATAAATAAAACTTGTTTAAAGGTTTATAATTCAAATATATAATCATAAATTATATGACATACACATGTAACTAAAAATTACCAAGTTGTATGAGGTCTCAAACACAACACTAGTACATTTGAGGCCAAATTTCGACAGCCATTTGTTGGATTTTCAATAGACATTTGTCAAAATTGTGACACCTCTGTTCGTCAGCATTTTTGCATTAGAAATGGTGACAGAAGTGATAACCATAAGTATTCCAACATCACTACTCATCAGAATTGGCCACATAAATAGAAATTTTACTATGTCACTGATTTGTCAAAAAATTCTTCTTATGACATTTCGTCAGTTGGAAAGGTGACGGGTATTCAGTAGATCTCCGATAGGAGTACCTGTCAGAGGTATAGCCATCCCGTCACACCCATCTGTTAGATTGAGGTCCCGTCGATTGTTACCTATGGAATGCCCAACAATAGGCAATCAAGTTCTGACACAAGTAGCCATCGGAGGAATAGCTCTTCTGTTGGAAAAGGATTACCACGTGTCAAAAAACTAATGGATTAGCATAGTAAAAATAACAAAGCTCAAGAGACCATCATAGTTGGTCTCTATCTTTGGTCTATATACTGACAAAACATTTTACATTTCGTTAGCTCATCAAATGCGAGGATTTGAAAGAATTTAATAGAATATTTTCATGATAACATATATTATTAAGTTGACATTGCATGAATTTATTGACTCCGCACACTTGTAGACATCAAACACAGTGATAAAGAAGCATCTCCTCCCATGGATAGTAGGGGATGCTTTTTATGGCTTTGTTCGATGTTTACATGTGCACAAAGTAGGTAAATTAGTTCAACATCAAACTAAAATAATATACGTTATACATGAAAATATCATCTATTAAATTCTTTCAAATCATTGCACTTGATGAGATAAAAAAATGTAAAATGTTTTGTTAGTATATGGACCAAGGATGTAGACCAACTATGATGGTCTCTTGAGCTCTGCTATCTTTAGTTCTAGCTATTGGGTAAGGGTTGAAAGACTTATACCTGTCGATCATTGAGATTAATCACTGCCTTGCCTTTATGTACACTGCACAATATACAATATAAGAGAAGGAAGAAAATATGAATGGATAAAAGAAATGAAAGATACAATAAAATTATCTTGTTTACCTTCTCATAATTGATCCTAGTCTCGCAAAATTAATTTTATACAATCACTAGCACATTTCGTGCATGGATGAGAAACAATATCCAAAGTTTCTAGATTTTGAGAAGAGGTATGAGTGGAGGCCAAAAAAGGGATATTTGTGAAGGTTTTATAGATGTAGTACTAAATCATCATCTCTGCATTGGTACTCAATCTGGAAACCCTCTCTAGAAAATCTCCACAAAATCCCTTCTGGCCTCCACTGCATATACGTCTTCTCAGTATCTAAAAACTCTCCAGCATTGATTCCCATCATTTTTCACCATCTGCATGGACTGAGACCTTAATTTATTGAGCTTCTCTTTGTTTTGAGAATAGTTTAACATTCTCTACTTAACATGGACAACCACATGAAGATGGAAGCTCATTTGGCCCCTCCTAGGAGCCTCTTATGACCCTTTATGACATGTTAAGACCTCTAAGATGTGTATTCTTAGGGGTCGTAAAGGGTCATAAGGGGTCCTGGGACACAACAGCTAAGAAACATAAATGTAGGCTTCATGGTCACAAGTTTTTGGAGATAACATAATTGAGTGGTATACCCAGAAGATGCAAAGAAACCACTACTCCTTTGGAACCATAGGAGTAGTAGTTGTTTTGCTTCATTTGGGTATACAACTCAATTATGTTGTCTCGAAAAAATTGTGACCATGATGCCTACATTTATGTTTCTCAGCTATTGTGATATCTACATTTATATTTCTCAATTGTCGTCTGTGTTTATGTGCATGTTTTTTATGTGTTTGGGAAGACATATTTCTATCTTGGGCCTGGATCCTATGACAATTAGCTTCATAACAATGAAGTATATGCCAGATGAGAAATTAGCTTCCCAGGAAAAATCCCATAAATGAACTATGTGTACTCCAATTCCTGTGGCCTCTGTGCGTACCCAAAGGATAAATTTGAAACACAAGGGTAAGGCTTAAAGATCTGTCTAGTGATGCAAAATTAACTTCTTTAAGCCTTACCCTTGTTGTTTCAATTATATCCTTTGAGTATGCGTAAAGGGCACAATAATTGGGGGTACACGTAGTTCATTTACGAGATTTTTCTTGGAATCTAATTGCTTAGCTCTCATCTGCTTCATTTATTATCAAGCTAATTGTCGAAGAATCCAAGCGTAGGCTAGAAAGATGTCTTCCCATTCTGTTTAAGCCATATTCCTTGTTCTTGTCAAACTTCCTTGGTATGGTAGGCGTGCTCTCTACAGTACTCTTCTTCAATTTGTGTTCGACGATAAACATCTTCTTCTTCTTCCTAATTGCAGCTAGAGCTTCCTTTTCATCAGGATTCAACTCCACTTAACCCATCTCATCAATTTTGTCACCCTTAACTGCCATCCTAAGCCCTTCTTCCCTCTCCAGTTCTTCAAGCCTCTACAAGATATATGGATCAATAAAGTCTGCAACATTGTGTCCATCCATGATCTTAGGAATATCATCTTCTTTTCACTCTTCATTTGCCAAAATATACCACTTCTTCAAGCTTGTAGTCTCTAGTGGTTGGAAATCAATCTTATTACAAACTACAATAAGAGGCTTATTGGAAAACAAAGGTTTCATGCTGTGAAATAGAGCTTCCTATTGTGCAATACTATAACCACAGGTCCCTGAAACATTAAGGAAAAATAAAACAACCACCTTCAAATGAGCCAAGGTAATAATATTGAGCATCTCTATGGTGTTCCTGTCCTCCAAGGGGTGGTCCAAAATACCAAGGGTATCAATAGGCTAAATAGCTTTCAAACTGTCACAGAGGCCTAATGGCTCTACCTTGTAGCCCACAACATAAAGCATAGTGCTCAAAGAAAAGTACATGTCCATATTGTAGAAATGGTAAAGAAACAACAAGAAAACAAATAAAAAAGAAAATATTGCAATTAAATAATCACCAAAAATGATACACATAATACCTATGTATGCAGCTCATATTTAACATTTCAAATGTAAGCATGAAAGAAAACATGGAACTAAGCCCACAATTCATAGGCCCACAAAGGGACATTTATCATAGTCATAGAAATATGATTATTTTAAATGGAATACACCAAGGACTACCATATAATCAAATAGCTCATTTTTTTATCAGCATGTGTAGTCTTTGTGTATATGAAAAATGAATGAAATATCAAGCTGAAATAAAATAGTGAATAAAAATTCAAATTCAAGGCCTAATTTATCAAGAGAAACAAACATTAGGATGAAATAAAAATCATTAAGACTATATAAAAATCATTAGGACTATAGAAAAATCATTAAGACTAGAAAATCAAGTTCTAGAAAAATCATTATGACTATAGAAAAATCATTTAGACTAGAAATCAAGTTCTAGAAATGGACGGTTATGATGCTTTTCCATTATAACAATTGAGCATTCATCATTTGGTAATTCTTGGTGTATTCCATTTAAGTTTTTCAGCTACCGTGTTTATGTGCATGTTCTTTATGTGTTTGGCTTCTCTCCCTTGCAAGGGATACGTTGATAGGTAATTGATTTGAAAGCATAATGATTTGACAGTATTTTTTCAGGATAGGTGTAATCATCCCACCAACCTTAATTAGCAACATTTGTGATATATGCCAAGTACTTATAATCAGTATGCCCAACAAACAGAGACTTAGTAGTAAAAGCATGTCCTTTGGTTTACTAGTTTACTTATAATCAATATGTCCTTTGGTTTACTAGTTTAATCTGGTTTAAGAATGGTTTGTTTCATGTTTGAATGTACCATTGAATGAAGCTTGGCTATATTAAGTACAATCTTAAGACTCATGACTCTGAATGTTCATCAAAGCTTAGGCAAATCTACATGTTCATCACCTTTGCATACAAGTGTTGATCATAGAAGGTATATGCACAGGTGAAAAACATGCATACTTGACCAAGAAATATTGGGAGCTAGACCCAACATCAAATAGATTTATCATGATTTTCAAAATAGTACATGTGTTGCTGGGTAAGCTCCCAATAGCGCTTAGGCAAATATGCATGTTCATCACCTGTGCATATGAAGTGGCTCTAATGGAAGATACAATCAGTAAATTCAACATACTCCTTATTTTGTTCTCGGTTGATATTGTCAGACATGGTCTTTCTTGAATGGAATGACTTGTTACTTGTACATTGACTAGAATGTTGGTAGAAGAAGGATGATTTGTTTGCAACCATTTTTTCAACTCTAATTTTCTCAACACAAAGGGACATTTATCATAGCCATAGAAACATGATTGTTTTAAAATGGAATACACCAAGGAGTACCATCAAAAATATTGACCATTTACAATTATGAATAGTTAACCTAAATCAAATAGCTCATTTTTTTATTAGCATGTGTAGTCTCTATGTATATGAAAAAATCAATGAAATATCAAGCTAAAATAAAATAGTGAACAAAAATTCAAATACAAGGCCTAATTTATCAAGAGCAACAAACATTAGGAAAAAAGAAAAATCATTAAGACTATAGAAAAATCATTAGGACTATAGAAAAATCATTAAGACTAGAAAATCAAATTCTAGAAAAATCATTACGACTATAGAAAAATTATTTAGACTAGAAAATAAAGTTCTAGAAATGGACGGTTCTGATGCTTTTCCATTACAACAATTGAACATTCATCATTTGGTACTTCTTGGTGTATTCCATTTAAGTTTTTTAGCTGCCGTGTTTATGTGCATGTTCTTTATGTGTTTGGCTTCTCTCCCTCGCAAGGGATACGTCGATAGGTAATTGATTTGAAAGCATAATGATTTGACAATATTTTTTCAGGATAGGCAAAATCATCCAGCCAACCTTAATTAGCAACATTTGTGATATATGTCAAGTACTTATAATCAGTATGCCCAACAAACAGAGAATTGGTAGTAAAAGCATAAGGTTGCACATCCACATCCGCCCTAGTAAGTATTAGAGCCTTTAAAATTTGTAAAGAACACAAACTTTGCAAATCAAATTGATATTTCATTAAAACCTATGTTCTTGATCAAGTTATTAAAGATTAAAACATGAAATAAAAAGAAGATGCAATGAAGACGACATGTGCCTTGTAGTGAGGACATTCAAGATAGGTTTGATGAGTATTCAGATTGCTCAAAGATTGATTTTGAGTCAACAATTGGTGAAGAACATGAAGTGGTGTGTGGTGAATCTGAAGATGAGGAAAATCTAAATTTAGTGGTGTGTGGTGAATTTGAAGATGGAAGGAAAGAAAAGTCCCAAGTTTTGAATTTGGATAGTAGAGGCTCCTTTCCTCATTCTCACAAGTTTGCAGATTTGTCACATGGATTAATCAGTAAAGAAGAGGCATCTAGCATTGGCAATCAAGATATAAAGGTTGGGCCTAATCAACCATTTCACAAAAAAGGTGCTTGTATCCACTTAAAATTTGTCACCAGGGTATGACCATGATTCTGAGTTCATAACAATGACATAACTCCACTACCTCAAGATATGGCAGCCTTTGGTCAAGAAGAGAACAATGAATTACATCCTATATTTGAGGGTACACATGGTGCAAGCATGGGACATGATGGAAATGATACAAATCATCATAATTAATAAAAGAACTCTTGCCAACATTAGGGCACCTACATATCAAAATAGTTCTGGTATTTGGGTCAATAGATGGCAACCTTTCCATATGCTGCCTCAACTATTTGAGGTAAGCCAAACTTGGTCCAATTCTCTTAACAATGGTACACATCTATCCAAGTGCAACAACCTTCAAAGATTTGCAGTGGTAAAGAGAATCACTATGGTCATCACAGGATGGAGTGATATATAGTAGAGAGCTATATAGGGATGGTTGATAGTGTTCTTTGAGGGAAGGGGGATTGTGAAAGACTTGTTATCATTGTATTGTGTATTTCCAATATGTTTGGATGCAGGGTAGACTGGGAGAGTGAAGGATCACTCACTAATTGCATGATAACTCAGTTTTGAAGGGTCATTGGTTGAGGGGACAGTCAAGGTCCAGATTTTGATAGTGTTCCTTGAGGGAAGGGGGATTGTGAAAGACTTGTTATCATTGTATTGTGTATTTCAAATATGTTTGGATGTAGGGTAGACCAGAAGAATGAAGGATCACTCATTGATTGCAAGATAACCCAATTTTGAAGGGTCACTGGTTGAGGGGACAGTCAAGGTCCGGATGTTGATAGTGAATTCCTTGAGGGAAGGGGGATTGTGAAAGACTTGTTATCATTGTATTTTGTATTTTCAATATGTTTGGAATCCAAAATATAGTTAAGAATTCAAAATTCATCCTCTAAACTAGAGACAGATTAGTATAGGGGTTATCTCTTCTCAATGGGTATACATAAGATACTACTATCATACTACTGCCTTTGTGAACATTTAAAAACTAAAACCATTCAAATATTAAATTTTCCACATACATCAACACATAATTTTGTGAGTAACCTTTCCGATAGGATAAAAACAAATCTCTTTTATGGAACAAGTTATTTTTGCCCATAAGATCTAAGGTATACTTATAGGATAATATCTAATATCAACTTACACGCAAGATGGAATACACATAAAGATATTCCTAAGAAATTTTAACATGATTAATTAAGCTAGAGTTTCATCAACATTACTTATTAACTAGCTTATTTAACCATTTCCATATCCTAGAAATCCATAATAATCTTCTTACGAGTATATATGTTCCCAACATTAACAAGTTTGTTTGAATTTTACCATTTTCCAAAATAAAAGTCATAGATTCTTTAATATAGGGAGAGAAATACATGAGTCATATGGCTACCTTCTTATTCAATCAAATTAATATGTTCAACCCACTAACATTTTGTACACACATTTCAATAAAAGCACATTTGAGGAGTAATTATAATTATTGTTATCCTTATACGCATCTTCATTATGACATCTATACCATTTCCTAGAAATTCACATTCTTCTAATATTTCAATTTTAGGACAGTTAGAAAGTTTGACTTAAATCTTATTGTAATAGACATATCATTATTCCTTTCATAATAACTCATTGTTCCTATATAATAGCAATTTTGTTAGCTTCAACTTCCATTTCACACACAAAATGCCAACAAAGTAAATAATTACTACACAATTTTGTTTAATATCATATTCTTTCCTTATAGTTGATGGTTTTCACTGGATCAATTCACACTATTTACAATGATCACATATAATTCAGAATTCCTACCATATAATCAAACATTTATCCTTTCAACACTTGTGTACTATAATCCTATTTATTACAAAACCTTGGGGACATAGGTCCTTTACCCAAGGGTTCCCTCTAGCTAGGCACATTCTCCTTATAGACACATTGATTTTTCCCTATTAAATTTAGTCTTTTAAACATATTTCTTGAGAAGAAGGGAGAGACACATTTGATTTCAACAATAAATTTAATTTCTTACTTGAGAGGGTATATAAAAGAGAGATGCTTCTTAATGAATCTCAGTCAGTGGTAACACATGGATAGTCAAACCACTAGTCTCCAAAGCATTCAATAAGTGAATATGAATGTTTGAAAACTACTCCCAACAATTCTTAAACAAAATAAAGTATGTTTAAGAATTGTTGGGACTGGTCCTTTGGCGTGTATTAAATAGAATAGAATTTTCAACATACTATTATCATTCTATTTCTTTGTTGTAAACATGCTATTAGTTTAGTTTTAATCTACTGGTGTCATGCCCTAGCCCATGATTTATCTCCATTATTTGATGTTATTCACTATTTTGAAATGTTGGTTGTGGTTATCAAATGGAAAAAATAGAAAAAAACAAATTTAACACAAATTTTTTTTTTACAAAACTAAACCAATGGCATGTTTACAACAAAGAAATAGAATAACAATAATATGCTAAAATTTTTATTCTGTTTAATACACACCAAAGGACCAGTTGTATGAAATTGTCAATCACATAGAATTTCACTATTGTATGAGTGGATTGTGCGGGAACAGTTAACATTAAACAAGGAGAAAACTCCTCAACACATCTTGGAAACCATTGAATTCAATAATAAATGAAACCTAACACCAACACTATTCCTTCCATTCACTTCTACCAAGAATAAAGCATTTAATCCATTCAACATTACATATAATCATTAGACAGTTACATTTCATGACTGTGTAGAGGAACAGTCACGACCAAAATGATCAAAAGTACTTTCACCCTTGTACAAGATATTCCAAACTTCAAGTAAAATGAAAAATATGCTATATCAAATCATTCATATTCATAGTAACCATTCAAAGGATCATTTTGTCAATGAACCCTCTGAATGTACCCCTGTGACAGAGAAATGAACCCTCAAAATAGAGAAAGGAAACTTAGTAAAAACAGTCTATGCCACTGTTTGTGAGGGTATAGTCATGATAAGTGCCTCTCAAACCTCTCCAAACATGTAAGAATGTCTTTAAATACTTTATTGATCTCTTCTAACCATTAACACATGGACAGTCAAACCAGTAGTCCCCAAAGCATTCAATAAGTGAATATGAATGTTTGAAAACTTTCCTCTCAACTTCCCCAACCACTCCTAATCGGTTAGAGGGATTAGTTGAGTGTTTAGACACTAAAACTTCTTAAACATACTTTATTTGATATGATGAATTGTAATATCAACAAACGTGAATCCAAACATTTAAAAATAATGAATCGATATCCTTGAGCACAAGCACCAATAACATCAAATAATGGAGATAAAGCACGGGCTAGGGCATGAAACCAATAGAATACAATCATTTCAGTGAGCATTCATGATCAAATAAAATGTAATGCATTTTAAATTTGTGGTCTAATATGATGCCAGAGGCTCAAAAGACATTGTCTGTCAAAGATACCAATCAAAGATGAAGAAATCACATACCTTCTCTTGCGCTCAGCTTTTATGAAGGAAGATTTGATAGCCAAATATTTCTTGTACCACATGAAGAACATGCCATTGGTTCAGTTTAGCATGTTATTATCATATCAGATAAAGTATGTTTAAGAATTGTTGGTAAGGATAGGAATAGTGGAGATTCTAGAAATATCCCTCTAATTGATTAGGAGTGGTTGGGGAAGTTGAGAGAAAAGTTTTCAAACATTCATATTCACTTATTGAATGCTTTGGAGACTACTAGTTAGACTGTCCATGCGTTACCAGTGACTAAGATGCATTGCTCAATTTTGAAGGGTCATTGGTTGAGGGGACAATCAAGGTTCAGATGTTGATAGTGAATTCCTTGAGGTAAGGGGGATTGTGAAAGACTTGTTATCATTGTATTATGTATTTCCAATATGTTTGGATGTAGTGCAGACCTAGAGAATTAAGGATCACTCACTGATTGCATGATAACCTGGTTTTGAAGGGTCACTGGTTGAGGGGACAGTCAAGGTCTAAATGTTGATAGTGAATTCCTTGAGGGAAGGGGGATTGTGAAAGACTTGTTATCGTTATATTGTGTATTTCCAATATGTTTGGATGTAGGGTAGACTAGGAGAATGAAGGATCACTCACTAATTGCATGATAACCCAGTTTTGAAGGGTCACTAGTTGAGGGGACAGGGAAGGTCTAGATGACTGGGCCATTCAAGGACCCTATTTCTTTGTATTAATTGCTATTCAAATTGGATGCATGTATTTCTTGGGAATTATCAGCTACTATGAATCCTGCAACTACATTCATAAATCTGTATATACTTCTTGTTAGCTTGTGGTGACTAATCAGGAAAGTACTGTACACTTTTCCTCCCAACCTCACCGGGGTTCGGGGCCGGGTCGGGCCCCGAGCGGGGGTTTGGGGGTGGCAGCCCCCAAGAGCAGGGGTTTAGGGGCGTAGCCCCTGAGAAAATTTTTTTTGAGGCCGACTACTTTTCGGTTATTTGGGCTGAGTACTTATAACTCATTCTAACCCTAAAGCGGAAAAATATTGTATAATATGGCTTAGGGTTAGGGATTTTCATTATGTATGATTTTAGTACTTGCGGCAGAATTGGGCTATAAGGGATTACAGATTGTAATCAGGTTGTAATCACTGGATAATAATAATATTGGACTCACTGTTGGTGGACATAGCCCAGGGATTGGGTGAACCATGTTAAATCTATGTGTCTTGTGTTCTATTCTGTGTGGTTTATTATTTTCTGATATTAGTTATATTTGCCCATAATTGTTATTTCTGCCTTGTTAATCCTAACAAGTGGTATTAGAGCGAGGTTATTTCATTCATTCTTTCATCTATTCTCTGAAGCAGGTCTCACGAGTTAGTGGGAGAGTCTCTCGGTTAAGTGGGAGAAATGGCAGACGAGGGTACGCTAAAGGTTGATAAGTTTAATGGGCAGAACTTTCAGTTATGGAAGATGCAAATGGAGGATTATCTCTATCAGAAGGATCTATGGTGGCTATTAGAGGGAGTAGCGAAGAAAGAGAAATCAATGTCTCAGGAGGATTGGGATATTTTGGATAGGAAGGCACTAGGGAGTATTCATCTATGCCTGGCACAATTAGTGGCATTCAATATTACTGAAGCAAAGATAGCTAAAGATTTGATGGAAACCCTAGCAAAGTTGTATGAAAAGCCTTCAGCTTCAAACAAGGTATTTCTTATGAAGCGTTTATTTAATATGAAAATGGTAGAAGGTGGATTAGTTACTGATCATTTGAATGAGTTTAATACAGTTACAAGTCAATTAACCTCAGTTAAAATTACTTTTGATGAAGAGGTTAGGGCTCTCTTGATTTTGTGTTCTTTGCCAGAAAGCTAGAATGGTTTGGTAATGGCTGTTAGTAATTCTATTTCTGGTTCTAATACCCTAAAGTATGATGATGTTATTGGTGTTATATTGAGTGAGGAAATTCATAGGAAAAGCTCAGGGGCATCCACAACGGGTAGTGTATTGAACATAGAAAGCAGAGGCAGAACAAGAGATAGAGGAAACAACTCTGGAAATCATGGGAAATCAAGAGGAAAATCAAAGGGAAAGAGGTCTGAATCTAAAGGGCCAAATGATTGCTGGTACTGTGGAAAACTAGGTCATAAGAAGAAAGATTGTTGGTCTCGGAAGAAAGATCAAGGAGACAAAAATGATGGAAACAAGGAGGCAAATGTGGTAAGTAACAAATCCAAGGAGGATGCTTTTCTCTTGTCCTTAGAAAGTATTGATGATTCATGGGTTTTAGATTCTGGGGCTTCATTTCATGCTACACCCCATAGAAGTTATTTTGTTGATTATGTCCAAGGGGATTTTGGGCTAGTTTATTTGGGAGATAATGAACCCTGTCAGATTGTTGGAAAGGGAAAAATTAAGATTAAGTTGCAGAATGGGAATCATTGGCTACTACAAGAGGTAAGACATGTTCCAAGGCTGAGTAGGAATTTAATTTCAGCAGGGCAACTGGGTGATGAGGGTTGCACAGTTAATTTTAATGATAAAAATTGGAAGGTTTCAAAAGGTTCCTTAGTAGTAGCAAAAGGTGTGAAAGTAGGCACCTTATATCTTTGTACAGGTCATACTGTTCCTTCTACTTTAATTGTTTCAGAAGATAATGAATGTTCAGGAACAGTGGCTGCAGTTGAGCAGGAAGAACATCAAACTGTTGCTATAGATTCTGACACAGCACTGTGGCACAACAGACTCGGGCACATGAGTGAAAAAGGTATGAAATTACTTCATTCAAAGAAAGTTTTACCTGGTCTGAAATGTGTCAATATGGATTTCTGTGAAAGTTGTGTTTATGGAAAATAAAAGAGAGTTAGTTTTGTGAAGAGTGGGAAGGAAAAGAAAAATGAGAGATTAGAGCTTGTGCATACAGATGTATGGGGACCAGCTCAGGTATCTTCCCTTGGTGGCTCTCTGTATTATGTTACATTTATAGATGATGCAACAAGAAAAGTATGGATTTATTTCCTTAGATAGAAATCTGATGTATTTCAAACTTTTAAGAAATAGAAATGCTTGGTTGAGAATGAGACTGGTAAAAAGTTAAAATGTCTCAGATCTGATAATGGTGGTGAGTATTGTAGCATAGAATTTGAGGAATATTGTTCCTCTAATGGTATTCGTAGGCAGAAAACTATACCAAGGACTCCACAAGAAAATGGAGTGGTTGAACGCATGAACAGGACAATAATGGAGCGTGCAAGGAGTATGAGGTTGCATGCTAGGCTGCCCAAAAATATGTGGGCAGAGGTAGTGAACACTGTTGTTTATTTAATCAATAGAAGCCCCTCTACTCCTTTGGACTGTGGTATTCCAGAGGAAGCATGGAGTGGTAAGAAGGTGAGTTATTCTTTTCTCAAAACCTTTGGTTGTGAAGCTTTTGCACTTATAGATTCTGAAAATAGAACCAAGCTGGAAGCTAAGTCAAAGAAATGTGTATTTGTTGGGTATGGCATTGATGAATTTGGTTATAGGCTTTGGGATTTTGAAAATCATAAAATTGTAAGAAGCAGGGATGTCATATTCAATGAGAAAGTATTGTACAAAGATCTGTTGCTGCAGCATGAGAAGAAAGAAAATGACTATGTAGTACTGGATGATACTCCACAAGTTCATGTTCCAGTAGTTCCTTATGCTCCGCAACAATAGCAACAACAAATACCACACAACCCAGTGAGTGTTAGACGGTCAACAAGGCTAAGTAGACCTCCAGAAAGATTTTCTCCATCTTTGTATTCTATTTTGTTAACAGATGCTGGTGAACCTGAATGTTATAATGAAGCTGTGCAGGTGGATACAAAGCTTCAGTGGGAGTCTACAATGATAGATGAAATGGACTCTTTGCTGAAAAATCAGACATGGGATTTATGTAAGTTACCTGTAGGTAAAAGGGCTTTACAGAATAAATGGGTTTACAGGATAAAAGAAGAGGATGGAGGTACAAAAATATTTAAAGCCAGATTAGTCGTAAAAGGATTTGCATAGAAACATGGTATTGATTTTGATGAGATATTTTCTCCAGTTGTTAAAATGACTTCTATTCGTACTGTTTTAAGTATTGTGGCTACTGAAGATTTGCATTTAGAGCAGCTTGATGTTAAAACAACCTTTCTTCATGGTGATTTGGATGAAGAAATATATATGGTTCAGCCACAAGGATTTGAGGTCAAGGGTAAGGAGAATTTGGTGTGCAGATTGCAGAAAAGTTTATATGGCTTGAAGCAAGCACCTCGACAATGGTATATTAAATTTGACACTTTTATGAATTGGCATGGATATAGTCGGTGTCATTCTGACCATTGTGTTTATTTTAAGAGGTTGGATGATGACAGCTACATTATTTTATGTTTATATGTTGATGATATGCTTGTAGCTGGGTCTAACATGGATCACATTAAGGGGTTGAAACAACAGTTAGCAAAATCTTTTGCTATGAAGGATTTGGGGGCAGCAAAACAAATCCTTGGTATGAAAATTTGTAGAGATAGGAAAAATAGAAAATTGTCTCTATCTCAGGCTGATTATATTGTGAAGGTGTTGCAACATTTCTCTATGGAAAATGCCAAAGCTGTCAGCACACCTTTGCCTGGTCATTTGAAATTGACTAAGGATATGTGTCCTAAGACACTAGAAGAAGAGACTAAAATGTCTAAGGTACCTTATGCTTCAGCTATAGGGAGCTTAATGTATGCTATGGTATGTACTAGGCCAGATATTGCACACGCAGTGGGAGTCGTTAGCCGTTATATGAGTAACCCTGGTATTGAGCATTGGAATGCAGTCAAATGGATTCTCAGATATTTGAGAGGCACATCCTGTAAGTGTTTACACTTTGGGGGTTCTACTACGACTGTACAAGGCTATGTTGACTCAGATTTGGCAGGAGATATAGATAGCAGGCGAAGTACTACAGGCTATATATTTATTGTTGGTGGGACAGCAGTGAGTTGGATTTCTCAACTACAAAAGGTGGTTGCTTTATCCACTAGAGAGGCAGAGTATGTTGCTGCTACAGAGGCAGCCAAGGAGATGATATGGCTTCAATTCTTCATGGAAGAATTGGGACATCCACAAAAGGATAATTTTCTACATACAGATAGCCAAAGTGCCATTCATCTTGCAAAGAATTCTGCTTTGCACTCAAAGACAAAACACATACAGTTGCGGTACCATTTCATTCGATCAGTTTTGGATGATGGATAGTTAAGGCTGGAAAAGATTCATACTGATGATAATCTAGTAGATATGTTTACAAAGGTAGTAACAAGGGAGAAGTTGAACTCATGTTCAGCTTTAGTTGGTCTTCTAGACTGAACAAAATAAAGGAACAGCTGAGTCCAAGGTGGTTCAATTCAATGGGAGCCTCATGTGGGTAGTGGTATTGCTACAGGATCAGTCTCCAAGTGGGAGGTTTTTTAGTATAGTGTGGATACTGATCAGTCACCAAGTGGGAGATTGTTAGCTTGTGGTGACTAATTAGGAAAGTACTATCTAGGAAAGTACTATACACTTTTCCTCATAACTCATAACTCATTCTAACCCTAAAGTGGGAAAATATTGTATAATATGGCTTAGGGTTAGGGATTTTCATTATGTATGATTTTAGTACTTGCGACAGAATTGGGCTGTACGGGATTAAAGATTGTAATCAGGTTGTAATCACTGGATAATAATAATATTGGACTCACTGTTGGTGGACGTAGCCCAGGGATTGGGTGAACCACGTTAAATCTGTGTGTCTTGTGTTCTATTTTGTGTGGTTTATTATTTTCTGATATTAGTTATATTTGCACATAATTTTTATCTCTGCCTTGTTAATCCTAACACTTCTCTAGGGATGTAAGCCACTTAGGGATCAAAATAGAAAAAATAAATCAAAATCATTCTTTGTCCTATTTCATTTTAACAAAGTATCAACTATCAATGATACAATACATTTGATGCCCTAAGATATCAATACAAATGGAGCCTAGCTAGAAGCTCATGGGTTGTCCATTTGATAACCACAGTCAACATTTCAGAAAAATAGATATCCTTGAGCACAAGCGCCAATAACATCAAATAATGGAGTTAAAGCATGGGCTAGGGCATGACACCAGTACAATGTATTCATTTCAGTGAGCATCTCAACAATATACAATGGATTCATTAAACATGCAAGTAATATCAACAAATGTGAATCCAAACATTTGAAAATAGTGAATCGATATCCTTGAGCACAAGCACCAATAATATCAAATAATAGAGATAAAGCACTAGCTAGGGCATGACACCAGTAGAATGTGGTCATTTTAGAGAGCATTCATGATCAAATAAAATGTAATGCATTTAAAATTTGCAGTCGAATATGATGCGAGAGGCTTGAAAGATGAAGAAACCACATACCTTCTCTCACACTCAGCTTTCACTCCTTTTCTCCCGCTCCTTCTCTATCCAATCAAAATAAAAATGATTTGGCGCTTCAATTTTTTTTTTATGTATACCCCAAACCTGTCAGAATTCCAATGGTTAATTTAAAACCCATCAGAACACTGACAACATTGGAGCCTATTTAAAAAACAACAAATTCATTAAAAAAAATTACCTGTCGGAAGTTTCTATTGAAATTTGGCCCCAAATGTAGTAGTGCGATCATAATCTTCTTGTTGGATATTTCTAATGCATGGGTGGTGATTGAGACATTTAATATGTTTAATCACTACATTACTGAATGGGCACTCATACTGTTGTCATTTGTGTTTTGTCATTGATGTCAACATATGCTTTTATGAAGGAACCAGACTGGTAATCACAATGTACGAAAGGTGTACGAATGTTTCAGATGCTACGAAGTCAAAAGAGAGTTTAGATAGATGTTGTGATCTTATATCTAAGATCACATCATTAATGGATGCATATTAAGGAAGATACAGTTGTTTTGGCAAAGACTGGTCACTGGAGTGTGACAATGAGAATTGACAGAGTTAGTCTCTGAGTTTTTGGTATAGATTTCAGAGGGATTGGATTCAAGGTATGTGATCTTGAAGGATGATGGAAGAGGTATTGATAGATGTTCATTGGTTAGTGCAAGGTATGGAATGATTGGTGATGTCATCTATGGCGTGTGCTCTGGCAATGGCTTATCAGGAAGCTGACTCAGGGAATGAAGCATGTGTTTTTTTTGGCAAGCATAATTCAAAGATGTCAGTCTTTAATTGTTGTAATGTAATCATTGTAAACTTTTTTATGATACCGTGTGTATCTTAGCAAGGACCTATGTAATTTTTTGTAATTAGGAAAGCCTTATGGGCCAACCTATTCTTGGTAAAATGTAATAAGGTATAAATAAAAGGTCTTTTCTTTGGAAGAGACATGGATGTGATAAGTGTGATATAAGGAGGTTGTGAATTTGTGTCTTTTGTATGTAGAGCAGAGGATTATTGATGGACTTCATTAGAATTGATCAAGTAAAGATAGTTGCTGGTAAATAGTTCAAAAGATTGTGTATTTCTTCATATACACTTGTTGTGAACTAGTGAGTTCAGAAGGTGGACTTAACCTTCTTTGGGCAGTGAGCCCTCTTTTATTCTTGACTCCTAATAAGGTATGTCCTCTAACAAGGACTATGTACTATAATGTCTCAATAAGCTCCTAACAAGGCTATATCTTCTAACCAGGATTACTATACTCTCAGTACATCATTAGTGGGTGCTAATTCCCATTGGGGTTTTTACCTTTAACAAGGTTTTCCCATAACCAAAATATTGTGTTATTGTGTTGGCATTCATTGTGTTCATTGGATCTGATATTGATAAGCTTAAAGTTTAAAGTTTTAATATTCTATCATACAACTGATTCACCCCCTCTCTCAGTTGTATTGTGGACTATTAATCCTAAAAATTAGTATCAGAGCTTGTGGTGATCTTGGAAAATGGCATACTATAGGAAGGATAGTCCTAAGTTTGATCCTGAAAACTTGGATAGTTGGAAAAACAAGATGTGAACACATTTTCTATGCTTGGGCATAGACTACTGGATGATTTTGAAGAAGAATGAAACTTTGAAAGATGAGAATGACTTAGTGTTAGCCACCGATGATGAAAATAAACTATTTTCATGCAACATGGTCGCAAGAGAAGCATTGATTAGCACACTATCTGAGGGTGAGTTTACTAAAATTAAAGATCTGGATTTAGCACATGATATTTGGAATAGACTAGAGGCACTATATGAAGGAGACAAATATACCAAACAAGTGAAATTGTAGAACTGGAAGACAAAGATGGAGAAGCTACAAATGAATGAAGATGAAAGAATTAGAGCCTATATTCAAAGGGTTACATAAGTTGTAGTTGGAATCAGAAATTGTGGAGGTACTTATGATGAAGATGAAGTCATTGCAAAGGTTCTCAGATCTCTAACTCCTACCTACAAATTCAAGGCAATGTCAATTCAAGAAACTATACCCTTGACTCCAAACTTTAGCAGAGAGATGTTGATTACAAAGTTAACCACCTTTGAAGTTGCAGAATTAGGAGAAGCTACTCCTAAAGTTGAATATGCATTTAGGGCATCTGCACACAAGAAAGTATCTGCACTTCTGAGTACAAGCAAAGAAGACCTGAGAGAAGAGCTTGGTGAGTATGCTGAGGAATGGGAGAAGATAATGGAGGAAGAAAAGAAGATGGAAGAACTTGTTGCACTAATAGCTAGAAGAGAGAAAAGAGGTAAAGGAAAATTTGAAGGAAAATTACCTTTGAAATGTTTTTCATGCAATAAGGTAGGTCATTTTGCATCTAGATGTCCTACAAGAGTTCAAATACAATCTAGATTATGCAAAGATTAGAAGAGATAAATAATGTTATTATGCTAGTGAAGGAATCTATGATGATGGTGATGATTTAGATAATGAAGAGATTGGATTGGTTTCTATTAAAGATGAACCAGTTCATGAAGAAAAAGCCTTAGTATCTCATGTTGACAAGAAAATTGAATGGATAATTGATAGTGGATGTTCTCATCACATGACTGGTGATAAGAAAAAATTTGTTAAATTAGTAAATTATGATGGAGGTGTTGTAAGGTTTGGGGACAATCTCCCAAAATCCATCATAGGAGTAGGATCCATCACTCTGGATGGAAGGACTAATACGAACAATGTACTACTTGTTGAAGGATTGAAACATAACTTGTTGAGTGTTGGATAGTTAATTGATAAAAACTTTTAGTTAAGTTTTGTTAATGGTAAGTGCTTTATCAGAGGCAAGGAAGGAAAAATGATTGCTACCGGTCCAAGATCTAGAGGTAATTTATTTGAACTAAACACATTTGGAGCCTCTTGTTTTGTTATGAAGGTAGATGATAGTTGGTTATGGCATAGAATATTTTGTCATGTTAACTTTGATAACATTATGAAAGCAAGTATGGCTAATGCAGTAAAAGATCTACCAAATATTGTGAAACCTTCTAACACTATATGCAGAGAATGTGTTATGGGAAAGAAAACTAAAAGTAGTCATAAAAGAAAAACATTTACATCAAAAGGAAAGTTGGATTTGGTACATACAGATCTATGTGGGCCTACAACAACAAATTCATACTATGGTGAAATGTATTTTATACTCTTTGTTGATGACTTTTCTAGAATGATGTGGGTTACTTATTTGAGAGAGAAATCAGAAGCATTTAACAAATTCAAGTTGTTTAAAGAAAAGGTAGAGAATGAATCAAGACTGAAAATAAAGTGTTTAAGATTAGACAAAGGTGGAGAGTTTACATAAGATCTATTCAATTCTTACTGTAAAGAGCATGGGATAAAAAGACAAACATCTGCTCCTAGAACTCCACAATAGAATGGGATAGTAGAGTGAAGAAACATAACTATACTTGATGCTACCAGGACAATGCTGATTGAAGAGAATGTATCTCATGTACATTGGAGAGAGGTTGTTGGAACAACAGTGTACACATTAAATAGAATTCAAATCAAAGATGACACAAGTAAGACTCCCTATGAACTATGGTTTGATCATACTCCTACTGTAAAATATTTCAGAATTTTTGGTAGAAAATGTTATATCAAGAGGGATGATGAGATAGGAAAATTTGATGCTAGAAGTGATGAAGGTATCTTCCTTGGTTATTCTATTAAAAGTAAGGCATAAAAATGTTTCAATCTAAGATTAAGGAAGATGGTTAAAAGTAACAATGTAAGAATAGATGAGAAATTTTAGATACAAGAAAGAATGTATGACAATAGTCAGATATCAAAAGTAAAAGAAGCCATTGTTGTTGCTAAAGAAGAATAACTTGTTGAGGAAGAAAGTGAAAAAGAGGCTTGTGATGTGTTGGATATAATTTTCTAATTGTGTGTTGTCCTTGATGTCACAAAAATGTCATATCAATTATCACTCTATGTCTACCGAGCTTAGTTGGTTAGCTAAGTGATTTTCAGTGTTTGACAAGATCACTCAGTCGTCAAAGGAAAATATGGCAAAAAATAGTGTTAATTGAGCCTCCATGGTTAAAGAAGAAAAGTTAGTGTTTATCGAGTTCACTCGGGCGTCAAAGGATGTTGTAGAATTTGCAGTGGTAACTGAGCTTCATTCGGTCAACAAAGGAAATCTTTTCAGGATCAGTGTTTACTGAGCAAGGTCGGCTAATGAAGGATTTTGTTAATTTTGAGAAATAAAGTTTATTTATTCCAGCCGACTGAGGTAATGATTATTAGTGTTTGTAACGTGTATATGAGCTGAATTAACAATCTGAATGGTATATATAAAAGGTCAAGCTGAGAATTCAGTGTGTGGATGTGTGAATGGATGGATGAGAGAAAATGCAAATGAATTGATCATTTTGAAGGAAGGTGTGTGCAAATTTTGAAGGATGGCTAGATATCCTTGAGGAGCAGCAAAGATATATTTGATCAAGAAGGATCTAGTGAAGCAGAAAAGAGATCTATAATCAGAAATTTAGTTGCATCTTATTCAGGTCATTTCATTGTTACTTTCTTACCATTGTAGCAGTGATTTCAAAATCTCTTAACAGAGTTGGTTTAATAGCCATTTTGTAAATCCTCTAACAAGGTGACAGTTCTATTGAATTATTTCAAAGACCTCTTACAAGGCCACTCCTAACAGGGTGATTACATCCTCTAACAAGGTCACACCTAACAGTGTGTTTTGTAACCTTTAACCGGGTTGGCTCCTAACAGGGCTCACTTCAGAAGAGTGAAAAATAGTAACTAGTTACATTGGTGGTTTTCCCAAATTAGGTTTCCACATTAAATTTGGTGTCCCATGTGTTCATTTTATTTTCTTTATGCATGCATGTTAATCACTAATGAATGCTTAAGATCAGTTATAATTAACACTCACTGCAATAACCAAGTTACAAAATTTCTCTGTATGTTTGCCGAGTAACAGCAGTAAATGATTTAATAAGACATCTAAGGGATCTATGGTAATATTTTTGTGGTTAACTGATTCACCCCCCCTCTTAGTTACTCCATCTATATTTCCAACAATTGGTATCAGAGCATTTGGTGCTTGCAGGAAGGGTTTCAAGGACCTAAGCTAAAGATCAGGATGTCTTACAAGAGAGAAATTCCAAGGCTTAACAGAGATAAATTTTTAGCATGGAAAGGACTCATGAGACTTCATCTAGCTTCCATTAGTGATTTAGGATGCAAATATCTTGATGAAGAATATATAGCTCCTACTGGCACATTATCTGTTGAAGACATTGCAGAGAAAAAGAACCATAACACCATGATGATAGACATTGCATCAACTCTCAGTTATGAAGAATTTGATGAGATCAAAGACTGCACAACTGCTTATGCAATGTGGAACAAGCTAAAGAAAATTTATGGTGGTGATGACAATGTGAAGAGAGCCAAAGCAGAAAGCCTAAGAGGACAGTTTGATCAGATGAAAATGAAAGAAGATGAAAACATTGCAAAATATGTTGAAAGGATCAAGGCAAGTGTTAGTGCAATCAAAGCTTTTGGAGGAACAATTGATGATGAAACTGTTATAAGTAAGGTTCTCAGAACATTACTCCCTATCTATGCAATAAGAGTATCTACTATTCAAGAAAGAAGATGTGAAGAAAATCATAATATAACTTTGGATGCCTTGGTGGGAAGATTGAAAACCTTTGAGTTGGATAACTATGACAACTATGTTCCAACTTCCAAAAATATTGAATCAACATTTGAGGCCAAACTTTCACTTAAGAAGGGCAAGAAAATAAAGGACATCCAGTCAGAGAGTGAAGAAGAATCATAGGAAAGTTCTGATAGTGATCTTGAAGTTATTGAAGCATTACTTGCAAAGAAATATTCTAGAGGCAGAGGTAAATACAAAGGTAAAACTCCCTTAATCTATTTTTCATGTGAAGAAATTGGTCATATTGTAGCTAGGTGCCCAAACAAGTAAAGGAAGGATGAGAAGAAAGGTCACAAGTACAATAGTAAGAATAATTTCAAATCATTCAAGGATAAAGGTAAGAAAACATGTTTTATGGCTAAGGATTCTGATAATAGTGAAGATAAAATTGTCTACATTGCTGTAAAAGATGAATATGATGATGATGAAGATAAGATGGCACTTATCTCTCATGTAAGAAAAAATGATACATGGATCATAGATAGTGGATGTTCACATCACATGGCTGGTGACAAAACAAAGTTTGAACACCTTGAAGACTATGATGGTGGTAATGTAAGGTTTGGAAACAATGAACCTTGTTGCATAAAAGGAAGAGGACAAATCTCATTAACCAAAGAACTTATATGTGATAATTCATAGTGGGTTGAAGGACTAAAGCATAATCTTCTAAGTGTAGCATAGCTAATCAACATTGGATTCAAGGTTGAATTTATGCATGGCAAAGCAAGACTGCTAGATGACAAGGGAAAACTGATTGGATCAGGCAAACAAACCAAAGGTAACTTGTTTTATCTTGATCTTGGTGAATGCTCATGTTTTATTGCTCAAATTGAAGAAATTTGGTTATGGCACAAAAGGTTATGTCATGTAAATTTTGATAACATGGTGAAAATAAGCAAATTCAAGAAAGTAAGAGGCATTCCTACTTTGAAGAAACCTGATGTTGGTCTATGCAAGAATTGTCAAATTGGTAAAATGGAAAAGACTAGTTTTAAAAGTAAAAACTATCAGTCTGAAGATATTTTGGAAATTGTGCATACTGATTTGTGTGGACCTATTGGAATTGAGAGCTATACTAGAGAAAAATTCTTTATTCTCTTTGTTGATGACTACTCTAGAATGATGACTATTATGTATCTAAGAGAAAAGTCAGAAGCATTTGAGAAATTCAAATGGTATTTGGAAAGAGTATAAAAGGAAATAGGGAAAAGAATGAAGTGCTTGAGATCAGACAGAGGTGGTGAATTCATCTCCCATGAATTCAATAATTTTTGCATTGAAAGAGGAATCAAAAGATAGGTATCAGCCCCAAGAACTCCTGAGTAGAATGGAATAGCTGAAAGGAGGAACAGATCTATCATGGATTGTGCAAGGACTCTAATGATTGAAAAGAACATTGCTATGAAATATTGGAAGGAAGCTATCAGCACTGCAGTTCATACCTTAAACCGAGTATAGTTGAAGAAAGACACATTCAAAACTCCTTATGAGTTATGGTATGGCTATAAATCCAATGTAAGTTACCTGAAAGTATTTGGTAGTAAGTGTTACATCTTAAAAGAATCTAGAAAAGGAAAATTTGATGTGAAAAGTGATGAAGGAATATTTTTGGGATATTCTTGCAAGAGTAAGGCATATAGATGTTTGAATTTGTCTACTCGCAAAATCATAGAAAGTGCACATGTGAAAGTTGATGAGTTTGCAAAAAAGACTGAAGAAGAAAGAAAAAAGGAACTAGAGGATTACAAGAGATTTGTTTACATTGAACCTGATACATTATCAGACACATCTGTCAATAAGGAGACTACATCTACCAAGCCCAGTATAGTAACCGAGTCACAAGAAGAAGTTCAAACTGAGTCACAAGGACCCGAGTCTCAGTCTGAAGCTACTAAGCCAATATCTATTGAGCCTAAGCAACCAGAACCTGAAGATGAAATTCAAGAAGATGAAAATGTAACTCATTTAAGAGGCAAGGAACCTATATTGGCCAAGTATGTCAGGAGGCATCATACACCAGATCAGATTATTGGAAACAAATCAGAAGGTACTATGACAAGAAGTAAACTAAAAGGTACATGTTTACTTGCTGATTTTGAACCTAGAAATGTCAAAGATGCATTGGAAAATGAAAGTTGGATTGAGGCTATGAATGAAGAAATAAAACAAATAGAGAAGAACAAAACATGGACTCTTGTACCTAGGCCTAAAGATAAAAATGTAATTGGAACAAAATGGGTATTCAGGAATAAGTTGAATGAAGATGGTCAAGTATTAAGAAACAAAGCTAGATTGGTGTGTAAAGGATATTCTCAAGAAGAGGGCAAAGCTTATGGTGAGAATTTTTCCCTTGTTGCAAGATTAGAAGGAATAAGGACTCTACTTGCATATGTAGCACATAAAGGATTTAAGGTATATCAGATGGATGTAAAATTGACATTTCTCAATGGTATTCTTGATGAAGAAGTCTACATTGAGCAACCTGAAGGTTTTATTGATCCAGACAAAAAGAATATGGTCTGCAAGTTACACAAAGCATTGTATGGTCTGAAACAAGCCCCTAGAGTATGGTATGAAACATTACATAACTATCTTATTCAGATTGGTTTCAAAAGAGCTAATGATAACAATAGTTTGTACATCAAGGAAGGACTAGATAACAAAATTGTTTTGGAAGAAATATTTGTAGATGATACTGTGTTTATAGGTAATGATGATCAATGCAAATAATTTTTAGAGCAAATGAACAAAGAATTTGAAATTTCTATGTTTGGTCAAATAAAGTTCTTTGTTGGTCTTTAGATTCAGCAGAGCAAGAACAGTATCTACATTACCTAGTCTAAATACATCAAGGAAATACTTAAGAAGTTTGGTATGGAAGATTCAAAACCAGTTGGTACCCCCATGTGTACTGGACTGAAGCTTACCAAAGATGATGATTCAAAAGAAGTAGATCAGACCTTATACAGATCAATGATTGGAAAATTACAGTATGTAGTTCATATAAGACCTGATATTGCCTTAGCAATTGGTATAGTAGCAAGATTCTCAGCAAAACCTAGAGAAAATCATATGATGGCAATCAAAAGAATCTTGAGATACTTGAAAGGAACTAAAGATTATGGCTTGTGGTATAAATTTGGAGGCAATCTAGACTTAAAAGTGTTTACTGATGCTGATTGGGTAGGAAACATTGATGAGAGAAAGAGTACGAGTGGTGGAGCATTCTTTCTTGGCAAGAGGTTGGTATCTTGGACCAGTAAAAAGCAAAATTGCACATCCCAATCCACAGCAAAAGCAGAATATGTTGCTGCAGCAGTAAACTACTCTAATATTGTTTGGTTTAAATATTTATTGGAAGGCATGAAGGTTGAGATCAAAGAACCAGTTGTTATGTTTTGTGATAATACAAGTGTAATAAATATTTCAAAGAATTTAGTAATGCATTTCAAAACCAAGCACATTGCTATAAAATATCACTTTGTTAGAGAATTGGTGTAGGACAAGGAAATCAAATTGGAATATGTTCATACAAAAGAATAGATTACAGATATATTCACCAAGCCACTACCTAAGGATGCATTTTTGTATCTAAGAGGTAAGTTAGGGGTCATTCCCCTATCCAAAGTTCACTAGATAAAGTTTTAGTGATGCATCAACTAGAGCATGTTGAAGATCAGTCAGTTGATGTAGCATAGTCAAAGAATCATTGGATATGAATCAGTACTCAAGGTACATTGATATTCACCTACTATGTGTTGTCTTTGGCATGTGCTGTCAAAGAGGGAGAGTTTTCTGTCATATCTCAAGAAATTTCTAAGAGGGAGAAGTTAAGAGGGAGAGTTTATAGTCAGAGAGAGAAGTTTGCAGATAGGAAGAGCTTACACTGACAGAGGGAGTTCTCATAGATGAGAATCAGAATGAAACTAAGGATATGTTCCTTACTCTATGTTTTCTCTAAAATTTCATTGTGCTATGACATGTTGTGTTGCCATCAATGCCAAAGAGGGAGATTGTTGGATACAATTGTCTAATTGTGTGTTGTCCTTGATGTCACACAAATGTCATATCAATTATCACTCTATGTCTACCAAGCTTAGTTGGTCAGCTAAGCAATTTTCAGTGTTGGCCGCGATCACTCAGTCGTCAAAGGAAAATATGGCAGAAAATAGTGTTAACCGAGCCTCCATGGTTAAAGAAGAAAAGTTAGTGTTTACAGAGTTCACTCAGGCATCAAAGGATGTTGTAGAATTCACAGTGGTAACCGAGCTTCATTCGGTCAACAAAGGAAATCTTTTCAGGATCAGTGTTTATTGAGCAAGGTCGGCTAATGAAGGATTTTGTTAATTTTGAGAAATAAAGTTTATTTATTCTAGCCGAATGAGGTAATGATTATTAGTGTTTGTAACGTGTATATGAGCTGACTTAATAATCTGAATGGTATATATAAAAGGTCAAGTTGAGAATTTAGTGTGTTGATGTGTGAATGGATGGATGAGAGAACATGCAAATGAATTGATCATTTTGAAGGAAGGTGTGTGTGAATTTTGAAGGATGGCTAGATATCCTTGAGGAGCAGCAAAGATATATTTGATCAGGAAGGATCTAGTGAAGCAGAAAAGAGATCTGTAATTAGCAATTCAGTTGCATCTTATTCAAGTCATTTCATTGTGACTTTCTTACCATTGTAGCAGTGATTTCAAAATCTCTTAATAGAGTTGGTTTAACAACCATTTTGTAAATCCTCTAACAAGGTGACAGTTCTATTGAATTGTTTCAAAGACCTCTTACAAGGCCACTCCTAACAGGGTGATTAAATCCTCTAACAAGGTCACACCTAACAGTGTGTTTTGTAACCTTTAACTGAGTTGGCTCCTAACAGGGCTCACTTCAGAAGAGTGAAAAATAGTAACTAGTTACATTGGTGGTTTTCCCAAATTGGGTTTCCACGTTAAATCTAGTGTCCCATGTGTTCATGTTATTTTCTTTAAGCATGCATGTTAATCACTAATGAATGCTTAAGATCAGTTATAATTAACACTCACTGCAATAACCGAGTTACAACATTTCTTTGTATGTTTGCCGAGTAATAGTAGTAAATGATTTAATAAGACATCTAAGGGATCTGTGGTAATATTTTTGTGATCAACTGATTCACCCCCCCTCTCAGTTACTCCATCTATATTTCCAACAGTGATGATACAAGAAAGACCATTGAAACTCCTAAAACTTCAAGGTATGTAAAACATAACCATCCTGAAAATCAAATTATTGGCAATACCAGTCAGGGAGTGCTAACTAGATCTAAAGTTAGAGAAGAAATTTGTTTGATTTCCCAAGTTGAGCCAAAGACTACAGATGAAGCCTTTAAAGATGAATCTTGGATAAATGCCATGAAAGAAGAATTAGATCAGATAAAGAAAAATAATACTTGGGAATTGGTTCCAAGACCTAAAAATAAAAATGTTATAGGAACAAAATGGGTCTTTAGAAACAAAATGGATGAAGAAGGAACCGTTGTAAGGAACAAAGAAAGACTAGTGTGTAAGGGATACTCACAGCAAGAAGGCATAGACTTTGAAGAAACATTTTCTCATGTTGCTACAATAGAGGCAGTAAGATTATTTCTATCTTATGTTGCACACAAAAACTTCAAAGTGTATCAGATGGATGTTAAATTTGCATTTCTGAATGAAGATCTTGAAGAAGAAGTATACATAGAACAACCAGATGGATTTCCTCTATGCGAAGATAAAGACACAGTGTGAAAATTAAAGAAAGCACTATATGGGTTGAAGAAAGCTCCCAGGGCTTGGTATGAAAGGTTGGACAAGTATCTACTTGGACTTGGATTCAGAAAAGGTAATGCAGACAGTAATTTGTACTTAAGAACCACTGAAGATAGAATCCTGATAGTAGAGGTATTTGTGGATGACATTATCTTCGGAGGCAATGATGATCTATGTAAGAAGTTTTCTAAAGAAATGGAAAGTGAATTTGAGATGTCCATGATAGGTGAAATGAAATTATTTCTTGGACTACAAATAACTTAGAACGAGAATGGTATTTTCATTTCTTAGACCAAGTATCTCAAAGAATTGCTCAAGAAATTCGGTATGGAAGATTGTAAACCAGTAGGAACACCTATGGTGACTAGAAAAAAGATAACAATTGATGATGAATCAAAATGTGTTTTTTAGACTTTGTATAGATCAATGGTTGGAGGGTTACAATATCTGACTCACACCAGACTAGATATTGCTAATGCTATTGGAATTATGGCTAGATATTAAGCAGAACCCAAGAGACTCATCTAGCTAATATTAAAAGGATATTGAGGTATCTCAAAGGGACCATAGACTATGGTTTATGGTATGACAGGAATGATAGCTTTGAACTTCATGCTTATACTGACGTTGATTGGGCAGGAAATATTGATGACAGAAAAAGTACAAGTGGTGGTGCATTTTTCCTTGGGAAAAAGTTGGTTTCTTGGCTAAGTAAGGAACAAGATTGTATAACACAATCTACTGCTGAATCAGAATATGTTTCTCCTGCTATAAATTGCACTCAAATTGTTTGGATGAAACAAATGCTGATAGACATTGGAATAAATTTTAATGAGCCTATGGTTATCCATTGTGATAGCACTAGCACAGTAAACATGTCAAAGAATCCAGTGATGCACTCTAAAACTAAACACATTTCTATCAAATATCACTTCTTAAGATACAAGGTGGCAGAAAAAGAAATCAAGCTTGAATATATCAGTACAAAAGAGAAGATTGCAAACATCTTTACAAAGCCACTACCAAAAGATACCTTTGAATATCTCAGAGGTATGTTAGGGGTTTAGGTCCCTCCTAGTCAGAACTAAATGATGTAGAGATGCATTAGTCCAGAAGTTCTCAAAGCTTCATCATTTTTTGGACTGGATGTAGGGATCTACTCCTCAAGGGGAGTGATCATGGAAGAAAGTTTATATGTGAAGGCAGTTGGCACCCTTTGCCATTGTTTTTAGAGGGGGAGTGTTGTTATCAGAAAATCCTCACTATTTGGGGAGATTCTTCAGTTGAAGGACTTTTGGGTTGATACAACTTTGGGATAAGATTTTTCCATATGTTGACATCAATGCCAAAGGGGGAGATTGTTGGATATTGCTAATGCATGGGTGGTGATTGAGAAATTTAATATGTTTAATCACTACATTACTGAATGGGCACTCATATTATTGTCATTTGTGTTTTGTCACTGATGTCAACATATACTTCTATGAAGGAACCAGACTGGTAATCACAGTGTACGGATGTTTCAGATGCTATGAAATTAGAAGAGAGTTTAGATGGATGTTGTGATCTTATATCTAAGATCTCATCATTAATGGATGCATATTAAGGAAGATACTGTTGTTTTGGTAAAGACTGGTCACTGGATTGTGATAGTGAGAATTGATAGAGTTAGTCTTTGAGTTTTTGGTATAGATTTCAGAGGGATTGGATTCAAGGTATGCAATCTTGAAGGATGATGGAAGAGGTACTGACAGATGTTCATTGGTCAGTGCAAGGTATAGAATGATTGGTGATGTCATCTGTGGCTTGTGCTCTAGCAATGGCTTATCAGGAAGCCAACTCAAGGAATGAAGTGTGTGTTTTGTTTGGCAAGCATAATTCAAAGATGTTGGTCTTTAATTGTTGTAATGTAATCATTGTAAAATTTTTTATGATACCATGTGTATCTTAGCAAGGACCTCTGTAACTGTCTTTAATTAGGAAAGCCTTATGGGTTGACCTATTCTTGGTAAAATGTAATAAGGTATAAATAAAAGGTCTTTTCTTTGGAAGAGACATGGATGTGATAAGTGTGATATAAGGAGGTTTTGAATTTGTGTCTGTTGTATGTAGAGTAGAGGATTATTGGTGGACTTCATTGGAATTGATCAAGCAAAGAAAGTTGCTGGCAAATAGTTCAAAAGATTGTGTATTTCTTCATATACACTTGTTGCGAACTAGTGAGTTCAGAAGGTGGACTTAACCTTCTTTGGGTAGTGAGCCCTCTTTTGTTCTTGACTCCTAACAGGGTCTATCCTCTAACAAGGACTATGTACTATAGTGTTTCAATAAGCTCCTAAAAGGGCTATATCTTCTAACAAGGATTACTATACTCTCAGTACATCATTAGTGGGTGCTAATTCCCATCAGGGTTTTTACCTTTAATAGGGTTTCCGCGTAACCAAAATATTGTGTTATTGTGTTGGCATTCATTGTGGTCATTGGATCTAATATTGATAAGCTTAAAGTTTAAAGTTTTAATATTTTGTCATACAACTGATTCACCCCCCCTCTCAGTTGTATTGTGGACTCTTAATCCTAACACTTCTGATGCAAAGGCATGATCTAGGTCTTCATTTATTATATCATCTTCATCTTGTCTCTCACTAGGTGTTAAAGATTTTTGTTTCCATTCATCAACCCATTCTGTATTCTCACATTCTTCCCATTCACCTGCAAAACAAAATTGACAAAAATATGTAAGCTCCCTAGTCCATATAGTCCAAGTGTTAGAATTAGAACTCCTAAATGAATTCCATTTAGCTGATCTGATGATTGTATTACAATCATATCTTGAAAGGATATTCTTCTCTTCAACTAGCCAGAAAAAATGTCCGATTGTAGAGTTTTGACTTGATCCTATAGACAAACTTCTTTTACACCATTCAACAATTGCACATGCATCTTTAAATTTTGATTTTTCTTCAAATTTGAGTTGCTCTCTACAAAGGGCTCTCTTAACACATGCACCGGAACCTTCATGTTATCCCTTCCCGTGTTCAGCCTAAAAAAAACTCTAGATATGTTGGATATTTATTTTCTTATGCGTCCTACTCAACCAATAAAACATTCTAGCATTCTTAAATTGCCCTGTGCAATTATTTGACCATATTAGATGTTGTGTTATATGAATTTGTCTGTCCCTTAAATTTTCATAAAAGGTCTTAAAGCAATACTGGACAAACTCTGATGAGTGTAACTTATTATCACTCATATAGAAATGGTACTCTCTCAATATTTTATGATCCTCTTCTGTACTATCAGGTGCATGTCTATAGACAATATGAACAAAAATTGTTACTTGAACTGAATTATAATATTGTGGTTGGATCTCATCTTGTGGTGCAAGCGTGTAGTTCTCTGCAAAGTCAACAACTAAAAGTATACTACAAATTGGAAATGTATTCTTGCATATGCAAAATTTTTCATTAATCCATCTAGAATTGTGAGAGTGTTTCACATATTTAGGTACGACCTTACTCTTGAATTCATTCATAAAAGTATTAACACTAAGTTTTTTAGTTATTAGGTCACACCATTTTCCAACTTTTCCATCCTTCAATGGATACTCAACAGTTTTAAATCTTTGTACATCAATTAATTGTTGTCCAAAATCAAATGAAATATTTTCATGCAAATATTCATCTAATAATGTAAGATTGCCACATACATCACATACACTAGAAACACATGCATTCAAAAGATAAAATTGCTCATTAGGTGGGTTAAAAAACAAATTTGATATAAACTCCTTTATAGTTTGAGGTGGTATATTTATACAACATTCCTCCAACATTTCATTAGTATGCATAGTAGAATGTATAGATCAAAAAATATCATAATGATAATGAAATTGAACATGAGTTTTGCAACAACATGTGATTCTTTCTTTGTTAATCCTTACATACCATGGTTTACATTTTTCAAAAGATCTTTGACTAATACTAATAGTTAACACCTTATCATCCACAATTTTTTTATACAATTCTATTTGAGTCATATCTAAAAGGTGTTTTGGATGTGGATCACAAACTTTTGAACTGACTCTTAATTTAAGAACATCTCTGGCATTAGGGGATACTCTTGTATTATCTTGCCAAAAATTTTCAATCAAAGTTTTGACTTCACCAGTAAGTTTCATGTCAGACCTTGGGAGTCTACCACTGAAGGTCCATAAATGGTTTGCCGGATCACTTTCAAAGTTAACTCTTCTCTTTACAATGCTTGTTAAAGTTTTACAATGAATATTACAATATCCACTTATGTTTGAAATCATTCTTTTATCAGTAGTAGTTTAGTTTACTAAAGCTGTTGTTATTGCTCGTCGTGCCACATTACTATCTTTAGAACAACTTTTCTTTCCAATTGTGTCAAAGGCACTAGCAACAGTTGATACAACTTGTTTTAGAGACTCATCCTTCTTCTTGGTTTTCACATAAATGTCTAACCTCTTCATCACTTTTTTCATTTTAGACATTTTAATTAATTGTAACATTAATTGACATTGAAACCCAAATTTCTTATTATAAAAAAATTATCTAAACAATCTACTCATGTGTGTCCTAATCTGTCTCCATGAAACAAAACCACGTAGATTGTCTAGAACATCATTTTTTATTTGAAATTGTTCATTTATTTCACTATCATTCAAATGATTTTCTTTCTTAATTGGTGTTTCTATGTCTACATCTACATTGTTGATTTCAATCTTAATTGGTGTTTGATTTTCAGTTTCAATTGGGGTTTGACTTTTAGTTCCTTTATCATTATGATTAACATTACTAATTTCTAAAATTTCACGTGCAATTAAATTTGTTAATTTATTTTCAGGAATAAAATTTAAATCATTTTTAGTGTAACCTACTTTTAGCAAATCATGAACATCTTTATTAGAATAAGTTGTAACATTTGGATGTGAAGACATACCTGTATCCAATACTGGATTAGAAGATGCACCCGAATTTTCTTCTTCAACCTCTGTAGCCATTATGGTGTCTTCATTGTCCTCCTCTTCTGAAATAATTGTTAAACTCGATGCTCCAACATTATTCAGGTTTTGAAGTCTTTCTCTTCTTTCTCGTTGTCATTTCGCCTCCTTCTCTCTATTTTCTGCAACCTCCTCAGATGTCAGAACCTTCATTGGCCTCTTTCTGCGTCACTTTGATCCCATTTTTTGCATGAAGATTTGAGTTCAAACAATTTTTTTTGAATGCCAGATCCAAAACAAGATAAAAGCACAGAATGTTGATAGAAATATTTTGTTTTCCTGGTACGGATCGATAAAAAAATGATTGAAAACTCGTCAATCATTGAGATTAGTCCCACAGTTCTATTTTTTGGCTGCAACGACTCTTTATGAAATGAGCGCCCATTATTTAAATCAAAATAGGCGTATGTTTTGTAGTTTCACAAAATGGGCATCCATTTTGTAGTTTCACAAAATGGGCGCCCATTTTGTGAATTTAAAAAAATGGCACCTGTTTTGTAAATCTATGAGTGGGAACCGTACCCACTGGCTTGGGTTTTGGTTCAGGATAGGCTTGGTGGGACCAAGCCTATGCTTGACCCTACAAAAAAATGGCTAAGGCATTACAGAATAAAATTTTTGCCTTGCCATAATTTTTTGGACACCTTCTCAAATGAATTTTTTGATAAAACAAAAACCCATTTTAGCTCTTATTGTGCAGATTATAAAAATATAAATTTTATAGTGATATAATAAATTTTAATATTTTTACAATATTTATTAAGTCAATGTGGTACCTAAACTTGAAATACTAAGGTTAACTAAAACTTTAATAACTTTTTTAATTTTATGTTTTTTTAAAAATGAGTTATATGATACCAATCTACATAGAATTTTCTTCAAATTTTTTAAAAATTTTTTTGAAAAAAAGTGAAGTTATCATCAAATTATGGTGCCCATAGACCAGAGGTTTCAAAAATGTACTTTATAGTCAATTAAAAATTAATTAAAAAAATAAGATAAAATATTCTGACCAATCTTCAGTGTTTTAGGTACCTTTTCCCAAAAGAATTCACAAAAATACATTCATTTACTTCAAAAAAGGGTGTTCATACACGTGCCAGCTGTGGTCCCGAAATAGGCATTTTGAAAAAGTGATTTTTAAACATGCCTACTAAAATTCTGTTTATACCATGTGGGTATTGAAATAAATTACATATTTGAAAACTAGACTCCGAGCACTAAATTTTATATTGCTCAAGTTTTCCAAGATTCAATCTTTAAGTGCCTCAAATTTTGACATCAATTGACATAAATTTTGAAAAATAGAGAAAACATTTCCACTTTTTGGCCAAAAGTGGGACTCAACTTCTTGCAGCCACCCATCAAATAGAGTTGATCTCATCTCTAAATAAGATAATTGGAAAGAATAAGAAGGTAAAAATCTTGGAAGGAATGTTACTTGAGGTAACCAGCAAACTTCACAGAGTGATATCAACTCAAGTTAGAGGTTGAGCCCCAAGCTAAGGCAAAAGAGGTAATGAAAGCTTTTGACACTGAATTCATTAATTTATCATATATTGCATCAGTCAAAGCTCAAGTAGCCCATGATGCAAAATTATTTCAAGTTATGTGTCAAAATATTAGAAATGATCTAGACAATTTAGATGTATGTATAAAAGAGTTGATGAGATGTTTAGAGAGAGGAAAAGCATTGTACATCTAATGTACACTATCCCACAACCACTCAATAGAAATTTTAGAGAAGATAAAGAATAAAGAAGAAAAGTTGCAAGCGACAATAAATGATTTGCAGAGTCCTAATGTAAAAATCATAGATATTGAGAAGCAAACAAGCAAAATCTATGATGAAATAAGACTTCTTGAGGATGAAAAAGAAAGAAAATTGAAGAGATTTGCTCTACTTAGAGAACATCTATCAATAAAGATTAGTAATGTAGAAAATCAACTGGAAGAATATCTTTCCTCAAAGACATCATATGGAAAGTTCACATATGCAAACCTAAAGGTAGTTGAGATGGCATCTTATGGATTATGCACATTACTCAACGTTTCTGATATAGTCAAGAAGACATGGGACAATGAAATAGAAAATCTGAAGGAAAATTTTGCAGATTATGTAGCAAGTCTTCCAACTTTGCAGCATTGAGATCAAGGAGGTAAATCAAATTTTGACACTTATAGAATTGACACCTTTGTCATTATTGTCAAAGGGGGAGTAATATAGTATGAAAATTGTATATATTTAGAAGATATAGATATGTAGAATATTATGAAGTATACTCTTAGGGGGAGTACCATTTTGGAGAAATAAGTAGACATGTATAGACATGTATGATCCACAGTTTTTTGTAATGGCCATATAATAAAATATTTTTGTTTTGGGGACTTAGCCAATTTTCCCATATGTTGCCACTAATGACAAAGGGGGAGATTGTTGGAAATTTGGCTAAGTAGGTTATCGCAATGTTGTCATTATGGAAACATATACTCAGCATTAAGATAGCATGATCGAAAGAATAAAATTTGTATGAGAGCACTTGAAAATTGTCTAAGTATAATAGTGATTACCAGTCTTCACAGAGACAGTTTTGATTAGCGATGTTCACAGAAGTAGGTTCTATGCATGTGCACTCAAACATAGATCATTCTATGTATATCAAAGCTACATCTGAGAGTGCAAGTTTGTACGACATGTACAGAAAAAGATATTAATGTTTTACAAAGACAGTGTTGAGTCGACTAGAATAGAGCAGCAGTTAGAATATGATTATATTGAGTTAAGGGATTATTTTATTTATCAAAATAATGACTTAACTGATTAGGGATGACATCCTAGATATTAACCCTAAGACAACATATAATGAATTTATGTTTTGAGAAGAGTATGATGTATTGTAAGCTGACATGAAGTTATTTTGTAATAGCTTGTATATAAGTAAGAATAATGTAATGTGAAGTATACAACAATTGTAAGAAGTTGGCTTATGATATGTTTGATGTGAAATTGTAAGTTGTAAAGAAGAAAAGAAGAAAGTACTATATATCAGAGCGAAGAGCCTATAAAGCTAGATCGGAATAATAAAGTTATTTAGTAGTAGTAAAAGGTTTTTGTATCTTACCTTTTATATCTAAAGTTATCATTGTATATTACATGTTTGGAAAGTGAGCTCATCTTGCAGAAATCTATGTTTTGTAATAACAACTCCTAACAAGGTTGAGGCTTCTAACAAGGCCTAAAGTCCTTTAACTAGGACACAGACACTATATGTATGTAACAGACTCCTAACAGGGTGAACATCCTTAACCAAATACTTTTGATTAGTGGATCAGTTGTGGGTATCATCCCCACCAAGGTTTTCCCTTGGCTAGGGTTTCCTCTAGAACAAACATGGTGTTATGAGTTCATTCATTTTATTGTTATGCTTTTTATTCAGTTTACTTAGTTTAATTTCTTATGCAAGCTACAAGTTAATTTCATATATCAATAATTGGGCAAAAGTAAAAGTTTGTGAAATATTGATTCGGCCCCCTCTTAGTATTTCCTATTTTTAACAAATAGTGATTGGGTTATAGCGATCTACCTTTTGAAGTGGAAAATATCTTCAATGATATCTGGCCTTAGATCCAAAACAATGTTGTCAATCTTATTTTTTACCACCTTCTCATCTTCTACATAGTGCTCTACCAGTGTGAGAATGAGGTCTAGTGAAAGAATAGATATTGGATGGGTGACAACATTGACCAATCTGACCAAGCATAGAGAATTAAATTTTGGAGACAAGTTGTTTGGTTGGGAACATTGCGTGAGAAAGGCAATCTAGTCCTTTCAGATGATATTAACTTATCAATGGTCTCATTATGGAGGTTTCCCATTTTGGATGAGGTAATGTACCCTATATAATTATACTTAACTAGTTGTAGAGTAGAAATATTTGCAACCTCCATGCAAGTACAATTGTTAGCAATGTATTATTGGAATTTATGTAAAATTATTCTAACCTTAAACCCTAATTTAGCAGGAAAACTGACCAAAGGGAACAACTAAATGACCCAATTAGGTAGGAAAAACTAAGTCCCTTGATTATTCTGTGTTTTGGACCTTCATAGTTTGAAACTGTTATCAAATTGTGAAAGACTGAAAGGCTGAAAATATTATTGGATAGTACAAGTAGTTCTTGGTGGCGCATAGTTTCAGCATGTGAACTCATTTTTGACATGCGGAAGTGCAGATATTTGAAAGTGAGAATGATGTGAATCAAAGTTTTGTAGTATCAATGTGCTAAGGCATTGAAAAGTCCAAAACTATGAAAGAAGTTAGAAGGTTTTACAATGCTAAGGCAAGTTTGAAGGTTTTGATTGGGGTTGCAAAGTTATAGAGTGTTTGCAAAGTTATAGAGTGTGAAGAATTTTTCGGCATTGAAAAGTCCAAAACTATGAAAGAAGCTAGAAGTTTTGTGAAGGACCGCAATGTCGGTGTATGAAGGGTAGGGTGATGTGTGAAACGCTGAATGTACGAAAATGAATTTGTTTTTAGTTTGTTGCTTGTGTTGTTTGGAGAGGAAATTTTTGTTATGTCAATGTTTGAAACTCTGAAAACATCGAAGGAGGCTCTTACACTTTGATTCTAACCTATGAACCAGGCTTTTTTGATCCTCGACCCAAAAACCTAAAAGAAACCCTAAAACTATGAAAATAAAATGACCTGAAACACACAAACCCTAACCTTCCAATGGAAAGAGATGACAAAATGGAAACTCACCTTGACAAAGAGAAAAAATGAAGGAAAATATGTGATGGAAAAGCTCAAAGGTGCACAAAGACAAGAACTAATGCCAACGCATTTGAAGCTTGAAAATAATGAAATCGTAGAAGTGAAAAGAAAAGAACACAAAACCCCCATTTATAGGCCGGAACCCGAATGAGATCAGCAATAATGGGTTTCAGATTTTCAGACCTTCCCAGTTTGACAAATCCTTTGGGCTACAAAATTTTGAAAGTCCAAGCCTCCTGAGGGTTTTTGGTCCTTTGGTGTTTCATGGTTTTGAAGATAGAGAAACCTTCAAAACCATGAAACTTTGAAAGATCAAAAAAGGGAGGCTAATAAAGGGACATTTGGCCTAACAACACAAAACCAAAAAAATCCGAAATGATAAAAAGGGACCTAAGAGAAAAACACAAGAAATAAAAGAGTGATACACAACTATCAGGAGCTCAAGGAAGGACTCACAATTTGGCTCACCGAATTTGCCTACTCTGAGCGCAAAACAAAAAAAAAAAAGACCCAAAAAGAAGGAGGGGGGGGGGGGGGGGGAGGGCATTAGGCTAAGAAGCCAAAGTGGGGTGTGTCTTGTGGAACCACAACACCTTGATCTATTTATATTTGCTAAAATTCAGTTAGCTTGATGGTAATGATTGCAGGAATAGGTCTCTACAATTATTACCACCCTTTGAATCATATTCTTCCTCCTTGTGCATCCCATGTCAACATTTACAGACCTATGTGCATTACCCTTTATCCATGTTTCTTTTATTATGTTTCCACCTTCTTCAAATTTAGCCATGTTAAACCAAAATGCCCTTTCCTCTTTATATTTTGGTCATATTAATTAGGGTTAAATTATTTATAAAAAGACTATATAAGTTCCATCCATATCAATTTTTTTAGATGGAATGTTCAATTATTATTTTATACAAGTTATATTATTATATCTATATCATTTCTAATTTATTTTCTTTATGGTTTTTATTATATTTTTTATGTCTATTTATTATTATATGTATTTTCTACTAGATCTTTTTTTATATATTGTTTTATTCTATATAAATTATTTAATAATTTATCATATATAATTTATTTTATATTATATATGTTTTTTTAATAGTTAATTATAATAATTCTGAGGTTCAGTAATGTTTATTGAGTGGTATTAAAATTTCATAGTCCATTTCTGACAAGGTACAAGGTTACATAGAATTGAATAAATTTTAATTGACATTGTATTACTAATTGCAAAAATATAAATAATTATAATGACTATGAAATTTCAATTTGAGGAAAATGATAGTTTGTCCTATCATATGTTTAAATAGATGACGATGATGATATATTTAAATAAAAATAAATAACATTTTGAAATCTCTATATTGAAATTAAAAAAAATAAAAAATTCTTGTCTATCTTTTGAAAAGTAATACTAATTATGAAAATACAAGTATTTCTAATGACTACGACATTACAATTTGAGGAAAATGATACTTTATTTTATCATATGTTTAAATAGATGATGATGATGATGTGGTAGATTAAAAAAAAAAGAAAAATTTGAAATCTCTATATTGAAATAAAACCAAACAAAAGAATTATAATCTATCCTTTGAAAAGTAATACTAGTTCATGTCGAATTTAAAATAAAATTTTAAATAATGCTAATATTATAAAAGAGAATTCTAATTTAAATCAAATTTTAGGTATTGCTTCTTCTTATGATATTTTGACAAAGAGATCATCTTGGTTGTATGAATAGTAGATATAAGCCTATAATGAGGGTTGTGACATCAATGACAATTAAATAAGCATTACAAATCTACTCTTATAGTTTTCCACAAGTTAAAACTATGGTTATAGTTAGTTTCAATATGTTAATCAATGAAGGTATCTTAGACAAGGTTGATTCTTCTCTATTTAAGGGAATAGATGGAAATCACAAAATTGAGAATTGATTTTCTTAAAGAAGAAATTAATAAAATTGGGGTTGGTCATGGATAAATTGTTGACATAATGATAGATACATGTGATTTAATTGATAAAATGACAAGGAATACTATTTGGTTGAAATAATTGATCAAGCCCTTATCCAACCATTCAACTTCAATTACCCTTCTTTAACAACAAAGATAGAAAACCAAAAGGCATGTGAAATTTCATCCAATTTTAAATATATATAACTCTTATTGCTTTTTTCTAGATATGCACATATCCTTTTACAATTATTAGTAGAGAGAAAAGATCATGCATATTACAATTATTATATTGAAGATATCAATCGTGATGGAGAAGGAACTAGCCAAGAGATAGCAATATGAGCAGATTTGATAGCCATTCAAGTTGCAATATTTAAGATCAAATGTAGTGATTAAATATTTCAAACATTTATAATATTTAGACTTTATTATTGTTATTATTGAAGAAATCAATTTCATTGGAGAAGGAACTAGCAAAGACATAGCAATATCATACATTTGATAGTCATTCGAGTCGACATATTAAGATCAAATGTAGCCATTAAATATTTCAAACATTTATAATGTTTAGAGTTCATTATAACAAGGGCATCGATCTATTTTTTGTACGAGGTTTAAAATTAGAACAAAATATTTATACAGTTACATTTGCATTTAGAGTTAGAATCTTTAGAATTTATAGAGAAATAACATTTTTCATTTCTATTTTTTTGAATATCTTGTGATATTTGTTGTCTTTTCTTATGTTGGGTATAATTGTGGATGGAAACCATTTTTTAACGATGGATACAAATATTTTTCTTAAAATTTACTCACATTTTTATAGAATTTGTTGTGATTTCTTCCATTAAAATCTCTATATTGTCATTTAAAAATATTTTTATCATACTCTAGGTTTATATGAAATGCATTCGAGTCCAAATCTTAATTAAATACAATTTAACTGTCTAAATCTAGATTCTATAACCTTATGTGGCATCCTTCTCACCTATGGGAAAGTAGAAGCCTTAGAACAAGGGATTTGATTTTATTATCAACAACCAAAGCATTTTTTCCCATGTTGTTGAAAGTATCCTAGTTGTCGAAGTATAGAAAATGTGGAAGCGTACACAAGGCACATGAGTTATTTTGGAAAATTTACTAAAGTATCCTAGTTGTTGAAGTATAGAAAATGTGGAAGTGTACACAAGGCACATGAATTATTTTGGAAAATTTTAGTAAATGCATTTAGAAAGAATAAGGTTGGTCAATTCCATATCAAGGATTTGTTTTTTATTGTATATGTAGTAAGGAATCTTGAACATAATATACTAGTAATAGATTTTAGTTATGGAACACCCACATTTCAAGTCTTGTATAATTTTATGAAAAATAATTTGTAATCCTTATATTAGACTTAAACCATAAGATTCATTAGTTTATTTACGTGTTGAATAATTAATTGATAGATGATAAATATTTAACATTATTTCTTTAATAAATTTTAATATGCTCACATTTAATTGTTTATTTTAAACCTTGTTCTATTTATTTACTTTGAAGTGAAGAGTCAATGTTCTATTGAAGAATACTAAAATATTTGGTACAATAAGAGGATTGAGTTACTTATACAAACTTAGGATTATAGTGTTGGTGGAGCATATACATATACATGTACATGTGTATGCCTCTGTGTGTATAGAATGTACACATACAATTTTTTTCTAAAATCAATTTGCATATACAAAAAGCTGAAGTTGCAGATATAAATCAGAGAAAAAAGAAAAATATGAATTAGCGTAAAATATGCTCTACATATGAACATTTTGGAAAAGCAATATGTTCCAAGTTCACATATGTCAATTCTCCTCAGTAATACCAGTCCAATTTATTTATTTAGACTGTTCTAAGTTTGTGCAACGCGGGCTATGGAAAAAAAACAGTCTCATGCATAGAGATTGAATGAACCCTTATCTTATTCAACAATTTAAGAAATCTTTAGTAGTATATAAATGAGAAAATCTCTCAATGGTCGCAGATAAACAAAAGATGAAAAAAATGGATAGGTCTGGGCACCATGGATAAAGTTACCAAAGCTGTTATATCAATGGCCTGCTAGAAAAGCCTGTAGGTCCTGGCACCCTCAAACAAATATATCTTTGTCATAGCAGCTAAAAAATTAAATTTACCATGGTTGGAAAAGCTGTAATGAAGGTCCGAAGTTTTACAAGCTAGCCCGTCATTTTTTCAATGATTTTAACAGTTAGAGAAAAAGTTCATTGGGATAAGGAAGGTATATGATTGAAATGCATCTCGCACCTTTCCCACCATATCTGGTGGAGCACCTTTGAAGCATCAAGTAGAATGCTTAGAAACATGAAAACAATATCAGATCTTTGTATGAATGTTTCATGTAACAAAAGTAGTATAATGTGATGTACTAGGAATCCTATTCTTTTATTCCCTTTTCAGAAAAATGTTCTCAATAACTCATCCATGCATAAAAAGATATATTGCAGTACTAGGTTATTCTTGGAGACTCATTTAAGAGTAGCTAGCTCTTGAGTTACCCACCTGCACTTACTGGGCATAGGAGTACAAAGTGTTCCATGTAAACATGTATTTCTTGTTGCACTCTCAACACACATTATAGCAGTGCTCTCAAAATATGAGGCAATGTATAACGAGATCAATGAACCAAAACCCTATTTCAGGATTTAACAGCCAAAAGTGTAAAAACCAAAAAAAAAAATTCTGCAGAAGAACTTACCACTAAATTTGACAAGAGTTGGCATAAATTCAAGCCAAGGAACTCGATCACAGAAGATGTTCCACAGCCCCAGAAACAGCAGGCACACGGAGAACGCTGCAATAATATTGCACATGCAGAGCCATACATAGCTCATAACCATCGAACACGTCTCACTTGCATATAAAAACCCTAAATGCCATCTGTTTTCATATTTTCATTGTTAATGTCCAGTCCCTGCAAGGACGGTAATCTCTAGGACTGAACACTGCAAACACTGTTTTGGCTCTCTTCCAAATCAGTGTGTTCTCTTGTCTTGATTTTGGAACGACTACTGCAAACCTCCTGCAAAGCTATTCACAGGTGAACAATTAACTTTACAGGAAAATATCCAACAATGAATGTGCAAGTTTGTCATAGTATATAATGAAACATAAATTTATATAACAAATCCTTCATTCTGATTGGTGTGGGCATAAAGTTTAATAACTGTTTAATGTTTAAGGCTTCGCTATAGTTTCCTGCCCTGGCAGGAACTAATAAAATGGAGCTGTTTTCCTTATTTAAAAGATTAGAAATTATTTGAGTTCCTTACCAATATTGATAGAGCGGCAAAAGTTGAACAATCACGTCCTTTAAGTTATCAAAAACACAAAATGTAAAGCAAAATGAATACACACAAAAATGGATTCAACAATGTGTATTAATTTCTGAAATGAGATCTAAATATAGAAGAGAGGGAAGAAACTGGTACCCAGAATAATGGAAAAACTAGATAGTTTACTTCCACTAAATGAGACTGGAGATAAAGTTAACTTTCCCAAGATTACACAGAGGAGGCGAGCTAACTCCCACTAACTTTAGCTCTCTGTGCGACTACTGTCTTGCAAAACAATCCAAATATATTTGACTGGAAAAGCCATTGAGAAGACTTAGGAAAATTCATTCATAGATCTACTAAATCATATACTTTATAACAGTTTAGCATATTAAAAAAAAAAAGGAGGGAGAGAGATATATAAACACAATGGATAATGAGATAACAGAGAATTCCAGAGATCTATGCTTCTCACAAAAGATAGAATTAACAATCCACAGTAAATTGCTTTTGCTATTCCTTCTGCTTCTTACAACTTTATTTCATACTAATAGAAACTTTTGACCATAATTGAGGATCTCATGCTGTCATCCAATACAATTAAATAAACAATCTTTACAAATATATATAGAATGCTCCAAGCCACTAATCTTAAACCTAAGAAACACAATCAAAACTTCTTAATATTGAAAGGACTACAACCCACACAAGGGCCATTGATTTTGCTAGACTTTCTTCTAATCTTCTTTTTCTTTTTATACAACTTTTGCCCACCATATGGGCTTCCAAAGGAAGGAGGAGGGCTGAGAGGCACATCATTAAAACCATGGTGTTCATGATCAGTCTTGGGCTTCCCTGGTTGAGTTTCCCATTGGAATGGAACTCCTTCACCCACATTCACGTTGGATCTGTAATAAACTCTAGAAGAGTACCCATGTGGATCTTCCCTAAGAAGATTGAGGGGGCCAAAGAATTTGTTCTCCACATCTAGGGATCTTCTACTGTTGACACATGAAGATAAATATGAATCAGAGGTTTCAACTGAGATTGACCACCTCGCTGAGCCCTCTAGGGAGTCTTGTCTCTGTAAGAAAGCTCCTACTGAAAGGTTCTGACCCATCATACAAAAACACGAAGAACTGACGCTCAATGGAATAGGAAGCAAAATAAGATTTCATATCTTGGGATAAGGCATGGCAGGTCCGTAGCTTAATGAATGGGCCCATGAATGGCCAAATACAACTGTCGTTTGGTATAGAGAAAAAGAGTGTGTTTATGGTGACTTGTTTGTATTTATTGGGGAGCTTTTGTTTGTAAAGAAAGGCCATTCCAGTTTTATTGGCTATGGTTTGCCCACGTCCATTGGGAGAATTGTTTCAATTCTTCCACCTACTTATGTGATATTGTAGTTGTCCATTGGCCATGACCTAAATTTGACAGCCACCCTCTATGTTACATAATTTATTTTGGATGATATAATTTAGTCTTTCTAAAAATTTTGTTCCATTTTTAATTGCAATAATTCTTAAATAGTGCTATACAATCATTATATTTAGATGTTAGGACAGGCCTCTATTTAGATTCTTTTTGAAGTTATAGTAATTTGTAATATATAGTAATTTTGGGAAATAGTTGAATTATATAACAGACTTTGTGTTCTTGAAATAGAGGTTAAAAATTAAAATTTCATAGGGCGTAAGGTATGTAGGCTTCATTTGTAGTACGAATAGATGCCTAGGTATGTAGGCTTCATTTGTAGCACAAATAGATGCCTAGTCCTATACTACCATATAAGTCATATGTAGACCTACATATAGATTGTCTAGTATCAAGAACTATGAAAGAATACTTCTTTCCTTCTCTTCTATGACATCTTTTTTCATGTAGCAGATTGAAATAGTATGAGGAAGTATTCATTTGAATTAGAAGATTTAGTTGTTATAAGAAGTGGAATTCGAGAATTGTGAAGAAGTATACACATATATTAAAAGTTGTTCTTAGGTCAGTTGTTATAAGTAGGAAAGTCCAAATATTATGAGGAAGTACACTCTTAAATTAAAAGTTATTTTTTTGGCTAAGTTATTCTAAGTAGAGAATCCAAATATTATGAGGAAGTACTATATGCATTTAAATAAAAAGTTATTTTTTTGGCTCAATTGAGGGAATTTAGTACATTAAAGTCACCCAAACATTCAAGAGATGTAAACCTTGGTAGATGGTGTAATCAAGGAACATATCATCACCCTCAAGAATTGTGTTTAATTGACATTTGAGAGTTGTAAACCTTGATAGATGGTTTAATCAAGGAACATAACCTCATGAATTGTGTTCAACCAATGTAACTGTAATTTGTAAGAATTTTATGTAAATATATTATTTGTAGGAGTATTTTTGTAATTGATCTTATATGATTATTGGTTTTGAGTTTTAGTTTTGAGAGTTTTCTCCATAGTGTAATACTATGTAGTAACAATTATTACAAGGTATTATCAAATAGTCAATGTGAAAATATTTATTATTTTTTTTTGTGGGGGGGATGAAAGTGACCAAGTCACTAAAATATATTATATTAAATAAAGGTGATAAGTACAAAGTGTATCAATCCTAAACTGAAACAATATCAAGATCAAGATCTAGTTTGATAAAAACAAATCCTCATTGATTAAAATTGAGGGAGAGAAGATGGCCTAGAAAAACCAAAATGGTCATCCAACAACTGATAGACATACACGACACTATATAGAGACCAAAAACCACAACACAACAAGCTTCTCATAGCAAAAATGTACATAGAAATAAACACGAGATGAAGAAGAAAACCCAATTACATTCAAGGATTATCAGCCAAATTGCTAGAGCCAGCATCAGGCAACACCAATTTTATTTATAAGGAGTTTTCAAATGGTTGATAGGCAAAACATTTTATAGTCGCCATTAGCCAAGTACTATATATTTATATTTTAAAGCCATTCTATGTCGTGTTTGGCCAATAAGACTACAAATGTTTGTGTTTGTTAATTTTTCTATATAATAATTTTAATTATTGTTACTAGATTTTATCAATTTTGTGATTGTGATAATATAAGAAACATTTTTATAAGAAAGAAGCAAGTTCAAAAGTATTTTAAGGGTAATTCAGAAGAAATGATATTCAAACGTACTAATTTATAAGTTAATTTTAAGGGTTGTATCTTTCTAGTAATAATGTATACTTTTTAAAATATATTATTGAATAAGTCATCTTAGAATGTATAATTCTTAGGAATTAATGAATTATTTGGAATTGTATTTTTTTGTGTTATACACATTATAAAATACATTGAATCTCTTATTTTTTATATTAAAAGCAACAAAAATAGGGTATTGTCCTTTTACACAACTACCCAGAGATAACTAAATACATAGTAGCAATGTATTAACAATATATTAATGATCAACTATGAGTTAAATATTATTATTATTATTATTATATGAGTGTTATATCTTGTACACAATACAATCATTGAATACATAAAGATTGACCAAAACATTGAAATAAATATCAAAATGTGCATCATATACCAACATAAAAATGCATCAATATCATGACTATCCTTTCAAAAAGTTAATATTGAAGAATCATGTTATAGTTAATTGTTAGATCGCTTTTAAAATTTCTCAAAATTACTTTGATATTTTTTTAATAGAGTAAAAAATCTTAAAATAATTTATTTGATATTTTCATTTAGATAACATAAATTCTAGAATATGGAGAAAAAATTAATCTTCAATGAATATTCATTTTTAATATTTTTTAAAGTCAAATTTATAAAAAAATGTCATCATTTTCATAGAAACATTTGTCATTATTTTCATAGAACATCAACTTTTGTCTAAATCTTTTATATTTTAAAATAAACAATACTAGTTAGAGAGGGTTTTCTCACTAGTACATCATATTTATTCTATTAATAAATTTCTCAATGGTCTTGAGTTTGATTATAATAGCATACAATAAATTTTTAAAAAACCTTAATAAACTAATCAAAATAATTTAAAGAACACATTCTAGACTTTGAACTCTAAATAAAGTATTTTCATATTTTCATGAAAGTACTCTTGGTTGAAGAGATTTAATATTGAATCAATTTTCTTTTATGAATTTTTCCTTAAAGAGGTGTTAGTCTACCACATATGTTTTAAGCCAAAAGTGTTTCATTTTTCATTCAAAACATTTTAATAAAAAAATTGCATTTTGACTTAAAACCTAGTTTGAATTTTAAAACTAAATTATATTGATCTTATAATTAGGTTAAAAGGGTTTGTCTGCAATTACTAGAAGTGAATAGTTTTGCTTGAAACAATTTTGTTGGAAAAAGTGGGATACAATAATTAAATTTTAGCTAATATAATATTAATAATAATTTTGCACATCTTAAATTATACAAATATTATTTTAAAAATACAAACTTTAAAATTAAATATAATTCATGATTCAACATGCTAGAGGTCATTATAAAACAATAATATTGGTAAGTGACCTTAACATTTTCTTACCATAGAGTATGACCGTATTAATATAGGTGGCATGTAACCATATCGATGCATTAAATGTCATGAGGATTTCTAAGTCATCATATGTGCTTTAACTCTATTCTTAATATTACTATCATTTTATGAATATGACTTGCTATAGATCATTCTATTATTCATAGAAATTATGTTCAAGGTCACAGCTATTTGGGATGTAGTCCATAAGTTTTTATTGCAAATACATAAATTATAATTTAAAAATATAACTTCAAAAGTCATAACCATACACTAATAGATATTATTAAGAATAACATGTAGTGGTATGTCTTACACATGAGATAAATAGGCAAGGATACCAAGAATAGTTGATAGCAAAAAAAAATATTTGGGCCTATAAACTCAGTTTATTAATGAGAATATATTAAATGTATTTGATATCTTCCTATACTTTATTTAATGATTGACCTTTAAAGGTTGCAAATATTCTCAGTAGGAATTTTTAAGGATGCTTGAATTTAGTGATACATATGTTAACATTAGAAACTCTATTGGTAAAATAAGCAACAAGGATTTTTTCCATTGACTATCTATTGTATGATTGATACATTTTATTAGGTGAGATAAAGTATACCTACTAAAAATGTTCCTTCGATGATAAGTTTAAGATGCTCATACATATTAAACTTATACCTACTCAAATTGTTTCTTAGATGATAAGCTTAAGATGCTCATATGCATTAGGTACAATTTAATGTATCTTATGATTGCATCAATTCGAATATATTTTTCAATTATTGTACAACATCAATAAGATTGTACAACAAAAAACATAATTCCTTTTTTTCAATGCTTCTAATATAAAAACATCTCTTATATTTAAAATATAGTTACCACTCCTTCATGTTCTATATTGTTCATATTCTCATTTTTCCAACAAATCATCCTAAAAATATATATACATGAAAAGATATAAATTAATTGAAAAATCTAATTTAGAAAAATAAAATATATTTTAGTAGTTTTGTATTATTGTATGAGTGGGTTGAAAACTTATCCCATAAAATCTTACACAAATAAATGATTATTTCAAGTGTTTTGTAACCCAAGTTCATACTTATATACTAAATTATTGTGTGAAATATTCTTAAAAATGAAAAAATCAAATTATAATTTTTGGGACTTAGATGGTCAAATTTGGCCCTAAAAATGTTGGAAGAGGTTATAACTAGCTAGGATAGTTAGAGTGCTATGAAGATATTCAAGTTATTTAATTTAAAAAATAGGTTCAAATAAATTGTTGGATCGGAATATATGATCTAAATTTTTTCAATAGGTACAATAATACAAGGTATGCCTCAACTTAAAACAAAAGAGGATTTGAGGCCATACCAAGTAAGCTATTAGGCTTCATTGTCTCTACTCACAACAAAGAGATGGATCCCACTAAAGTTGTGATTATTAAACTATCTCCACTAAGAAATATTAAAAAACTCCATAACCTCCATAAAAAAAGGTACTAGATTTTATTAAGACAAGTCTTGTTAGAAGACCTTTGGTCAAATCAAAGAATAAATTATTATACCACCTGTGTTGATAGAAACCATGGAAAACAAGTACATCTCCACTACACTAATAACCTTTAAAGCATTTCTATGACATCAAGATGAATAGGAGTGGCCATAAATGAGTAGTCTACTAGATATCAGTCAAACATTGGTCATAGACGAACTCCACTACATAGCTATGAAACAAGAGTTCTTGGAGATTTTATTCACCTCATAAAAGCTCTAACATTACAAGTTTAACCGTCACATTCATTTTTTTTTCAAAATTGACCCACTCAAGTATCTTATAGCAATAACTTCCCAACAAGAAATGTGCCTATATAGTGTGTGGTGTATAGAGATCTTGGCTTTATGTGTGGATTACAAAGAGTATATTTTAGTTGATTATAAGGTCGAAGAATGATTAATCATCACTCATCTATAGATCCTATACTTTCCTAATGAACTAATATTGACGCTTGAGGATTCCTCACCTAGAATCTCTACCATTTATGTAACCTCCATAATCCATTATTTTTACCATCCTCCACCCTTCATTTCCTTTATCTCATAGCATACTTATAGTCACTTGACTTTACCATCTCCCCCACCTTATTCCTAACCTAGAACCAAAGATAAAATTTTATTGCATTCATCTTGACCTTCCTAAATAAATCCAAAGATTCTCCCATTTTTCTAGTTCCCTCTACTCTCTTGTCATTATTACTTACCCATACCATTTCTCCTCTTTTCCCACACCCTTATACCAAATAATACCCCTTCAAACATCCTCTTGAAACCCACCTACTATCAACCATCCTATTCTTAATCCTTTTTTCTCTTGCATACCCTACTACTGGACTCTACTCCCTCATATATATATTTTCTCATGAGCTATCACACTAACATTTATCCTAAGGATTTCTAATCCATTTCCCGCACTTGATACTTCTACTATTTTCACTGATTGTATTGAGACCTTACTAGTACCACCATAATACCAAAGATAATCATATCTAAATCATTTGGCCCTTTACTATCCCCTACTTCATTGAATCCTTCACAAACCCTAGTTTTACCATGAAGATGACCCTTACAAGAGTTGAGATATTATACCTCATCTAGTAGTAGAAGATTTATATCCTTTGATACTCCAATCTTTATCCCACCTTCTAGTGTTCTTCCTATCATAGTGACCCCATCCACTCTTTTAATCACACTTTTTGAGGACGTCTTCCTATGTTGCATGGATCTACTCTATCATGAACATAGAAAATGATGAAAAAGGGGGAGGAGAGTCCAAAATCAATAAAGAATATAAAGAACAAGATTTGCTTGATTGTCAAAAGAAACATTAAACATCATGTCTTTTACCAAATGGGCATTAATTCCAATGACAATTGATTTCCTCATGCGAATGTGCATTTTGTCACAATCTTTGTTACTCCTCATGGCACTTGATTCTCTTTTGGAAGTTGGTGGATGATACTATATTTCATTTATATTTTGGTGTGGGAAGTTCCATCTTGACTTGTGTTGTCTTTGACATACAAAAACTGCCTCTGACAACTCAATTGGGTTAAAGCCTTAAGGGTAGCACAACCACTCGCATCCTTAGATCAGATTTTTCATTATCTCTATCCCTACCTCACTAGGAATTCTACTCTAAGAAGTCAAACTTACCTACAAATATCCTATTAAGATATTGACCATTCATTGAGAGTAATCAAATTCTTAACCAAACCTACATATACTTTAGAGATTGTTGTCTTATGTAGTCCATTCTTACTATTCATTTTAGAGAACAAAAGCCGAAAGTGGAATGATTTCACATTGGGGAGCTCATGAGTATCCAGTCTAGGAGTTATTTCCATGTAGGCTTAGCTCATCGAATGATTAGAGCCATAGATCACTGAAGGGCTAACTAGTACGCACAAGCATTTCTTCTTAAGAATTTTATTTACTACAATGAGCTATTATATCTTTAATTTAATGACTTATATAGTGTTAATCACAACACCAAATCTTGATTATATTTTTCATTGATGATCCCTCCAAAGACAAAGGGGGCTCACTTGAAATGCTATGTCATGAGGGAATCTTGTTATTGCATGGACCATTTAGAAGCTTGTTAATTGCTCAAAGTGATCAATGAAAATACATATCATTATTCGAAGGACCCAATATATTATTGTAATTAAATGGTTAACCCAACATAGACAAAAAATAACATAATTGATCTAACCAGAATAATTATTCAAAATGGAAAGAATAATTTTGAGCACCCATCTCCCATTTCCTATTGGTCAAGCATATTTCCATTTACTTAAAGCAATAATCACCTTCTATTTTTTACTTGTTCTCGACATCCTCCTCCAAATTTTGTATTTCATATGTGTTAATTTTATGAAAAGAATAAAATTAAATATCTATTTTAAATTATAAAAATAATCTTTGATAAATACCTAAATATTATATTTAAGTAACGATCTACATCGCACCCTACACATAATTTTATGAAGTCAATATCATAGTCTATAATGCCAAATTCTAAGAACAAAAATTATACAAGAAAAAAAAGTTTCTAGAAATTGAAAATAAACCAGTGTTCCTTCACATTAGTTGATGTCAACAAAATGCACATTATTTATAGTGTAGGCCTGTTTTTCAAACCACTTCATTTAGCATCACGAATAATCTCCAAAACAAATATTATCATGTTTAAAATAATAGAAATCATTTGTATCTTACAGTAATATTTCTTGCTTCAATTATAGAGCATAATTTTTTTATGGTGTGACAATCAACACGTACCCAAAGGTTCTTCACAACTCTAATAGTTATTCTTGGAGTAGGTCTGATAAACCAAAAGCAATTGCCAGCTTTTCACTATTGTGATAGAGAAATAATTCTTTTTCCACTTTTCCACATCACTAAGTATGAAGCTCACACGACTTACTCAATTCTACATAGAGTTTCCATTAGTATCTCACAATAATTTCTCTTGCTTCAATCATAGAGCATAATTTTGTTATATTGTGACAATCAACACATACCCAAAGATTTTTCACAACTCTAATAGTTATTCTTGAAATATGTCTAATAAACCAAAAGAAATTGCCAACTTTTCACTATTACAATAGAAAAATAATTTTCTTTCCTCTTTTCCACATCACTAAATATGAAACTCACACGACTTACTCACTTCTACATAGATGTTTGAGAAAGTAACAAAACTTTTAATATCCACATAAAATGTAGTCACTGCAAATACTCCTAGGCCTATATTCATATGTGATCTGCAAGCACCAAGAAAGCTCAAACACACAAGCACAAAACCAGGTCACAGTTTAGTCAGTATCTTAATGATAGGGTTCAGTATGTCCTCTAAATGATTGGCCAGAGCAACAAATTCAACCATACAAACATAATAATCAATTATAAGTGTAATACAATTAGGGTTCCTCGTACGTACAACCCTCGTCCACTAAACACATTAATATATGCATGCAAACTGAACACAATCACATATTATAATGTCAGAATATGTTCCAGAGTGCTTCATTAAATCGAAGATTCTAAAGGCATTCATGCAAAATCCATTTTGTACATATCCTACAATTAGTCTATTCCAAGAGATCACATTATTGTTCGAGGCATTCTGTCAAACAATTCGCGTGCGCGTCCACATTTTGCATACTTGTCTATTATTTATCATTTGATGTATCAAAGCTCCCATTTTAGCCCAGGCAGGGAGAATGCTGGCGAAGGTTGCATAGATCGTCTATGTTCTATGGTTTCACCAGATAATTGGCGACGGAACTCATTTGCTGCCTTCTCGATCACTGAATCTACCGATGGAGGGATAGATGCGGTATAAACAGGTAAAAGTATATAAATATGGTACAACAACTGAATATTTTTATGTACTTATCAAGTATAGTGGTTGTGTGATTTGTTTGGCATTTATGTTGTCTGCTACGATTGGTAGTTGGATTTGGCTGTGGTGTGGTGTTTCATTTGTTCAATCGATATTTCTAAAATGGAGATGTGATAGATGAACATACCTCTATAATGAGTTTTAAGAAATTGGGGTCGTGAGGAACTATTCCAAAGGACAATGATGAATACTTATGGCTAGAATGAATTCTACATAATTTCTGCAGCGGCATAAGCAACCCTCCTCTACTTGCAATTATAATACCCTTCTAACCATGTAAATTTGTGCTTGTGCTAGGGCACTTTCATGCTTAGTGCCCATAGGGGAATTTGGATCAATTGGAGTTAAATAAGATTATAGTTTGCCCCCTTTCTTTTTAGAGAGTTGAACCAAAATATTAAAAGGATAACAAAATCAAACTAGTTACAAATGCGTAATGAAACTACCATCTTGTTGTTGAGTAGGATAGGACAAAGTTGTCCTATTATTCTCTATATAGTAGTCACCTTATCATTATTGGTTGAGTGCTTCCATCCACCTTGAAGTCTTGAGTCTATAAAGCCTAGTCAATATAAGAGTGTTGAGCTGCCCAAAAGAAGATAGGTTTGTTAATTGTTCATTTGAGGTATGGAGTTGGTCAAACTTAAGAATATTAGTTTTCTATAATTCATTGGAGTTATTTTCAATATTTTTGGTTTCGATTGTGTTCAATTTTTGAATAACGTTTCGGATCACACTTTGTGATCCATCATCAGGACAAAAAAAGAAAACTAGAAAGCTCAAAAAAATGTAAAATAAGCAGATCTCACTAGGAAAAAGAGCAAGACCAAGACTAAGAAGAGAAGGGGGAAGGGGTGCATGAGGAACAAAGAGAGAACTAGAAAGGAGAACGAGGGTTAAACACCAAAAAGAGAGGGAAGGCAAATAAGTCAAAGGAAAAGGGGAAGGGGTGCACAAGGAACAAAGAGAGAACTAGAAAGGTGAAAGAGGGTTAAACACCAAAAAGAGAGGGAAGGCAAAGAAGTCAAAGGAGAGAAAAAAATAATAAAAAATAAAATAAAACCAAGGAGAGCTAGAGGGCCCACCTAAACTTGAAACAAAAAGAAGAAAAATACTAAATAAATAACCTAAAAAGTAGAGAAAAGGGGAAAAATCAACCCACACTAAAAATTAAGAAGGTTAGATAAATACAAATGACAACTAGGCACCAAAAAGAATTTAAAATAAATAAAATCTAAGACAAAGAAAAATAAAAGACATTAAACTAGAAGAAAAATAAATAAAAGCCAAAGGTACAAAGAACAAACCAAAAGAAAAGAAAATGAATGGAATAAAATAAAAATGAGAAAAACTAGAAAAGGAGGAAAATTAAAGAAAAATCAAAATTAAAAAGAGAAAATAAATAAATAAAATAAAACTCATATAGATATAGATATAGATAAGAAATGAACAAAAAATGAAAGAAAGAAAGTGGGAGGGGAAGAACTACCACAAGGGACCAAACAGAAACAAGGGATGCCTAGAAATGAAAGAGGGGAAAGACCGGGACTAAGGACGAAGGAAACATGACAAAGAGAGGGGAAAAAAGCGAGAAGAATGCAGGAGGGGGGAGGGGGTGGCGCACAAGCTAGGGACAAGGGCTAGAATTTATAAGGAAGGATAACAAGGGTTGCCACGATGGACTCAAAATCCACCCTTCATCCCAATTGAGATTGGAAGGGTGATTGTCGATTTCAATGGCATCCTTAATTTTCAACTTGCAAAAATTATCTTCCTTAGACAAGATTTGAGGGCTCTCAAAACAGATGTGATGCTTGGTGGAGGAAGAGTGGTATTCATGAGATTATTTGAAGACCTAATAATGCCTAATATCAGTACAATGCTCCTTGATTTGGGTGTTAAATGATCTTCCTTTCTCGCCAATGTAAGGGACACCGCAACAGAAAATAATTTTGTAGTCACCAGACTCATTAAAGACGTCTTTTGGGTCTTTGAGGGAAGGCGTTTAATGCTTCATCGTGAAGAAAGGTTTGAAGTTACACTGAAAACCTTTCTTATGGAGGATTTTGGAAATTTTTTGAGATAAGCCTTCAATGTAGGGCAAGGCCAAGGAAATGATGGTTGAAGGAGGGGAAGGTTTGGAATTGGAAAAGAATTGGAGTCTCATTTGGTTGAGAGCCTTAGATATTTTCTTGTTTAGGTACCCATTCAATCCAAATATATTACACAAATGGTCAAGTTCCTCATCTATGTAATCTTCATCACAAATAAAGTAGGCTCTCATGGTAAGGTATTTGAGAGAACCATTTTTTTTACTCAGGTGGTGATAAGAGGAGTGCAAATAACAATTGGTGTGGGTGGATTTGTGGAGAACTCGTCAACCAAGCAACCCATCTACTTTCTTGATGAGAAAGATATCGAGAAAAGGCAGCTAGTTGTCAGACTCAATCTAGTTGGTCAAATTTATCTTTGATTTGGCTTTGGATTTGACATGAAGGGACTCTTGTGCTAGAATGATGTCTTTTTTTATGGATGTTGGCAGTGATCGTTTGGACTGGGAGGTTCATTTGTCAAGGGATTAGGATCTATAGGGATTGATAGATTAGGGATAGGATAGTGATGCAGGAGCATCTCGGGTCCTCGACAATCCTGTGTCACCAAAAAGAAGTTTGATGTTTTCAGTGTTGCTTAGTTCCTTCTTTGACTGAGTTGGTTTGGTGTTGCTTGGTTTCCTTTGTTTACCAGTGTTGGTCAGTTATCTCTCTGGCGCTCGATGAATTCCCCTGGCCCTTGGTTATCCTTGCTTACCGAGTTATTTATTTTAGATTTCTGTTGAGGCCGACTCTTGCATTTATTATTGGTCATGAATTTAATGTTGGTACCCATCATTGGGAAGCATGTGGACCTAGATCTGGTCGTCCCTTTCGCTAATGTGGATCTGAAGGCTGACTTGTTCGGTAGCCTCTTATATAAATGTAGTTGTTTGGTTTGCGTTTAGAAGTAAGTTTTAGTTTTAGAAGATAGAAGATTAGAGATTGTTGGCAGATCCTCACATGTTTGAGGACTTCTATACTTGATTGTAATACCTGGCCTAAACTAGGAAGGCCTTACAGGCTGGCATGTATGAATCAATTTGAAGATAATATATCAAAGGATATTTTCATTCTCTCTCTCATTGGTTGTGTTGTTGCTTCTGCATGTTGTTCTACAAGGTGGATTTGGTTAGGGTGTGCCTTTGGCCCCTCTCCCTGTCTACCTGTGCATCAGGTGGTATTAGAGTGAGGTGAGATCTAGATCTAGGTTTGTAAATCTAGGTTTGAAGGTTCCTTGTGAAGCAGTAGTTGAATTGTTGTGGGGTAGCAGATTGCGATCTGGCCTGCAATTGCAGAGGGTTTTCAAGATGGTTCAGGGGAGGTGAGATGCGGATCCAAGATTGGCAAACATTTTGAGACAACTTGTTGATAGATTGGAAGCTTTTGAAATAGCCTAGAGAAGAGGAAGACATTTTGAAGATGTTAGTGATGATGAAATTGAAGAGGAAAAAGGTGATGTAGAACTTGCATCTGCAATGGATCAAGGTGAGGAAAGATTATTGAAGGCTTTGACAAATCTGAAGTCTACACTACACTTTAATCCTCCTGAGTATAGTGGAAAATTGGATTCTGATGAATTGATGGACTGGATCACCGAGATGGAGAAGTACTTTGAGTATGAGAATGTATCTAAGGAAAAGAAGGTGAAAATTGCAAGAACAAAGTTGAAAAGTCATGCATCCTTATGGTGAGAACATCTACAGTTGGACAAAAAAAGGAAAGGAAAAGACAAAATCAAGGTATGGAGTAAAATGGTGAATAAATTGAAATAGAAGTTCTTACCTTGTGTTTATTAGATTAACCTAGTTAGGCGAATGTAAATTTTGAAGCATAAAGATAGCTTGGTAAAAGAATATAGTGAGGAACTCTATATACTAGATATCAGATCTGGATATGAAGAAGATGAGGTGGAAAGAATTGCTAGATACCTGAATGGTTTGAGAGTTTCCATCCAAGAAGAAATCAGTTTGGTCAAATTGGAGAACATTGAAGAGGCTTATCAATTTGCATTGAAAGCTAAAGAGAAATTGAACAAGAGACATGAGCAAAGACAAAGAGGTAGAGGTGGTAGATTCCCTAGAGCAAGAGGTAGATCTTATGGTGAAAATAGTAGATCTGAACCTGAAAAGACAACTCTGGATAAAGGCAAGACCGAGTGGAAAGGTGAAATTTCATCTAGAGGCAGAGGCGGTAACTACTGAGATGGATATAATAGAGGTGGTTTCCAAGGAACTTGTTACAATTATGGAGAAGAAGGACATAGATCATTTGAGTGTACACATGTAAGTAAGAAGGTTGGTAACAGTAGAAATGCTTTGTTGCAAGAAGAGTCACCGAATGAACCTGAGAAGGAAAATAACTTGATGGTAAGGAGAGAACTTTGGAGTGAAAGTAATAAGGAAGATCCAGTAAGAAAAAGTTTGTTCAAGAATAGATGTAGAATTTTTGATGAAGTTTGGAAGGTAATAATTGATAGTGGTAGCTTGTAGAATCTGGCATCTGAGGAAATGGTCACAAAGTTGTAGTTGAAAAGGTTGGAACATCTGAAGCCCTATCAGATTTCATGGATCAAGGATGAGCATACACTCTTGGTAAGTGAATAATGTTATGTGAATTTGAAAATTGGAAAGTAATATGATAAGGTGTTGTGTGATATCATGCCTATGGATTGTTGTCATATTTTGTTGGGTAGACCTTGGCAATATGATAAACATGCTATATATGATGGGAGATTGCATAGATATACTACTTGGGCTGATGGAAGAAGATAGATCTTGTTGCATTTGATTGAAGAACCTATTAGTAATGTTTTCACATTTGTGAAAGTTTTCTTGATGGAAGGAAGAAATTTTGTTAAGGATTTGAAAAAGAATGATGTATGTTTTGCTATGATTCCTAACAAACTGAGTAAGAAAATAGAGGATAGTGTCCTTGAGGAGATTGATAAGTTACTGACCAAGTATAGTGAAATCATTTCTAATAATGTACCTAATGGTTTTCCACTAAAAAGAAGCATTGATCATTGTATGGATCTAATCCCTGGAGCTAGTTTACCGAATAAGGCACCACATCGATTGACACCTACCAAGAATCAGGAATTGAACCGACAGATTCAAGAATTATTGCAGAAAGGTTTGATTAGAGAAAGTTTGAGTCCTTGTGCAGTACCTTCTATATTAGCACCAAATAAGAATGGAGAATGGTGAATGTGTACTGATTCCAGAGCAATCAACAAGATAATAGTAAAATATAGGTTTCCTATACCGAGAATGGATGACATAATGGATAGTTTTATTGGAGTGAATTATTTTACCAAAATTGATTTGAAAAGTGGGTATCGTCATATTAGAATCAGAGAAGGTGAAGAATGGAAGACTACTTTTGAGACAAAAGAAGGTTTGTATGAGTGGCTGGTTATGTCTTTTTCTTTAAATAATGCACTAAGTACTTTAATGAGATTAATGAATGAAGTTTTGAAGAAATTCTTGGGTAAATTTGTGATTGTATATCTTGATGATATTTTGATATTCAGTAAGACCAAAGAAGAACATTTTTTGCATGTTAGGAAGGTATTGCAAAGGTTGCTAATAAATCTGAAAAAGTGTTCATTCATGAAAGAGGAGATTGTGTATTTGGGATTTGTGATTTTAGCTGATGGTTTGAAAATGGATCCTGAAAAGGTTGAAGTTATTTTGAATTGGCCTACACCTAAGAATACTAGTGAGGTAAGATCATTTTATGGTTTGGCAATTTTTTACCTAAAGTTCATTAGGAATTCCAGTTCAATATGTAATGCTATGACTGAGACTATGAGATGAGATAAAAGAGAATTCAAGTGGACACATGGAGCTAATAAAAGTTTTGAGACTTTGAAGTAGAAGGTTGTTGAGTTGCCTATTTTGGCATTACCTAATTTCAATAAGGTATTTCAAGTGGAAGTGCAATTGGAGTTTTATTGAGTCAAGAAGGTAAACCTGTTGCTTTCTTTAGTGAAAAGTTGAATGATGCAAAAAGGAAATATTCTATGTATGATCAAGAATTCTATGCTATTTTTTAAGCACTGAAGAAATGGAGACATTATTTGATACTGAGTGAATTTGTGTTGTACACCGATCATAAGGTTTTATAGTATTTGGGTAGTCAGAATAAGTTGAATCAAAGATATATGAAAGGGGTTGAGTATTTGCAGAGTTATACATTTGTGATAAAGCATAAGAGTGGATTCACTAATCGAGTTGTTGATGCATTGAGTAGAAGAAGATCTTTGATGGCCGAGATGAAAATTGAAGTTCTTGGCTTTGATGACATGAGAGATTTGTATGAAATTGATCCTAATTTTTTTGAGTCGTGGAGAAAGTGCAGAGAACCTATTCAAGATCAACTGAGTACTAAATGGGATGAATATTTTATGCAAGGAGGTATGTTGTTTAAGGGAATTTAGTTGTGTATATCGAGAGGAGCAATGAGAACTAATTTGATAAAGGAGAAACATAGTAGTGGTTTGGATGGACACTTTGGTGTTGATAAAACATTGAATTTTCTTAAGGAGAAATACTTTTGGCCATAGTTATATAAAGATGTTCAAAAATTTGTGAAAAGTTGTGGAATTTGTCAAATTGAAAAAGGAGTAAGTCAAAATACTGGATTGTATACACCGATTTCTATTCCTGAGAAACCTTGGATTCACATCGGTATGGATTTTGTTCCTAGCTTACCGAAGACAGTAAGAGGTAATGATTCTATATTTGTTGTTGTGGATAGATTTTCTAAGATGGCACATTTTATACCTTGTAGAAAGACATCAGATGCATTACATGTAGCAGATCATTTCTTTAAGAAAATTTTTAGATTGCATGGATTACCAAGGAGTTTTATCTCTGACCGAGACAGTAAATTTGTTGGATACTTTTGGAAAACTCTTTGGAGAAAGTTTGGAACTGAGTTGAAATATAGTTCTACATTTCATCCACAAACTGATGGACAGATAGAAGTTGTGAATAGAAGTTTACGAAATCTTTTGAGATGTTTAGTTGGAGACACACCAAGTAATTGGGATTCTGTGTTGGCACAAGCAGAGTTTGCATACAATAATTCAGTGAATAGGAGTACTGGAAAAACACCTTTTGAGATTGTAAATGGCATACAACCAAGAGGTATATTAGATTTGAGGGATATTGTTGATGAAAGAAGGAGAAGTGCTGAAGCAGTGAAATTTTCTGAGTACATGAAGACATTGCATGAAGATGTGAAACATAAGTTGGAGAAATGTAATCGGAAATACAAAGACAGAGCTGATGGATCAAGAAGACATAAGACTTTTGCAGTCGATGATGAAGTGATGGTTCATTTGAAGAAAGGAAGATTTCATGTTGGAACATATGGGAAGCTGAAAATGAAGAAATTTGGCCCTTGCAAGATTTGGAAGAAATTTGATAGTGGAAATGCATATGAGATTTAGTTACCTGATGACATGGATATATCACCTATTTTCAACATTGCTAATTTGTATGACTATCATGAGTCAGATGAAGAAATGATAGTACCGAATGATTATCCTAAGAAATAAGTAGAAGAAGTTGAGCATATTTTGGAGCAAAGAATTGGCAAAAGTACAAGAGGAAAATAGTATATGGAATATCTCGTAAAGTGGACCAATATATCAATTCAAGAAAGTTCTTGGATTTCATAGTCTGATTTGGATATAGCTTGAATCATACCTACTAAATGATTCTAAGAATCATTTCCAAATAACCCCATGTGTCTCATGTGGGAGCATCTCAGGTCCTTGGCAATCCTGTGTCACCAAAAAGATGTTTGATGTTTTCAGTGTTTCTCGGTTCCTTCTTTGACCAAGTTGGTTTGGTGTTTCTCAGTTTCCTTTTTTTACCGGTGTTGATTGGTTATCTCTCTGGCACTCGGTGAATTCCCCTGGCACTCGGTGATGCTTGTCTGGCACTTGGTTATCCTTGCTTACCGAGTTGTTTATTTTGGATTAATGTTGAGGCTGACTCTTGCATTTATTATTGTTCACAAATTTAATGTTGGTACCCATCATTGGGAAGCATGTGGACCTAGATCTAGTCATCCCTTCTACTAATGGTGGATCTGAAGGTCGACTTGTTCGGTAGCCTCTTGTATAAATGTAGTTGTTTGGTTTGAGTTTAGAAGTAAGTTTTAGTTTTAGAAGATAGTGTTAGGAATGAATGTTGAATATATCCTATGGGGGAGTATTAACAGCCATTATGTAGCAGTTATTGTTGCATTCATGACTATGATTGTAATTGATGTCAACACAGTGATCTACTAAAGATTAGCAAAGAAGCAGACAGTGTTTGAGTTAGCGCACTTGGGATATTGAAGATAAAGCTATGTGCAATTGAGGACTTATTCTATGATGTGTTATTAGATTGTGATTAAGAGTGCATACAATAATTCATTTATTCTTAGAAGTTATGAGGAAATCAGTGGAAGCAGTATTCAAGTAGTTTTCCTGAGTAGCGGTTTGTGGAAATCGAATGATATCTCCTAATCGGGATGGAATCTGGTTTTGCACAGTTAGAGAGCAGTTGGAGACATGTTGATAGTGACATGATTGATAGTGCAAGATCTGAGGTTGCACGAGTGAAGAATTATATTGATTGGAAGCCGACAGTTTTGTGTAATTTTGATGTAACATGTGGAAACTTTTATTTTGTAATTTGTATGACAACTCATTTGTAATTACTTGAGTGTGGTATAAAGGAAGGAATGTATTCCTTGTTTTAATATGGAATGTGATGAATGTGAGTGTATTGTGAAAGTGAAATTATTGAAAGAAGATATGCTAAGTACTAAGATTTGAAGGAGTTGGTGCTATTTGGCACAGTCAGAGGAGTATTGAATTGTTGAGGTCAGTAATCTTTTGGTATTATTCTTTTGAGTAATACAAGATCAGTTGGACAGTGAGTTCGGTGATCTTACCATGAAGCTATTTGGGCAGTGGGTCCTTTTGTCTTCCATAACTCCTAACAAAGTTAGAATCTTTTAACAGGGATTCATATGTACTAAATGTATTTCATAAGACTCCTAACAGAGTCCATCCTTTCACAAGGAATATTTATATTAGTGCATCTTTTGTGGGCATCATTCCCACTGTGGTTTACTATTTGATCAAGAGGTTCCCTAGTCAACATATCTTGTGTCATTGTGTTATTTTGAATGTATATCTTTCTATGGTTGCTGGTTACATTGCTTACATGGTTAAAATCTATTGAAGTTGATAAAAGTTATATTTATCTGATAACTGATTCACCCCCCCTCTCAGTTATCTTGGTGGACTTTACTTTCTAACAATTGGTATTAGAGTGACAGGTCCTTGAAAGAAAAGTTCAACAGCTTAAGGAGATCCATTGAGAATTTCAGGAAAGAAAGCCCTAAGTTTGATGGAGTAAATTTTGACAGTTGGAAAGAAAAGATGAAGACACATCTACTGTGTTTAGGACTAGGTTATTGGTTGATTACAAAGAATGAGAAGACTATCATTGATGAGGATAACATTGAAACATGTACTAATGATGAAAGATATATATTCATGTGTAACATACTTGCTAGAGAAGCACTCTTGTCAGCCCTTTTGGAGAATGAGTACAGTCAGGTAAAATATTTGAAAACATGTTATGAAATTTGGTTAGCTTTACAGCCTACTTTTGAAGGTGATGAACATACAAAGAAATTCAAATTACATAATTGGATATGTGCTTTTGATGATATAAGAATGATGGAAGATGAATCTATTAGAAGCTATATTGGTAGAATGTCAGAGATTGTTGCAAGTATAAAATCTTGTGGTGGAACAAAGATAGAGAATGAAATGATATGGAAAATTTTGAGGACATTGACTCCTACATTTAAGTAGACAACACAAATAATTGAACAAGTCATACCTTGTACTAAAAACTTTACAAGAGAGACTCTTCTTGGAAGATTGGAAGTAGTTGAAATGATCTTGAGGTTATCAGGAGACCTACCTAGAATGGAGACAACATTCAGTGCTCTTAGTGTTCATCCTACCTTGTCAAGAAGCATTAGTGTGAGTGGAGATTATGCTAGCAGCAACAAATCTAGACATGAAGAAGAAAGGAAGATTGAAGAAGGTATTGCCTTGCTTGTGAAGAGAGAACTAGATGGTAAGAAAATTTTTAAATGTTGGACTTGTCAAGAATATGGTCATTTTGCATCTAAATGTCCTAAAAGAGTCAAGAAGTATAGGAAGAACTTTAATCCTAGAAGATCTAAAGAATGTTACTATGCAAAGGATGAAGAATTTGAAACTAGTTTGGAGAAATCTTTGAGTGAAAGTGATACTGAGAACAATGATGATATAGGATTTGTAGCAATTAAAGAAGAAAATTCTGAAACTAAAATTAAGGAAGAAAAGGCTTTAGTTTCTCAAGTAGAAAAGAAAGCTGATTGGATTATAGATAGTGGTTGTTCACATCCTATGACTGGAGACATGAAAATTTTAATAAAGTTTAACAATTATGATGGAGGAGTTGTTAGAGTTGGAAACAATGGACCTTGTTTGATCAAATGTATAGGATCTATTACTCTTGATGGAAAGACTAATACTGATGATGTTTACTTTGTGGATGGTTTGAAACATAATCTTTTGAGTGTTGGACAATTAGTTGATAAGGGATATCAAGTTTGGTTTACTGAGAAAACATGTGTGATAAAAGATAGAGATGGAAATCTGATTGGTACTGGATCTAGAACCAGAGGTAATGTATTTCAGTTGAATCCTACTGAGATGACATGTTTGATTACTAAGATTGATGACAGTTGGTTATGGCATAGAATATTTTGTCATATAAACTTTGATAACATTGTGAAAATAAGTACTACTCTTGCAGTAAGAGATTTGCCTAAAATTATGAAGCCTACTAACATGATGTGCAAGGAATGTGTGATGGCTAAATAGAAGAGAAGCTCATTTCCTAGCAAGAAGTTTACAATAGCAGAGAAGTTGGAGATTGTTCATACAGACTTGAGCGGTCCTACAAGGACTAGAGGATTCTATGGAGAAAGGTATTTTATGATTCTTGTTGATGACTTTACAAGAATGATGTGGATTGCATTTCTTAAATAAAAATCTGAAGCATTTGATAAGTTTAAGATCATTAAGAACAAAGTTGAGAATGAATCTGGAATGAATATTAAATGTTTGAGATCAGATAGAGGTGGAGAATTCACTTATAAAGAATTTAACATCTTTTGTGAAGTTAATGGTATTAAGAGATAGTTTTCAGCCCCTAGGACACTTGAACAAAATGGTATTGCAGAAAGAAGAAACAGATCAGTAACTGAAGCAACAAGAGCTATGTTATTTGAGAATGACTTAGCAAAGATATTCTAGAGAGAAGAAGTGAACACAACCATGTATACAATGAATAGAGTACAAATCAGAGCAGACATAGACAACACACCCTACGAACTATGGTTTGGACATGCACCATCAGTTAAGTATTTTAGAATTTTTGGAAGCAAATGTTATATTAAGAGAGATGATGACATTGTAAAGTTTGATCCTAGAAGTGATGAAGGAATATTTCTTGGTTATTCATTGAAGAGAAAAGCTTATAGATGTTACAATAAGAGAACTAAGACTATTGTTGAGAGCGCAAATGTTAAAGTTGATGAAAAGTTTAGAATTCAAGAAAGAATGCTTGATTATGAATTAGATGAAGGAACTCACCCTAGACCTAACCTTGAGACTACTGAATTATTTTATGAAACTAACAGTGATTTGTTGAATGAAAGCCACAGTGAGGTAATTGAAGAACTGACACCTGAAATAAGATCTGAGACAGTGACACCTAACATGAATCTATCAAGGAATCATCCAATTGAGTAGATTATTGGAAGCATAGACAGAGGAGTTCAGACTCAAAATAAGGTACAAGAATAGTTATGTTTGATTTCTCAAATTGAACCTAAATCTACTAGTGAAGCTTGTGAAGATGAACATTAGATTAAAGCTATGAAAGAAGAACTAGATCAAATTGAAAAGAATAAGACATGGGAATTGGTCCCTAGACCTAAAGATAAGAATGTTATAGGAACAAAATGGGTATTCAAAAACAAGATGAATGAACAAGGAGACGTGGTAAGGAAAAAAGAAAGATTGGTATGTAAAGGATACTCATAGCAAGAACGAATTTACTATGAAGAAACTTTTGCACCAGTAGCAAGAATTGTAGTAAGAATGTTTTTGGCCTATCCAAATTTTAAGAAATTCAAAGTGTATCAGATGGATGTGAAATCAGCATTTCTGATTGGAGAATTGGAAGAAGAAGTTTACATTGAGCAGCCTGAACATTTTCCTTTAACTCAAGAAGGAGACATGGTATGTAAATTGAAGAAAGCTTTATATGGGCTGAAGAAAGCACCTAGAACTTGGTATGCGAGATTGGATAAGTATTTGTTGAAATTAGGATTTACAAAAGGCACGGCTAATAGAAACCTGTATACAAAAGAAATTGAAAATGGTTTGTTGATTGTAGTAATTTTTGTGGATGATATTATCTTTGGAGGAGAAGATGAAGCCAGTGATAAATTTGCAGATGAAATGAAGACTGAATTTGAAATGAGTATAATTGGTGAGATGAAATACTTTTTAGGATTATAGATAACATAGAACAGTGATGGTATCTTTGTAAGTCAGACAAAGTAATCAAATGATTTATTGAAGAAATTTGGAATGGAGAACTGTAAGCCTGTTGGAACACCTATGGTAACTGGATATAAGTTATCTAGCATAGATGAGACTCCTGTAGTGGAACATAGGAAGTAAAAATATATGATTAGAAGATTGCAGTATTTGACTCATACAAGACCTGATATAGCACATTCAGTTGGAATCATAGCAAGATTTCAAGCTGAACCTCGAGAATCACATTATGCAATAGTAAAGAGAATACTAAGGTACTTAAGAGGCACACTTGAGTATGGATTGTGGTATGAAAAATCTGATGATTTTACCCTATGTGCATATATAGATGTTGATTGGGGAGGCAGTGTTGATGATAAAAAGAGCACCAGTGGTGGAGCATTTTTCCTTGGAGGAAGATTGGTTTCTTGGCTGAGCAAGAAGCAGAATTGTATTTCACAGAGCACAATAGAAGTAGAATATGTAGCAGTAGAAAATAATTATAACCAGATAATTTGGATGAAGCAAATGCTGAAGGATATTGGATTAAAATTTGTTGAGCCTATTGTTATACATTGTGATAACACTAGCACAGTTAGTATGTCTAAGAACCCTATGTTACATTCTAAGACAAAGCATATAGAGATAAAGTATCATGTAGTGAGAGAGAAAGTAGTAGAGAAAGAAGTCAGACTTGAGTACATAAGCACAAAGGAGCAGATTCTAGACATATTTACAAAACCTTTTCCTAAGGATACATTTGAGTATCTAAGAGGTATGCTTGGGGTTATGTCCTAGCCTAATTTTGACAAGTGATGTAGATTGTTACATCCATCCAGTGGTATATGAACCCTATTTTTCTTCTGGACTGGATGTTGGTACTTCCTCTATGGGGGAGTATGTGTATCTAAGCTGAGTCATGAGGACTCTAGTGAATGTGTTTTTTGAATAGTGTCTTTTGACATTGAAGTTGTTGACATAATGATGAAATTTCTATCATTGATGTCAATGGGGGAGAAGTGTACATGAAAAATCATTTGTACCATCTTTTGGAGAGAACTGAATGGGAAAATGAAGCGAGATTTGATTAATGAAGAAGACTTGAAGCATTTTTAGTACAACAGTGTTGTAGTGATTGGATTCATGGAACTTGGATGTTTTTTCGTCTATGTTGCCATTAATGACAATGGGGGAGATTGTTATGAATGAATGTTGAATATATCCTATGGGGGAGTATTAACAGCCATTCTGTAGTAGTTGTTGTTGCATTCATGACTATGATTGTCATTGATGTCAACACAGTGATCTACTAAAGATTAGTAGAGAAGCAAATACTGTTTGAGTTAGCGCACTTGGGAAATTGAAGATAAAGCTATGTGCAATTGAGGACTTATTCTATGATGTGTTATTAGATCATGGTTAAGGGAGTAGATAGTAATTAATTTATTCTTGGAAGTTATGAGGAAATTAGTGGAAATAGTATTCAGGCAGTGTTCCTGAGTAGCAATTTGTGGAAATCGGATGATATCTCCTAATTGGGATGGAATCTGGTTATGCAAATTTAGAGAGCAGTTGGAGACATGTTGATAGTGATGTGGTTGAAAAATCAAGATTCGAGGTCACACGAGTGAAGAATTATATTGATTGGAAGCTGACTGTTTTGTGTAATTTTGATGTAACGTGTGGAAACTTTTATTTTGTAATTTTCATGCTGACTCATTTGTAATTACTTGAGTGTGGTATAAAGGAAGGAATGTATTCCTTGTTTTAATATGGAATGTGATGAATGTAAGTGTAGTGTGAAAGTAAAATTGTTGAAAGAAGATATGCAAAGTATTGAGATCTAAAGGAGTTGGTGCGGTTTGGCACAGTTAGAGAAGGAGTATTTAATTGTTGAGGTTAGTAATCTTTTTGTATTATTCTATTGAGTAATACAAGATTAGTTGGATAGTGAGTTCGGTGATCTTAACCTGAAGCTATTTGGGTAGTGGGTCCTTCTGTCTTCCATAACTCCTAACAGAGTTAGAATCTTTTAACAGGGATTCAAAATCTCCTAACATGGATTCATATGTACTGAATATATTTCATAAGACTCCTAACAAAGTCCATCCTTTCACAAGGAATATTCATATTACTGCATCTTTTGTGGGCATCATTCCCACTGGGGTTTACTCTTTGATCAAGAGGTTCCCTAGTCAACATATCTTGTGTCATTGTGTTATTTTGCATGTATATCTTTCTATGGTTGCTGGTTACATTGCTTACATGGTTAAAATCTATTGAAGTTGATAAAAGTTATATTTATCTGATAACTAATTCACCCCCCCTCTCAGTTATCTTGGTGGACTTTACTTTCTAACATATAGAAGATTAGAGATTGTTGGTAGATCCTCACATGTTTGAGGACTTCTATACTTGATTGTAATACCTGGCCTAAACCGGGAAGGCCTTACATCCTGGCATGTATGAATCAATTTGAAGATAATATATGAAAGGATCTCTGCATTCTCTCTCTCACTAGTTGTGTTGTTGCTTCTGCATGTTATTCTGCAAGGTGGATTTGGTTAGGGTGTGCCTTTGGCCCCTCTCCCCATCCTCCCTTGCATCATATAGACATGGTGGGTGGTAGACTATAGGGATCAATGGATGAGGATTATAATGGATTTAGATAGATGTAGGACTTGATGGATTTGATAGGTGATGATTTTCCATATTGTATGCTCTTGATTTGGCAGGGTTTCACTACCTATATGTTTATGGATATCATTTAGGAGAAGCATGACTCTAATTCTTATAAGGTACCTAACCACAACATCTTCTTCATTCCCTATGATGGAATCTAGTGGGTTGTTGATTTTTCTAAGGGGGTGTGACTTGATATATTTTAGAATTGGGAGTATACAACAGCTTCAGAGATAACTTTAGTGGCGAATCTTCACCTTTTGGCGATCCCGTCTGACGGGTCAATCGTCATTTGGAAAATAGAGCATGCAACGCAGGTCAACTACATCACCGGATATTTATTAGATTTGGGTCCAACGCCCGGGGTAGTCGCCCATTAGTTATCACATGATTGGTCAAAACTATCGGTGCAATCGCCAATGCAATATACGTTTTGGATACATTTATTTTAAACATATCGCCAGCTTTTGCATGCTGCTTCTTATTGGCCCACGTTCTTTCGCCATTACTACAACCAATTAATTTTCCCTTGGGTTGGGTGTCGCCAACCATTTTCCGGACGTGTGTCGACCACCAGCCCCGTTTAGCCAACTGTTTCCTACTGTGGGCTTGCATAGGAAGGTGCGTTTCGCCTGCATTTGAAATTCCCGCTTGTTAATCCCGCCTAATTCGCCAACCTAGATTGGACTATAAAATATTATTATTCTACACAGTTCGCTCTTTTCTGGTCTGGAGACTGGCATTTCTTATTGCTACCGAACTTTCAGAGTGCTGAGTGCATTGGCCATTGACTCGTGGACCCTGGTTTTTTAAAAAGGCAAGTGCTTTTTAATTTATTTTTTATGTCAACAGTGGTACTGGACCACTGGTACAGTGGTACTGGTTATTTTTTTAGTTTTACTATCCAGTGTAATGCTAAGATAGCCTATAGGTTTGCGAATTATATTGGCCCTTGGGTAGTACCGTAGACTGTAGTACCGTAGCAGTAGAACCCATTTTTTGAGAATGAATCATATTATTGTTATTATATGTAGTCTAAGTAGTTGAGTCTTTTGTTCAACAACTAAGTTGATATATTTTTTGCAGCCTTTATCAGTTTTCCATGTCAAATAAGAGGGGTAACAGGGGTTCCGGTAGGATCCCTGAATGCCAAGAGAAGCCACCATTACCAAAACGCAGAACCATAGCAGCATATTTTGGTGGTGGAAATGTTGGCAAGCTACAAGATTCACAAGTTAGATCTCCAGTTGAAAAAGGAGATTCATCACAAGTTGGACCCTCAGACCATATTGAAGTTCAAGTTGGTGAACCTGATATCTCAGTCGAGGATGAACTTGAACACGATTTGGAGGCACTTCCCCTGAGTAGGGAGTCACAAACTGAGATTATAGAGTTGGAGTCGGTCCTGGACCAATCGGGTGAGAAAACCAAAACTGATTCCATAAATCATGCTCATGCACAAAAGGGGAAAAGAAAATTGGGATCGACGAAAGATCGATCTCGCTGGGATCTGTCCCAAAGGAGTTTTCAGTTAGAATGGGTGGAAAAGTACTGGTTCATTGAACCAGTGCCCAATCCAATTGATGGTGCGCCTCCTACTGAATGCAGATGTAACATTTGCACAGAGATAACAAAGAAGGAGAAGAGGTTGCAGCTTAAAATTGATACCATAGAAAAGCATGTCGGTAAAGTTTACAAGAAGGAAATTATAGATGGAGTTGAAAAATCCGTGCTAACTTGGAAAACAAAGGACAACTGTCTACATATCAGGAATGCCAAAAAATATGAGTTACACCAGCAATTACGGGATAAGCATTCTGCAGTAAAAGGTTCCATTGAAGATTTCATTGGGAAAGCAACAGAAGTGCAAAATATGGGAAAAGTAGTTCAATTAAGTGTGGTCTTTTATTTATTGAGTAGAGGACGTCCTATGACAGACTACCCTTCAATTCCTGCCTTATTGCACTTTTTGAAAACTCAAAACTATCCGAACAGTCACTGGTCAGTAAACAGTGGATGGGAATGGGCTAGATGTCTTGCACAGGTTGAAAAAGAAGATATGAAGGAAAAAATAAAAGACTCAAATTTCTTTGCATTGTCTCTAGATGAAGTTACAGCAATTGATAATACTTCCTGGGTGTGCATGCATGTTTATACTGCAAACAATCTTTGTCGTCAACCATTTATACTATCTGTTGCTAAATTGAATTGTAGTGCGACAGCTGAAAATTTATATGAATTATTAAAGACTACTCTAATTGAATCTGGAGGTTTTGATAGCATGGAGATTACCAAAAAGTTGGTGTGTGTTGGAGCAGATGGAGCTTCGGTTATGCAAGGTCATAAAGGTGGTCTTTGCAAAAAGATCAAGGATGATTTGGCACCCTACGCTATTCCCATTCATTGCATGGCCCATCGAATGAATCTAGCTTTTGGAATTGTTAGCAATTTTGGTTGTGTAAGTAAAGTGGAATCTCTAATCAAAGAGATTTACCAATACTTCTGTCGAAGTCCAAAACGAGTCCGGGAATTTCAACACTTTTCTCAAGGACTTACTGATGGGAAGAAGCTTCTTAAAGACAATGATACCAGATGGATCTCTTTGGATGGACCGGCACATCGAGTAATGTCTGAATACCCGTCATTGCTTGGACTAATCCACTCTGTGCGAGACAGATTCCCTTGGCTATATTCAAGCCTAACTAATGTTAAGGTACTCTTAACTTTAGCAGCTATTCTCCCCATGCTACAGGACATGAGAAATATTATAAAAAAGGTTCAACAAAGAGGTATGTACATTGCAGAATATAATAAGCTGCGTAAAATGACACGTAGTAGCCTAGATACTCTGTATCGATTACTACCATTAGATGAATCAAAGTTTGCAAAGTGGATAGAAATCACAGATTTGAACAATCCTGGGAACTTTTTACATATTGGTGCAAACGATGAGGTATATGCCAGGGTATGTGGAGTTGACATACCAATGCAGTACTATGCCCGCGTCAACCCCGACGAAGCAGGAAGTGAAGTTGAATCAGAACCAGAGAAGGTACTTTCACGTGTTACAAGTGAAGACTTCAAGAAGATCAAAGACTCTGTGCTTGACTCTGTCAAGCGAGTTTGCTACAATCTTTCATCAGAAATCAGAGACAGATTCCCTCCAGAGGAACTGCTCGAAGCAATGTCAATTGTTTTTCCACAATATTGGTCTCTAAACTATCCGACTGATTTTCGAAGAAGGATGACGACTCTGATTCAGCATTTTTGCAAACCTAAAGTAATCAATGGAATCACTATAAATGGAATTTTAGATGAATCTCGACTGAGAGATCAATCATATTCTTTTGCAAACATAATGAGGGAACAATATGCTCTTATGGAGAACCCAAATGAAGAGGGAGCGGTAACAAAGCTTTGGAAAAACCTTGGTGAGAGCAATCAGTTGAGAGAGGCAATACCAGAATATTTCAAGCTTACCGATTTATGTTTGACAATGATATTGGGTTCAGTGGAGGATGAGAGAGTTTTCAGTACTTTGGGCTTCCTGAAGTCAAAGGTTAGAAACAAATTAGACAAAAATTTGGATAATTGTCTGAGGCTCTATAATTCTAGGTATAAGGTAGAAAATTTCCCTTATGATAGGGCTGTCAGCATTTGGAGAAAACGATGTCAAAGAAGAGGGATTGCCAACATTTCAAACCCAAGTGGCAGTGGTAGTGGTGGTGGCAATGGTAGTGGCAGTGGTTCATATCCTGATATTGGAAGCAATGAAGATGATGTTGACTTTGGCATGCATAGTGAGTCTGACGCTGATAGTGAATCTGAAGAAAACACAACGAACAATCAAATGTTGTATGCAATAAATGAGGAGGATTCTGATGATAGTGATGCTGAGCCGGTCCAGGCGGAATGGCAACTATAGCAGCTTCTCAACCTCAAGTTCTAACTTCTGTGAGTCAAGTAGTAGGCTAGAAGTAGTAGCTCTGATCTAAGACTCTATCTACTAATTTATTATGTTTGTAGAAGTCAATTTATAGCCTTCATTCACAGTTTCACTGTCCTTTTATAGATGCTTAAATGTTTTTTTTGAACATGTTGATAATACAAACTTACATGTTGAGATTTTCATTGATTGTATTTTTGTAACATGTTGAGATTTTCATTGATTCTAGTTTCTTTAAGAAATTGTAACATAATGCATTTAACAGAATAAGCTCTATTTAAAAAAAATTGTATTATAATTTATAATTATAAATCAGCCTGTAACATAATACATTTAACAATTGTCAATTACAAACAATTACAACCCTTTTCAAATGACTCAACGTCAAATTGAAATGACCCTGAATTCCCTTTTGCAGATATAAGGGAGCAACAATAGCTGTAGGTCGGTTTGTAATTGTATATATAATCAGATTATTACTACATAATACATTATGTGTGTACAATCACATTGCCAATTGTACAATTTTTTCTAGTAGGGAAAATTTTTCCATCTGCTGTGTAGTAATAGTATGCCAGTGCCTGGCTGCCCAACTATCTTGATATGCTGGCTCTTGATTCCTGTAACAATTAACATTAAACAAAGTTGAAATTAAATCCAAAATTTGAAATTAAAGAGAAACAAGTAACAAAATGATTATAGTACTATCACTTACTGAGTTGTTACTTCTTAGTGCTATCAGCTATGAGTCATGACTGCCAATGACAGCAACAGTAACAGCTTGAGTTTCAGAAGATGACCCAGCTTCTAAGAATTTCTATAGGGCGCTCCATTCTGCATCATTTGGTGGCTCCATTTGTTTGAGGTTGTAGCTAAATAGTTGTAACCTCGTCAACAATAAATACTTCTGAGAGATATTTTTAAATGAATCGAGGAATTTATCTACAACTTCATTCATTGTTGACAGTGGTTTGATGCAACTTGCAATTCCTTTTGGAGTGGTATCCTCAGGCAAGTTGCCTAAATCATGATTCATGCTCTCCTGCAACCTTTTCATGTAATTTTCATTTCCAATGAATCTGGCATTTGAGTCAGCTGGATTTGGTAATCCAGCATTCAGCAAGTTCAGTATGATGTTATTCATCTTCTTCAATTCTTTGGAAACAGATTTGAGAGCTTCACCCATTTCCGTTAGTTGTTCACAATGGTGACCAACATCAATGGTCATTACAGAGGCATCCAAGCGGCTGTTTATTCCATGCTTTGCCAAATCCCTATCACTGGATATCTTTACTTTACTCAAAATTTGGTTAGAAACATTTTTTAAGGATTTGGTGAAGATTTGTCTTTTACCCAAAAAATCACTTTTTACATTTTCAAAGAGAAGTTTGATATTGCTATTTAAATCAAGCCATTCAAACAAACTATCAGTGTTCTTCATTATTTTGTCCCAATTTTCTTGTTTGATAACCTTAACCATGTTTATTATAGTATCCTTCACATGATGGTCTTCGGAAGAGGTCGCTCTATTTTCTGCCATTACATTCTCCATCTTTTTCTTCATTTGAGACAACTCTTTTTCACTCTTTTTATGTATTTCCTCTACTTGCCCTTGCAAATTAGTTGCTCTCTTCCTCTCATCCTCCAATTTCTTCTTCAAATCTTGGATTGTATTTGCAGCAGTTACCTCTTTTTTCTTCTCATCCCCGAGTTCCCTTTTCAAATCATGGATTGCCTTTGCAGTGGACTCCTCCTTTTTCTTCGCATTGTCCAATTCCTTCTTCAAATCATGGAGTCTTTGAGTAGAGTCAGTAGACTCCTCTTTCTTCGTGTTCTCCAATTCCTTTCTCAAATTGAAGATTTTCTTTGCAGCTGACTCTTCTTTTTTCTTTGCATTCTCCAATTCCCTCCTCATTTGGTGGATTATGTTAGTGTTTGCAGTAGCACTAGACTCTGTTTTCTTCACATTCTCCAATTCCTTCTCCAAATTACTGATAGTTTTTGCAGTTGACTCCTCTTTTTGTTTCATGTTCTCCAATTGCTTATTCAAATTGTTGATTGTTTTTGCACTAGACTCCTCTTTTTTCTTCTCATTCCCCAATTCCTTTTGCAAATTAAAAATCATATTTGCCCTAGACATCGACTGTTTCTTTTCATTCTCCAATTCAGTCTTCAAAATATTATTTCCCTTGACAGCATAGTCCAGGTCAGTTTTCAATTTATTGTTGACCTGTGCACTACTCTCTAAAGACTTGAACAACTGTGCACTCATCCTGAAGTCTTTTTTGGCACTCATCCAATTCTTTAGTCAATTTTTCCACTTGTTCATTCATCTTTTCTTGCTGGACAATTGCCTCTGTAGGAGAAGATTTCTTTATCCTATTTTGCAAATCTTTGAACCTATTGTCTGCTGCTTTCTCCTTCGCCTTCACATTATCAAGGTCTGCCTGTAACTTTTCTATTTGCTTTGTAAGCCTTTTGTTTTCCCTCTCCGCTTTCAGAAGTGTAGAGTAGACCATTTTGTTGCTCTCTTTAGATATATTGATTTTGTCAATATTTTTCACTTTTGACAAATCCATTTGAAGACTGGTAACTTGTATATCGTTAGGATTTATTACATTTTGTGGTGGAATATTATCTCTACCCAGGGGCATAACAGCCATGAAGTTCATCATTTCATTGTTTGGATCATATGTTGAAAATATTCTGTTAGTAGATCCCTGACATTTAGCAACTGCATCACTTTTCAAAGTCTTCATAATTTGCCTATTTCTTTCGCTTGTCTGTTCAAACTTTGATGCAAATTCATTCAAACTAAAATCTGGGTTTGCTGACAGAATTGAGTGTTTGAAAGGTGAATTATCAGTTGTATCCTTGTGTGCTCCTCCAACTCCAGTTGAACTTACTCCACCTACAATTGTATTTTGAGGATTGCCAACAGACTGAAGATGGCCCATTCCAAATCCTGGCGTTTTAGGACTGTTTTCTGAGTTTTGTACAGAAGCTACTGGTGCATACATTGGTGAAGTAACCGCTGACATTGTTGGCAGTGTAATTGTCATAACTTTTTGCTTTTTTGCACAAGGTTCATCCATGCTAGTGCCAGTGCCAATGCCAGTGCCAGTGGGATCAACTACAACTGGATTCGAAGATTTAACAAATAATGTTTTGGGATGACCTTCAGAAGCAGAGACATAATGTTTTTTGCCCTTTCTAGATGAATCATCTTCATTGTCAGAGAGTCCAATGATTGGTTTACATCCTCTTTTGGGTGGCTCTGGTACTAGAAGTGGATTCCAAATCCCTTCACCACTTGCACCAATGGGCCCTAGACCTGCATAACCCATTTTTTGTATCATAGTTGCCCCTCTACCATACGTTTGTTTAACAGAATCACTCATTTGAAGTGTAATAATATCTCTACCCCTGGTTGACCCGGAATCCTGAATACCTTGAATGTCAGCATCAGACTGGAGGTCCTTCTGCCTTTCATTATCACCGTCACTGCCAAAATCATATAGTACAGTTGGATGCTCTTTATTCCAATAATTGCTGAAAATTTCATCCTCCTCAATTTCATCAAAAATAGCTGATGTCTTTGGTTCACCCAAATTTTGCCTCATTTTCCAGAAATCAGTCATCTTGGGTTGACACCACATTTCAGCTTTGCATGCCTCTTTAATTTCTTTAGGCATAGACCTCGTAGAAGGTTGAGATGCTTTCTTGTAGAAATTTAAGTATGTCAGAGGCTCTGATTTGTGCAATGTCATAATTTGGGATGACAATTCTTGCATTGAAATATTATTCTCTGTTGCATGTTTCTCCATCTCTTTCTTAACCTCATCCCATGAATCCTTGTTTTTAAACTTTTCTATCAATGGCATCTCCTGATGTTGATATTTGCTCGCAGAGTTCCCATTGGCAATAAGTCTCGTTTGTATTATGTTCAGTGGATCATAATTCCAGTGACTGACAAAATCAAAGCCAAAAAAAGTTACCAATTCATTTGCCAGTTTGAAAGCCTTTCTCTCAAATGTGAGGCCTCCAATTGTGAAAGGCAAGGAAGGAAATATCATTTTCTTTTGTTGTCCACTGAAAAGTTCATCTGCGCTCTCCATCTGCTGTACATATTCTAGTGTAAAAACCCTTTCTGTAACATGCATTGGAAGTTTGCAGGGTTCAACCGCTGAACCGTAAAACCTTAAGAGAGTGTACTCTTCCATAAAGAACCAGTCAGCCAATTGAATCTGACTTCCCAGTTGAATGCAATCTTTACAAGACACAGGAAATCTAGGCATCGAAGTGCCTATGATTTTTTGGTAAATAGGTGCCAAAAAGAAGTCTACAAAATGGTTGTAGTTTTTATTTGCAGCAGTCATCCTCATCTTATGTGTCCACTCATATACTGGACTTGGAGTCTCTGATTTCTTCTGGGTTCTCTCATCAAACTTATAGACCTCAATACCAAGCTTGTTGTTCTCTGTCTCAAATATTGGGTGATGCTTTGCTAAAAGAAGGTAGCACAAGTAACTTGTGAACCTAAATGTCTTGGTCTTGCCTGTAGTTGTACTTTGTTTAATCATCAGTAATTGTTGTTGCATAGATTCAACAATGTGCTGAACAAAATTATATCTTACATCTACCTGCTCAACTGACTGCCCTCGACAATGGATATTATAAATCATTTCAAGAACACTGGCCCCCACTTCCTTGTTACTGTCCAATCCCAGACAAAATGATAACAAAGAAATAGTATTCTGAACCCATGGCACAAAAATATCATACTGATAAGGAGGCTTATGGTCTTTGTCTAGTGTAACACTAGTAGTGGACTCTGAGGGTATTAAACCCTTAATATATGAATCTTGAAAAGATCTTTCCAGCTTGTCATAAGCCTGAGCTAGTTTATCCAAGTCAATGCGCTCCTTAGAGCTTTCTGTTCTAAACCCTAACCCTAGGTCTAACAGAGTCAGAAATTCACTCTCAGTTATTGATAAAATTTCCTCCTGAGTGTTTTGGTTTACAATTGCCTTTCTATTTTCATCATAATTCTGAGCGCATAGCATTACAATTTCAGGGCAAGGGAATACTTCGGGTATAGCGAGGTTTGCTAATCCAGTAACCACAGCAGCTAGTTTATTTGTATATGCCCCAATACTGCTGTTATATTTGTAATAAATTCTCCCCTTCTGTGGATCTTTCCACTTACTAAACAATGAATGTCTAATTGCCATGATTTCAGAATCTCCATGGATAACAGGATCAAAAATATCATGACACTCATCGGTGAAACCTGGGGTTTGTAGCACTCGTCTGAGTTCTATAATGGTGTTCTTTTCCTTTATGGGTGCACTCGTTTGGGAGGTTTTTGACTTTGTTTTGCCCATGCCTGGCGCTACTGGTTATTAGACTTCAGGCCCTACTCAAAATAATTTTAAAGTGCAAACCTAAGACAATTAAAATCAAGATTTCTATTGCTGCAAATTGCAATGGAATTTTTTTGAAAAAAATTAAATACCTGGAATTGAGATTGGATAATTGGTGTTGTCGGCTGATAACAAAGTTTCACAGTGTCACACTTTTAGACTTCAGTCTTCAGAAATCAGAACACAAAATGGAATTCTGCCAGTCTTTGAAAATTTAAAATTTGAAAACCCTATGGCTATCGTATCGGACTCTCGTAAATACTTGAAGTTATAGTTAAAATGAAAGTAATAAGTAATTAATGGTTTTAACTTTAATTTACAATGTACATCTAACAGTAATAAATTGTCAAGACTCAATAATGTACATAAGTTACACGTGTCACGATTCCGGATGAATATTGGCAGATGGGAAAGCATTCCCCAAATCGGCCCAAAATTCATCTTGGGCCGTCAATCTATAGACTATCAAATGTTTATTAAATTTATTATTATTATTATTATATTTTATTATTTAATATTATAAATAATATTAAATAATACAATATAATAATAATAATCATAACCTATAATATAATATAATATAATTATAATTTATAAGCATATAATATAATATAATATAATATTAAATAATATTAAATAATACAACATAATAATAATAATAATCATAACCTATAATATAATTATTATTATTATTATTATATTATTATTATATTGTATTATTTAATATTATTTATATGTAATATATTATTACATATAAATAATATTAAATAATATAATATAATATAATATAATAATAATTATTACATAAATAATATATTATTTATGTAATATATATTTACATAAATAATATTAAATAATATAATATAATAATAACATTATTATTATTATATTATATTACATAAATAATATAATATATTAAATAATACATAAATAATATAATATAATATAATAATAATAATAATCATAAGTTCATAACCATATAATATAATATAATATAATACAATCTGAAGACTGATAGATCGACGGCCCGGGATGAATTTCGGGCCGATTTGGGGAATCTTTTCCCATCTGCCCAGATTCATCCGGAATCGTGACACGTGTCACGATTCCGGATGAAACTGGGCAGATGGGAAAAGATTCCCCAAATCGGCCTGAAATTCATCCCGGGCTGTCGATGACTCAGACTCGATGGTCATTATTATTATTATTATTAATTATTATTATATTATATAAATATTATATGGTTATAATTATATTATATTAAATGGTTATGATTATATCAATGTATCATATGGTTGTAATTATATTATATTATATTATAGTATAAATAATTATATCATATGTTCTATTATTTTTAATTAAATTATTAAATTATTATTGTTTTTAAATATTTTTAATTTTTTTTAATGTAACTGCATTGGTTTATATTTTATATTTTAATAATGTATTTTTTATAAATTATAATATGTTTTTTTGGCATTCAATTAAAAATAATATTACTTATATTATGTAATCATTTAAGATTTATTATTATTATAAAAATAATATTATTTTTATTTATAATTATTTATTATATAATAGAACATATAATATAATTATTTATACTATAATATAATTATAGCCATATGATATAATCATAACCATATAATTATTAATAAAATATAAATATAACCATGTAACAGTAATACAATCTGATAGATCGACGACCCGTCACCAGATTTATTATTATTATAAAAATAATATTATTTTTATTTATAATTATTTATTATATAATAGAACATATAATATAATTATTTATACTATAATATAATTATAGCCATATGATATAATCATAGCCATATAATTATTAATAAAATATAAATATCACCATGTAACAGTAATACAATCTGATAGATCGACGGCCCGGGATGAATTTCGGGCCGATTTGGGGAATCTTTTCCCATCTGCTCAGATTAAACAATTTTTCAGTTTACCACTGAAGATTAGCCAAGACCATTATTATTCATTTTCCTACAAAACAAGTAATTCGCCTCTGAAATTATTAATTCATTTTTGGCAAGGGAAAAAATAGCCATCATTTATATATCCGTCAGTGAAAAAAAACATTAATTCGCCACATTTAAAATGACTTTTGCTAGGGCAAGAAAAAAATCGCCAACATATAATATTTTATTTCCCTATATGGAACAAAAAAATCGCCCTCGATATTAAAATTTTCCTGCCCACAAGATGTTGGATTCGCCAGCATTTTAGGCTTTTTTTCGGGAGGGGTTTCTTAAAGTTATCCCTGGATGGTAGGATGCCCTTGGTCTTTGGGCTCTTCATGGTTTATGCATGGGAAATTGGATTCTCTTCCAATATTGCTTGAGAGAAGGTCATTTTATTGATTATTTGTATTCTCTTCATGCACAAGACTATTGTCATTTCCATCAAGTTCAAAGAGAATATATTCTTCTTCATCCACAAGGATACCATAGGCATCATTTGTGATGATTTTAGATTGGTTCTGATGATGAGATTCATCAAAATAAAATGGATTCGTAATTAACATGTCTTATGTTTTGATTTGGGGTGAAGTATTATCTTTCTCATTGAAATTTTCATTTACTAGGGGTATATGATGCCTCTTTAGAGTTAGGATTTGGGTTTTCATTGTTTGACTGATTTTAATTTAAGGATCCAAAGGTGATTTTTGAACTGTCCAAATATTATGTTTAGGGAAGTGGTATACTAGATTAGGATGGATCTTATGGTTATCTAGACAATTGGAATGTAATGGTTTGATGATGTGTTTGGATTACGGATACATGGATGAGATTGATTTAGTTTTTTATGTAGTCTAGGGAATTCACTAGCTTTGAGATGAAATGATTCCAAGGAGCAAATGATCCAACACTACTTCAATATACTAGTGCTTTGGTGAGATAGGAAGATCAAATTGAGAAGTAATTAAATATGTGTGTATAGATTGAAAATGTTGGATAATTAAAAGACACAATGATAAAAATATTTTAACTATAGAGGTTGAATGATAAGGTTACCAAAACCACCTAATAAGCTTTGCACACTCTCCATCTAGGACACACATGAAAGTCTAGGACAAAAGTGTGCGTATAGGATGCTAGTACATCATGCATGAATCCTATATTGACAAGACATAGATGTCATACTAGAAAAAGTACAAGGTCGATTAGACACATACATAGAGTGTTCAATGTGATAAAAGTAACAATTGGGAATGTAAAATAAGCTACAATATGATTATATATAAATAGAAGAACAAGTGTTTTTAAAAGTAACCAATGATTGAAGCCTCCATCATACTAATTTATTCTTTTAAAAAATTGAAAACACAATAAGAAAAAACAAAAATGTTGGGGCTATGATTGAGAGGTCTACCATAGTCATAACCCTCTTTTAGTGTTTCCATCTACACTGACAACCAAGATAGATATGTTTGAAAAAATGCTAATATGTAAAAAATAAAAGAAATAACAGTAATGATATGCTTTATCAAAGATATAAAAAAATGCTTACAAGTAAGATGAACTTCCCTCCAATGATAAAACTTTGGGGTTGTTGGAGAGAAGAGAAGCATGGGTATTTTGTAGGGATGTAGCTTCAATGGTAACAATAATGAAACAAATGGATAGAAATTTGATGGACAAGAAGTGAAAAAATCTTGAAGATGACAACTAGATTGTAGCAAGACCAAGAAGCTATGAGAAAATGACCAAGAAGTAACAAGAATTTCCAAGAGACTCAAAAATGGATCAAATGAGGAAGATAAAGGCATATGTTACCCTATTTTTCTACATGCAGAATGATAGACACAAATAGGAAAAGGGTGCATCAAGGTACTTCCATTTAGCACTACTTTTCAAGTGATTTCGATTAACATTTTGTTATTGCATTTATACCAATTTTCATTTTTGTATTGTAAGTATTGATCACATTTCAAATTTTCAAATTCATAATTGATCATTACATTGTGCATACAAACTAAATGCAATATACAGGTGTTATTTCATATTTCATCTTTCATATCAATAAATAGAGTACAAAAGGTAGAATAGAAAGATATGATAGAGGTATGAGTAAGGTGCTTTACATTGCCTTGAAGAAGTTGTTTGAATTTTAGGAGCTGGTTGTCCTTCTGGTTCAAGTCCTCAGTCTATTTGAGTCTTCATGTCTGGTCTTAGGTTATTAGGGTTTGTCCTGCATCATGGTGGAAAATTTTTAGATCCAATTGGATCTAAGCAAGGCATAAGATCAAAACATCATACAACAATCAGAATCTTTCAGAGCTATGTATATTTATCTGGTATCCAATGCAATAAGAATGTGCATACACATAAACTGTAAAGTAGTATTAAAGGGAAATAATTTTATGAAACCTTTTACCATTAATGGCCATCATTATGCATGTTTTATTTATAAACCAGATGTCTGAATCAAAGGGACTTAGTTTTAAAGATGAGAAAAAAATTTCAGGACAACAGGATAACATTAGGTTAGTGAGCATACCAGTTGACCAATTATTGTACAAAATAGATCTTTTGGTCATGTTCACTAACATAATATAATGCATTTGATTTGTTGTTGTTTCTAAGCTACTCACAGATGCATTGCTTAAAAAAATTGTGTCACAGTCAAAATAAGATGATGGTGCTTAAATGCTACAAGTACAAAGTCACAAAAGTGTGTTTATGGGTGTCACGAGCCCATGCTCGAACCTCATAAATAATTTTTGATGCTGGTGTTACATGTATTTTAAATCTTGACATTTTATATGTGTATCATCTTAAAATGGAAGAACTTCCATGTTAAGAACGTTTAGCCCTCCGAGTAAGTGGTTTGGGGTCATGTTGAATGCCTTGAATGGATATTTGACTTGGATCTGGCTTTTTCCCCTGTTCTACCCCATTTTCCACTTCTTCCTAGCATTTTCCTGGCATTTTCGACTATGAACCTAAGATTCTTGACCTTAGGGTCAATGTTGACCTTTTAGGACAAGGTTGACCTTGACCTTGACCTAGGTCAGGGATGACCTCGACCCTAACCTAGGTCAAGGTTGACCTCATCCTTAACCCTAGGGTCCGAGATCCTCGGGGTTAGCTTTCGATTTCAGGATTTCATCAAAATCTTGTCTTTTCCCTCTTCGGGGCCACTATTTCTTGAATTAAGTGTCAAATTCTAAAATTAATATTTGAGGTGGACCTTTCTCAAGATTTGTATAGGATTCCTAGTTTATTATTGCAGATTATCCTTTCTCGAGTTTTGTGCCTAATGCTCAAATTAACTTTGGGGTTGGCCTTACCTTGAATTTTGTAACAAGGCTCTTAAATAATTATTTTATTTCTATATTAAGGGTGGTCCCCTCCTAGAGTTTTGTGTCAAGACTTTAATTTAATTTCCTCTCTCTAGAGTTTTGTGCCATGGGCCCTTAATTATTGTTTTCTGCAAGGCCCCTCTTGTGCCCTAGATCATTATAAAAGGGAGCCTTTCTCTCTCATTTTCACCACCTCTCAATCAAATCTCTCAAGCTCTCAAGCAAGAAGATCAAGCATTCAAGCATTCAAGCATTCAATTCATCAAGGAGATCCATTAGAAGCCATTGAAGGATTCAAGCTCTATGGAGCCCTCTTGTTGAAGATCCATCCATTCAAGCCTCTTTCTATTCCAAGATCCATTGAAGATTGGTTTTGAAGATCTAAATACAATTGATTGGAGACATCCTACATTTGATTCTACATTCATCCATTCTTGTGGATTCAAGGATTCGAATCCTCCATAAGGGTTTCAAAATAAGCAAGGTGAATTGTTCCATTTACTTTGTTTACTATAGTAATTTCAATTCAATTTCAAGGTTAATTCCTAAATTGGGGTTTGAATAAGGCAAACCCCTCCCCCCCAACAAATAAAACCATTTTTTCTTGCAGGTATAGGTGTGGGATGGTGAATTAAAGTGCAGATCTGGATACCCTTTTCATCAAACTTCCAAGATTCATGAACAAAGTCAAAGTCAACCTTTAAAATCTTGAGGTCATCCTTGACCTTTTATGAGGGTCAAAGTCGATCTGATCTCATATAAGAAAAATATTTTTGGGTTTTCTAGATCTCGTAGTTTCGGTTCAATATTAAGAGAATCAACAAATTTCTAGATCATTTGACAGGTTTTTTAGCTGATTCTTTTTCAGAGGTAAGTACCTTTATTTCTTAATTTCAATATTAATCATCTACATTTACTTTTCATATCAATACAATTCAAATGTATGTTTAAAATATTGGTTTTGAGGCCTCTTTTATGTGCAAATCATTGTTCTAGGACCTCATCCATATTTTATCTATTACATTTTGGTGAACCCAACGTCAATACAATTCAAATGTATGTTTAAAATGTATGAACCATTCAATACAATTCAATTGTATGTTTAAAATGTATGAACCATTCAATACAATTCAATTGTATGTTTAAAATGTATGAACCATTCAATACAATTCAATTATATGTAAACATGAAATCAATACAATTCAAATATATGTTTAAAATATTGGTTTTGAGGCCTCTTTTATGTGTGAACCATTGTTCTAGGACCTCATCCATATTTTATGTTGTACAAGTTATTTCAAATGTTTTCCAACACTTTTGGGATTACACAAGATCCTCCTCTTACCTTACCATTGCATGACATTACACCTAGCAAGACTTCATCTAGTGCATGTGATGTTGTTTTGTCCTCTTTTGAATTACCTTATAAGGATATATTAGAGTAAGAAGATGAACTTAGGCTATATCTCCATCATATTTCTCTTTATGGAGATGAGTTGAGGATTGATGTTAATTCTTCTCCCAATATATGTCCTTTCTATGAGCCTACTTTACCTTCTTCCACCTCTAGGGATCAAGTTTTAGTGAATTATGGTGACCCTACAATGTGCTTTTGCGATGAACCCTTGGATAAAGACATTGATTTATCCCCTCCTCATGAAGAATCTTTTATACAAGAGGGTGATTTATTAATGGATGACATATTCATACATAATGATAACTCTTTTTCACACTCCCCTTATGCAGACATTTTAGTGAAAAAAGATGACATAATAGATTCTTTACCTCCATTTGAGATTTCTTCTAGTGATGAGGCATTAGTGGAGAATGATATGAATTCCCTTAACTCTCTCCAGTTTAGTGATGATCCTATAGAGAATCAAGATCTTACCTCATCTCCTCCTAGGATGTCCTCTTTTCTTCCTTCTTGTGAATCTATTTGTAGTGTTGAGACAACTAAAATGGTTTATCCTAAACCCTTGTTAACTGTCAAAGGTTTTCCTCACCTTACTATCAAAGGTAAACCTATGGAGTCTTTCAATGATCAAGATTTGATAGCTCACACATATTGTACAAGGAATAATCCTCAACCTAATTTGGTTGTTTCTACTTCTTTACCACCTTCTCAACCTTCTCAACCTATTCTTCCTCCTCCGCCCCATCTTCCTAGCAAGGAGTATGATTTGATAACCCAATTGAAAAATACTCGTGCTGAGATTTCTTTATGGGAGCTTCTTCAAACTTCACCTACCTACCATGAAGCCTTGAAAAAAGATTTAACAACTCTTTCCACTCCACCTCCTCATCAAGAGAACATCAATAACTTCTTACAATGCATGCATGCTACCCTGGGTCCTCCTAACATTGTATTTACTCAAAAAGATTTACCTTCTAAAGAAGTTTAGAATCAATATGATGCTCTTATGGTTGTTGTAACTATCAATAAAAGTATCATTTGTAGGACCCTAATTGATAACAGATCTAGGCTTAATGTTTGTAGCATGGACATGCTCAAAGCAATTAACGCCAATCTTTCAACTATTCAACCTGACAATGTTCCTATATGTGGCTTTGATAACATTTTTAAGAATACTTTAGGCATCATTACCTTACCTATCAAAGTAGGACCGGTCATCTTGAATACAACTATTCATGTTATGCCTGGACCTCTCAATTATAACCTTCTTTTGGGTTGACCTTGGTTTCATGAGATGCATGTCGTTCCTTCCACCCTTCACCATAAAGTCAAGTTTATACATAACAATGGGATGTATATGCTTCATGCGGATGATGTGCCTAATCCTTGTCTTAATATTCAAACCCACACTACTCCTATTCCTAATAGTAATCCTTCCTCCTCTAATGCTCTTCCTGGCGATGATTGGGGAACCTTGGATTTTACTCCTACCTTTATTGGAGCATATAAGGTTAATGATCTTGATTTTATGAAGAAACAAAGAGAATTTGAACAATGAGTTTTTACTTCTAAAACCCTTTGTAATAACTTTGTCACTGCTTCTACCCATAATAAATCTGTCAAGCCTACTAATGATGACATAGTGACTACTGAAGTTCCATTGACTTCTTCTGATATGGCTTCTTTTTAGGGTCCTGGTTATTATTTCCTTGTTAAACAAGGATTTAATGCTCAAGGATGTGGTAAACATAAACATGGAATTCAAATGCCCTTACACACTAGGGGGCATGAGCATTCTTATGGATTGAGATTTAATCCTCGACAACAAATCAATGTTAACAACATCTCAAATAAAACTTTAAAACATGATGAACCTATGAAGGAATTTGACCAAGAATTTATTTTGCCTAAACTCCTTCGTGCTAAGATGATTACTAGACATAAATGCAAAAATAAATGTAGTCCACACTTGAAGACTCTTCCTTTTTGTTTATATCATAGATTTCATGATCACACTACTAATGAATGTCAAGCTTTACATTATAAGATTAGGCAGCTCATTGATAGTAATGTTATTTCTATATCATGTGGCAATGAGTTGTATTTCAATTTTGTTTTCTCTAAATAACATTTATGTTCCTATTATGGAGCTCCACATTATGTAAACAATGCTAGCCTAATTCTTGGGGGCTCATTGTCTTGTATAGTGTTGTGAGTGATATAATAGGTCCCCTTCCATTCTTGTTCCTACACTTAGGGGGCAAGGATGTCATCTCCTTCTTTTCTATCTTTTCGGGATTCATCTTTTTCCTTGGTTAAGCAATATCTATCTATTATGTGATATCCAATCATACATGAAAATTTTAGTTTGCATTGAGGATCTTTGTCCTTGATCACAACCTATTTCATTGTTTGACATTGGGTTTCCATGGCTGATATATCTCTCACCTTGGAAACTGAACAGTGTGCTATCCCTCACAAGGGTTACTTTTTCACTTCTTGCATGATATCTTTTTGCATTCATCCCTTCCATGGCCTCATAGGAGCTGTGACCTTCTTGGCTTGGACTAGGTGTTGTCTATGGATATTGTCTTGATGTTGAAGAAGGTTTTATCCTTATTCTTTTCTTTCCTTAACATGTCAAAATAGTATGTTTTTTCCATATTGAGGGGGGCATATATACAATCTCCCTCATTCTATATTAATTATTTTTGTTCTAACCTTTTGTTTTGCAACATGCTAAATCTTGGAAGGTAACATACATAAGTTGCTAAATCCTGAAGAGACATGCATTTCCAATTTTAAATATGCTAAATCTTTTGAAGGTAATGCACATAAGTTGCTAAATCCTAAGGAGACACGCATTTTTCAAATTTTTCAATATGCTAAATCTTGGAAGGTAACGCACATAAGTTGCTAAATCCTGAAAAGACACACATCAATATGCTAAATCTTCCAAAGGTAATGTACATAAGTTGCTAAATCCTAAGGAGACATGCATTTTGTATTCCATGGTGATACAAGAAGGTGGATCCATGGGTACTTTATAAAAGCCTTCAGAAGATGCGCTACATACATGCAAAAAGCCACCAGAAGGCACACAACATTATGGGGTGACTATCAAGTGTTTTCTTGGTGGGCCATCCTATCCTTTTTGTGGTTCACAATGAGATACATACATCTTATTGGGCAAGCTAAGCACTCCTCTCTCTCCTTTTCTATCTTTTCTTTAGTGATGTCTCTCTTATTGCAATCTTGGAGTTGATGAAGACTCAAGTCCCTGGGGGCTTGAGGATTCCTTTGTCCCTTTTATTTCAATAAGATTATCTTTTTCTTTGTGATCTCCTTTACCAAGAGTTTGCATCGATTTCATACTCTTGCTAAAGTGGGGGCTTAATGTATCGTCTTAAAATGGAAGCACTTCCATGTTAAGAATGTTTAGCCCTCCGAGTAAGTGGTTTGGGGTCATGTTGAATGCCTTGAATGGATATTTAACTTGGATCTAGATTTTTCCCCTTTTCTGCCCCATTTTCCACTTATTCCTAGCATTTTCCTACAATATTGGACTATGAACCTGAGATTCTTGACCTCAGGATCAAGGTCGACCTTTTAGGACAAGGTTGATCTTGACCCTAACCTAGGTCAAGGTATACCTCATCCTTGACCCTAGGGTCCGAGATCCTCGTGGTTAGCTTCCAATTTTGGGATTTCATCAAAATCTTGTCTTTTCCCTCTTCAAGGCCACTATTTCTTGGATTAAGTGTCAAATTCTCAAATTACTATTTGAGGTGGACCTTTCTCAAGATTTGTATAGGATTCCTAATTTATTATTGGAGATTAGCCTTTCTCGAGTTTTGTGCCTACTGCTCAAATTAACTTTGGGGTTGGCCTTACCTCAAATTTTGTAACAAGGCTCTTAAATAATTATTTTATTTCTATATTAAGGGTGGTCCCCTCCTAGAGTTTTGTGTCAAGACTTTAATTTAATTTCCTCTCCATGTGCACCCCTCTAGAGTTTTGTGCCACGGTCCCTTAAGTATTGTTTTCTACAAGGCCCCTCTTGTGCCCTAGATCACTATAAAAGGGAGCCTTCCTCTCTCATTTTCACCACCTCTCAATCAAATCTCTCAAGCTCTCAAGTAAGAAGATCAAGCATTCAAGCATTCAATTCATCAAGGAGATCCATTAGAAGCCATCGAAGGATTCAAGCTCTATGGAGCCCTCTTGTTGAAGATCCATCCATTCAAGCCTCTTCCTATTCCAAGATCCATTGAAGATTGGTGTTTAAGATCTAAAGAGAATTGATTGGAGACATCCTACATTTGATTCTACATTCATCCATTCTTGTGGATTCAATGATTCAAATCCTCCACAAGGGTTTCAACATAAGCAAGGTGAATTGTTCCATTTACTTTGTTTACTACAACAATTTCAATTTGATTTCAAGGTTAATTCCTAAATTGGGGTTTGACTAAGGCAAACCCCTCTCCCCCCCCCCCAAAAAAAAACCATTTTTTCATGTAGGTACAAGTGCAGGACGGTGAATTAAAGTGCATATCTAGATACCCTTTTCGCCAAACATCCGAGATTTGTAAACAAAGTCAAAGTTGACCTTCAAAATCTTGAAGTCATCCTTGACCTTTTATGAGGGTCAAAGTTGACCTGATCTCATCTCAAAAAAAGATTTCTGGGTTTTGTAGATATCGTAGTTCCAGTTTAAGAATGCAAGAATCAATAGTTTTTGAGATCATTTGACAGGGTTTTTAGCTGATTCTTTTTCAGAGGTAAGTACCTTTATTTCTTAATTTAAATATTAATCATCTACATTTACTTTTCATATCAATACAATTCAAATGTATGTTTAAAATATTGGTTTTGAGGCCTCTTTTATGTGCAAACCATTGTTCTGGGACCTCATCCATATTTTATGTATTACAATATGCATATCTGAATTTGGGTCTACAACAGAATATCAAATGGTATGCAATCATGCATTATGGTGCTCACAGTCAAAGCACTTAAATAGATACAACTTATGACATGTAGCCAGGTACACAATGATAGCCATGATGTGTTTCAAAAGGAGGTTGTTACAATCCAAATCAAAGAAGTTCATTTTCAACCATAATGAATGTTTTTAAAATGCTATAGGGAATTTTTAAAAAATCATAATGCTCAAATCCCACTGATAAGTGTTCTTACAATATTGTATTTCATGTTCTAAAGGAAAATCATTTAATGCATTTTTTACTATCACAAAATCAATGCACATTGCTAAGAATGTTGATGAGTCTTCATTGTCCAACTGAAATACAAAATATAATGGCTACAAGGTCATGGTAGAGTTATCAAGGTACGTTGGTTTCTATTGGTTTAAATAGAGTAGAATTATTGGAGCAAGGTCATTATTGATAATAGTCATTAGATAAAGCTCAAATAATCAGTCCAGAGTTCCTGAACTTTTTAAAATTACAAATTAGCATCAAATATGGACATAGGCAACAAGTTGAATCAATCAATGTTTTGGTCTAGCATGTTTTCAAATCTAGCATGTTTTCATAAATAAAGATAAAACGAGTCAACCATGAGTATATTAACAGTGAATACATGGACCTGATAAGGAACCCCAAATTGCTAAATGACAAATAACTATAGATAGTTGGCATAGAAAACATGGGATATCATCAAAATAAGCTTTTCATCAAAGTGCAAATTCAGGAAAGAAAAGCTCAAGTTCAAATGAACAGCCACAAGGAGTAAGCATTTAAAAGAGAAATCTACATGCATGAAGAAAGCTATTAGATCTTTATTCTAAACAACAAGAGAAGATCCCTAAAACATCGTGAAAACTAGAAGGAAAGTATACTCGACCTCAATGATAAATAGGAATGCCCTAATTTAATGTAATGAAAGAAAGTTAACAACAAGCTAAGTACGAGAAAAGGAAAAGTAAGTTATAATTATCTCAGGTTCAAGTTAAAGCTTAAGATCTTCAATCAAAAGCTGAACTTCCAGTCACAGCCTATGAGTTTTTTATTAGGAGTGCCCCCAAAACCCAAGTTTTAGCTCGAGATTACTAGTAAGACAAAGTTCCATTAGATAAAATCACAAAGCTAAGCTGGTTCAAAAATCAAAGTTTGAGTTCTCAATCACAGCCCGTGTTCAGCTACCAGTTGAGATCTTCCATTCATGGCTTATATGTTATTTTCAAACTTGAGTTCAATAGATCAAGGATTGAGCTTCAAGAGTTCACTTCCTGTGAGATCCAAATCAAGGCCGAGTCTTAATAGTAAAAACCATAAGTTTCATGCATAGCCCGTGTGTTGTGCTCCAATCAAAGCCGAGTTTGTTCAAGTCACAATCCCAAGCAAATAGACAACACCCAGAAGGAAAGCCCGTGATCTAGCTAAGATTCGAGCCAAGTTCCAGTTCCAGATAGAGCTATATGTTAGGTTCAAGTATGCTCCAATCAAGCCTAGAATTAGATCAAGTCCTGAGCTATGAAGTTAGAGCATGATAATATCTCTCAGCCAAAATGCAAGTGTGCTCCAACCAAAACTCAAAGTTCCAGCTCAAAGCCGACTGTCAGTCTAAGCCCGAGCCTTGATAATGCAAGCCAGTGATTTACCAAATGCACATTCAGACTCAGAGAAAGAACAAAATATCAGTGAAGATCTTCTACAGGGAGTCACCATGAATAAGGGTTTTAACAATTAGTCTATCTCCAATTCTCAAAATGAATTACGAGAATCAAGAGCAGTGCCAAGTTGAAACAAGTTTTCAGGTTCGGTAAGATAGAAATTTAATGTCATTGAATTCTCTAGTCAGTTATAGTAGTCCTCAAGAAACTAAATGCCACCTAAGCCTATACCTGGCAGATATATTCAGGATTACAGATTGTGTTATATGAATAGGGTCTTTTTTTTATCTTATTTTATGTAATTAATATTAATCTTTAAACTTAAGTTTTATTTAAGTTTAAACGTTATATGTATAGGCTAGGAGTGATTATTTTTATAATATGTTGATAATATATTTAATGATATATATTTTAAATTACCAACATTTAGGAGTTGATTTGTGGCTAGAATTTTGGGGCTAGTTTATAGCATATTTTGAGCACTTTTAGGGGCTAAAATTTAGGGAGCCCTTGATTTTTGAATCCAGCCAAAGGAGGACATATATTGGAGTTAGATTTTCATTTTTAGGGGTTTGGAGTTGTGGAAAGAAGGGCTCAGTGAGAAATTGAGTTCCTTAGTCCTTTTTTTGCATTTTTGTAACCATTTTCAGAGCTTGAAAGAATAATAAAGCTGGTTGTTTACATTGCATCAATTTCTGAATTAGCAACATCCCTAGTCTTCTGTTCTGCATTCCAATGTTTTATGTTTTTATATAACCAAGTTAAGTGAGTTATTATTGACTCCTTTCTAGGTTATTGAAAATCTAACCTTTTGCAGGACATGTATGTTTGTTGATAGTTTTCATTGTTCATGGTGATTGCCCTAGTAATGATTTCTAGTCAGCCTGTATGTCGAATAGCGAATGTCAATGTATCACAGTGGTTGTAGTTGTGAATGCTGGTTGAATTTTATGACAAGCCTAAAATTTTTTTGGTGTATCACCCAATTTCCCATTCAGTTTTAAATCTTTCTCCCTTTTCCCACATAAGTTTCAATCAGGAGGTGATATTTCCAAATCAAATAGGAACCGGCCTAGAATCTGAAGATTCCTTCTCAATCAGAGTCCACCTATAGCTCAAGAAAGTTTCCATTGTTAGGATGAAATGTCGATGAGCCCTAATGCTTGAGTTAGGGTCATATTTTAAAACCTAAACAGTTTTTGTGATGCCCTGTGGGACCATTCTTCAGCAAATTGGTCGAATTGGATTGTATTACTTGTTCGTTCTAGTGTGCTATCAGTAAGATTCAGACTTTAAAGAGGTCACATTTAGCATATCTGATGTTACATGGAGGAAAGTGAGCTAGTTACAAAGATCAAGATATATTTTCCATCATTTCAAGAGAATTTTGTTCAAGAGAATTATTTTTAGTCCTATCAAGATCAGCAATCACAATATGCTTTCAATGAGCCTAGATCATCTCAGCCTTTTCATTATCCTGCAAATGATAATGATTTACCAAATAGAGATACTAGAAGTATGTTGTAGGATTTTATTATGTAGATTGATCACATGAAGAGGCAATAAGAGGAGCTTGCCTATCAGGCCCATACTCAACATCAAGAAGCATTGGCTTAGCAGGATCAAGATTATAAGAGATATCTAGTCGAGCAATTTAAGAGAATGAGGCCAAGCTTGTAAGAGAGTTGGAAGCTCAGAAGAATGTTTATGAAAAGGAGCTTCAACAAAAAGGTGATCTGATAGTCACCATGTTTAATAAAGGCATTGGATTTCAGTTAAAAAAAGAAAAGGAATTAAGAGCTCAGGAGGAGGTCCATGAGAAAGAGTTTCAAAATCAGGAACATAAGATAAGGATCCTGGCTTCTACAGCTGAAATGTATAAGAAAGGCTATCAACTTCAGATTGAAAAGTGTCTTCAACTGGAACAAGAAATGGAGACCATAGAACAGAAAATAGTAGTTGATAAGCATGAGAAGGATGAGTTGCCCTTTCTTGTTGAATAGGATGAGACAGAGAAGTTACTAGCAAATCAGGATAATTGTGCTAACAAGAATATGCCTCTCCTACAAAAGAGTAAGGAAGATAAGGAAGAAGATCATTTTTTGGGATGAGTTGGAGCAGTTTTTCTTACACCTTGATGACAAGCCCACACTTTTAGAAAGTACCTACAAGCTACAGGAGGTAGTCATTTCTATCTAGCATGAAGAAGTAGCTCATCAGGCTGAAGTATCATTTCAGGAACCAGAATCTATCAAGGAGAGCTTGAGTTCACTATCAATCAAGGATGTCCTATTAGACATTTGGCCAAGATGGAGGCTACCAAAGAAGAACAAGTTACGCTAGCACCTCTGCATGATGTTCTACCAAAAGAAGAACCTGAGGAGGAATCAAAGAAGCTTGCTGTCCTGTTTGACCAAGTAAGTAAAGTCCTTTTGGATCTTCACAAAATGTTGTTGATTGCTGATTTTCTTCAGAATGATGGTATTTCCAATTAGCTAGATCAAGTAAGTAAGATATTTATCAATTAGATCCTTGTCAATCAAATGATGACGTTCATGTCATATGTTCATCTCATGATGGCTTTTCATAAGCTTGTTGATTATTGTGAGCTGAAAAGGACGGGCAGCTATTTTTCACAATCAGTGAATGGTTTTGTTTAACCAGGCTTCAAGCTTGTCAGAATAGAATAGTTTAGTTTTTCATTTCAATAAGTGTAGTCCAGCACTAGGTTTTCAGGTTGCATGAGTCTTAGTTTAGGTGCATTTTAATTTCAATAAGGTTGCATTCATGTGTTCTAGTTTTCTGACTCCATTGCCCAATGATTAGGTTTGAAATTCATGTCTAGCAGGCAGACATCCAGCAGAAGTTGTCAAAATTGTTACCCTATTTTTCTACATGCAAAATGATAGAAACAAATAGGAAAAGGGTGCATAGGGGTACTTCCATTTAGCACTACTTTTCAAGTGATCTGGATTTACATTTTGTTATTGAATTTATACCAATTTTCATTTTTGTACTCTAAGTATTGATCACATTAAAATATTTCAAATTCATAATTGATCATTACATTGTGCATACAAATTGAATGCAATATACAGGTGTTCTTTCATATTTCATCTTTCATATCAATAAATAGAGTACAAAAGGTAGAATAGACAAATATGATAGAGGTATGAGTAAGGTCCTTTACATTGCCTTGGAGAAGTTGTTTGCATTTCAGGAGTTGGTTGTCTTTCTAGTCCAAGTCCCTGGTCTGTCTGAGTCTTCATGTATGGTCTTAGGTTTTCAAGGTTTTTCCTACATCATGGTGGAAAATTGTTAGATCCAATTAGATCTAAGAAATCCATAAGATCAAAACATCACAGAACAATAAGAATCTTTCAGAGCTGCATATATTTATCTAGTATCCAATGCAATAAGAATGTGCATACACATAAACTAAAAAGTAGTATTAAAGGGACATAATTTTATGAAACCTTTTACCATTAATGGCCATCATTATGCATGTTTTATTTATAAACCAGATGCCTAAATCAAAGGGACTTAGTTTTAAAGATGAGAAACCTTTTTCAGGACAACATGATAGCATTAGGTTAGTGAGCATACCAATTGACCAATTATTGCACAAAATAGATCTTTTGGTCATGTTCACTAACATAATATAATGCATTTGATTTGTTGTTGTTTATAAGCTACTCACAGATGCATTTCTTAAACAAACTATGTGTCACAGTCAAAAGAAGATGATGGTGCTGAATTACTACAAGTAAAAAGTCACAGAAGTGTGTTTATGGGTGTCATGAGCCCGTGCTCGAACCTCATAAACAAGTTTTGGTGCTAGTGTTACATCTATTTTAAATATTTATATTTTATGTGCATATTTGAATTTGGGTCTACAACATAATATCAAATGGTATGCAATCATGCATTATGGTGCTCACTGTCAAAGCACTTAAATAGATACAACTTATGACGTGCACCCAGGTACACAATGATAACCATGTTGTGTTTCAAAAGGAAGTTGTTACAATCCAAATGACAGAAGTTCATTTTCAACCATAGTGAATGTTTTAAAAATGCTATAGGGATCTGTTAAAAAATCACAATGCTCGAATCCCAATGATAAGTGTTCTTATAGTATTGTATTTCATATTCTAAAGGAAAATCACTTAATGCATTTTTTACTGTCACAAAATCAATGCACATTGCTAAGAATGTTGATGAGTCTTCATTGTCCAACTGAAAGACAAAATATAATGGCTACAAGATCATGGCAGATTTATCAAGGTGTGTTGGTTGCTATTGGTTTAAACAGAGTAGCATTATTGGAGCAAGGTCATTATGGATAATAGTCATCAAATAAAGCTCAAATAATAAGTCCAGAGTTCCTAAACTTTTCAAAATTACAAATCAGCATCAAGTATGGACATAGGTGACAAGTTCAATCAATCAATGTTTTAGTCCATCAGATTTTCAAATCTAGCATGTTTTCATAAATAAAGAGAAAATGAGTCAAGCATGAGTATATTGACAATGAATAAATAGACTTGATAAGGAACCACAAATTGATAACTGACAAAGAACTATAGATAGATGGCATGGAAAATGTGGGATATCATCAAAGGTCAAATTCAACAAAGAAAAGCTCAAGTTCAAATAAACAGCCGCAAGGAGTAAGCATTTAAAAGAGAAATTTACATGCATGATGAAAGCTATTAGATCTTTATTCTAAACAACAAGAGAAGAGCCCTAAAACATCTTGCAAACTGGAAGGAAACTATACTCAACTTCAATGATAAATAAGAATGCCCTAATTTAATGTAATGAAAGAAAGTTAATAGCAAGCTAAGTACGAGAAAAGGAAAGGTAAGTTATACTTATCTCAGGTTCTAGTTAAAGCTTAAGATCTTGAATCAAAAGGTGAACTTCTAGTCACAGCCCATGAGTTCTTTGTTAGGAGTGCCGCCAAAACCCAAGTTTTAGCTCGAGATTACCAGTAAGACAAAGTTCCATCAGATAAAGTCACAAAGCTTAGCTAGTTCAGCAATCAAAGTTTGTGTTCTCAGTCACAGTCCATGTTCAACTACCAGTTTAGATCTTCCATTCATGGCTTATATGTTATTTTCAAACTCAAGTTCAACAGATCAAGGACTGAGCTTCAGGAGTTCACTGCCTGTGAGATCCAAATCAAGGCCGAGTCTCAATAGTAAAAATCATGATTTTCATGCATATCTCATGTGTTGTGCTCCAATCAAAGTCGAGTTTGTTCAAGTCACAATCCCAAGCAAATAGACAATGCCCAGAAGGAAAGCCCTTGATCTAGCTAAGAGTTGAGCCAAGTTCCAGTTCCAAACAAAGCTATATGCTAGGTTCAAGTATGCTCCAATCAAGCCTAGACTTGGATCAAGGCCTGAGCTATGCAGTTAGAGTGCGATAATAACTCTCAGCCAAAACACAAGTGTGCTCCAATCAAAACTCAAAGTTCTAGCTCAAAGCCGACTGTCAGTTTAAGCCCAAGCCTCGATAATGCAAGCTAGTGATTTACCAAATGAACATTCAGATTCAGAGAAAGAATACAATATCAGTTAAGATCTTCTATAGAGATTCACCATGAATAAGGGTTTTAACAATCATTATACCCCAATTCTCAAAATGAATTATGAGAATCAAGAGTAGTGCCAAGTTGAAACAAGTTGTCAGGTCTAGTGAGACAGAATGTTAATGCCATTGAATGCTCCAATCACTTACATCAGGCCTCGAGAAACTAAATGTCACCTAAGCCTATACTTGGTGGATATATTCAGGATTGCAAATTGTGTTATATGAATAGGGTCTTTTTTATCTTATTTTATGTAATTAATATTAATCTTTAAACTTAAGTTTTATTTAAGTTTAAAAGTTATATGTATAGGCTAGGAGTGATTACTTTTGTAATATGTTGGTAATATATTTAATGATATATATTTTAAATTATCAACATTTAGGATTTGATTTGTGGCTAGAATTTTGGGGCTATTTTATAGTAGATTTGGAGCATTTTTAGGGGCTAAAATTTAGGGAGCCCTAGATTTTCAAATCTAGCCAAAGGAGGGCATATATTGGAGTTAGATTTTTATTTTTAGGGGTTCAGAGTTGTGGAAAGAAGGGCTAAGTGAGCAATTGAGTTCCTAAGTCCTTTTTTTTGTATTTTTGTAACCATTTTTTAGAGATTGAAAGAATAATAAAGCTGGTTGTTTACATTGCATCAATTTCTGAATTAGCAACATCCCTAGTCTTTTGTTTTGCATTCCATTGTTTTATGTTTTTGTATAACAGAGTAAAGTGAGTTATTTTTTAATCCTTTGTAGGTTATTGAACATCTAGCCTTTTGTAGGACATGTATGTTTGTTTATAGTTTTCATTGTTCATGGTGATTGCCCTAATACGGATTTCTAGTCAGCCTGTATGTCAAATAGTGAGTGCCAATGTATCACAATAGTTGTAATTGTGAATGCCAATTGAATTTTCTAACAAGCCTGAAACAAGTTTGGTGTATCACCCCATTTCCCATTTAGTTGTAGTTCTTTCTCTATTTTCCCACATAAGTTTCAATAAGGAGGTGATATTTCCAAATCAGATAGGAACCAGCCTAGAATCCAGAGATTCCTTCTCAATCAAAGTCCACCTACAGCTTGAGAAGGTTTCCATTGTTAGGATGAAATATCGGTGAGCCCTAATGCCTAAGTTAGGGTGACATTTCAAAACCTAAATAGGATCCCAGAAGCATTCCAATGTTGGTGAGTTGCAAAAGGAGGTGTAATAGTGCTAGAAATAATAAGTTTATTTCTCTAATGGTTAGCTTCAGACTATAGATTCACAAGAAAAATGCGAAGTGCACGTTTCTATAATCAAAATAGTCTGCATTGTCAAGGATTCAAACAAAAGGGGTGACAAGGAAAGTTGATAAGGTGGAAGCTTAAGTGATGAATCTAATTGGATTAAAGAAAAGGCATCTCTTAGAAAAATGTGTCTCAACCTTGCATTTACATATGGTTACTATTTATAGTAAGTTTACATTTGAGCACAATTTTTTCCTAAACTTTCCCTAAAGTTTTGCATGGGCTAGATAAGAATGTCATTAGATTTTTGTTGCAAGATCATGTCTAGATTCAAAGATATTATTTTTTTTAGTTTTTGAAGTTGTTGAACAAATTTGATGAATTTAATTTTGAAGGACTTATTGGCTCTGAAATGGCCTCAAAGTGTCAATAATTGGTGTAGTTGTTAGCATGAATGTTGAATATGTCCTATGGGGGAGTATTCTAGCATTATTGGAGTAGTCACATGTTGCATTCATGATTGTGTTTGTCATTGATGTCAATATACTGATTATACTGAAGATTAGTAGCTTGTAGTAGATAGAATTTGAACTAGCGTGCATAGAGCATTGCAAATGAGGTTATGTGGAGTTGAGGAGATTTTTCTTAGTCTCCTGATATCATGGTTAAGATCGCATACAAAAATTCAAGTACTTGTGTTAGTTATAAGTAATCTAGTGGAAACTATATTTTGACGGAGTTCCTGAGAAGTGGTTTGTGATAATCGGATTATATCTCCCAACTGGGATAGAATCTGGACAAGCGAAGTTATACAGAGGTTGAAGACATTGTGAAGGTGACCTGGATGAGTCAACATAGTCATAGGTTGCAAGCGTGAATATTTAATAATTTTGTACGCCAACAGTTTTGTGTAATTATGGAAATATTATGTAGTGTGTAATGTTTTATATTTTGTAATTGGTGAAGCCTAATTGGCCAACTCAATTATGAAATATTGAGCATCATATAAAGGAAGAATTGTTTTACTTGATTATTGTAACATGTATGGATGTGAAATAATGTGAATAAGTGATCTAAGGGATTGTTATGTGATGCGAAGTGTGTAGATCTGGTATTGGGATCTGGAGAAGCATTAGTGTGGTTTAGGCACAGTCAAAGGAGAGAAGAAAATTTTATGAGATCATTTATACTTACTATTATTCTATTTAGATAATATAGAGATCAGTTGGATAGTGTGTTTGGTGATCTTTCCCTTGAATCATTTTGGATAGTGGGTCCTTCTGTCTTCTTTAAATCCTAACAAGGTTAGAATCTCCTCATAGGAATTCAAAGTCTCCTAAAAGGGATTGAATGTACTGAATGTATTTCATAGAATCCTAATAGGATCCATCCTCTCACAAGGAATTTTTATATTAGTACATCCTTTTGTGGGTACCATCCCCACCAGGGTTTACTCTCTGATCAAGAGGTTCCCTAGTTAACAAATCTAGTGTCATTGTGTATGGTTATCTTTGTATGGTTGTTGTTTATGTTGATCACATGTTTCAAATATAATAAGATTGATAAAAGTTGTTTTACTCAAATAAATGAGTCACCCCCCCCCCCCCCCCCTTAATTATCTTGGTGGAATTTACTTTCAAACAATTGGTATCAAAGCATCAGGTGCTTGAAGGAAAAGCTTAATAGCTTAAGGAGATCCATAGTGAGTCATTTTAGAAAAGAAAGTCCTAATTTTGATGGAGTTAACTATGATAGTTCGAAAGAGAAGATGAAGACACATCTTCTATGTTTAGGGAAAAGATATTGGTTGATCACAAAGAATGAGAAAACTATAATTGAAGAAAAAAACTTAAGGATTGCACTAAAAAAGAAAGAGATCTATTCATGTCTAACATACTTGCTAGAGAAGAACTTTTGTCATCTATTCCTATGAATGAATACAATTAGGTAAAGACTCTAAAGACATCTCATGAAATTTGGTTATCTTTGGAATCTACTTTTGAAGGTGATAAACATGCTAAGAGAATCAAATTGTGAAATTGGATATAAAGACATCTCATGAAATTTGGTTATCTTTGGAATCTACTTTTGAAGGTGATAAACATGCTAAGAGAATCAAATTGTGAAATTGGATATGTTTATTTCAAGAGGCTAAAATGATGGAAGATGAATCTATTAGAAGCTATATTGGTAGAATATAAGAGATTTTTGCAGGTATCAAATCTTATGAAGGAAATAAGGACATGAAGATGAGATCATATGGAAGATCTGAAAACACTGACTCCAACATTTAAGCAAATAGCACAGATGATTGAACAAGTCATACCTTGTACTAAAAGTTTACTAGAGAGACTCTTCTTGTAAGATTGGAAGCACCAGAGCTAAGTTTGAAACAATTTGGAGATTTACCTAGGATTGAAACTATCTTCAATGCACTTAGTGTTCACCCTACTTTTTCATGGAGTGCAAGTGTTAGTGGAGATTATGATAGCAAAAATAGATCTAAATTAGAAGAAGATAGAAAGATTGAAGAAGGAATTGCCTTGCTTGTGAAAAGAGAACCAAAAGGTAAGAAAATATTTAAATGTTGGACTTGTTAAGAATACGATAATTTTTCTTCTAAATATCCTAAGAAAATGAAGAAATATAATAAATTTAAGCTTAAAAGACCTAAAGAATGTTATTATGCCAGTGATGAAGAATTTGAAGCCAATATTGAGAAATTCTTAAGTGAGAGTGATAATGAAAGTGATGATATAGGATTTGTTGCAATAAAAGAAGAAAATTCTGAAACAAAAACCAAAGAAGAAAAATCTTTAGTGTCACAAGTTGAAAAGAAAATTGATTGGATTATAGATAGTGGTTGTTGACATCATATGATTGGTGATATGAATAAGTTTATAAAGTTTAAAAACTATGATGGAGGAATCATTAGAGTTGGAAACAATGCACCTTGCCGAATTTAAAAGGAATAGGATCTATTACTCTTGATGGAAAAACTAAAATTAATGATATTTACTTGATGGATGAATTAAAACATATATTTTAAGTGTTGTATAGTTATTTGATAAGGGATATCAGGTTTGGTTTACTAAAAAGACTTGTATGATCAAGGATAAGAGTGGTAAGATAATTGGAACATGAGCAAGAACCAGAGGTAATGTATTTCAGTTGAATCCTACTGAGATGACATGTTTGATTGCTAAAGTTTATGATAGTTGGCTATGGCACAAAAGGTTTTGTCACATAAACTTTGATAACATTGTGAAAGAAAGTACTACATTTTCAATAAGAGATTTGCCTAAAATTGTGAAACCTACTAACATGGTGTGAAAGGAATGTGTTATGACAAAACATAAGAGAAGTTCTTTTCCCAGCAAGAAGTTCACCACAATAGAAAGATTGGAGATCATTCATACAGATCTGAGTGGTCCTACAAGAACAAGAGGTTTATATGGTGAAAGGTATTTTATGATTCTTGTTGATAAGTTTACTATGATGGTGTTGGTAGAATTTCTTAAAGAAAAGTCAGAAGCATTTCAAAAATTAGATTTCTTAAGAATAGAGTTGAGAATGAATCATGAATGAAGATTAAATATTTAAGATCTGATAGAGGTGGAGAATTTACTTCTAATGAATTTAATACTTTATGTGAAGTGAATGGCATTAAGAAACAACTTGCATCCCCTAAAACACCAAAGAAAAATGGTATTGCTAAAAGAAGAAACATGTTAGTAATTGAGGCAACAAGAGCTATGTTGTTTGAGAATGACGTAGCAAAGGTATTTTGGAGAGAAGTAGTGAATACAAAAGTATATACAATAAATAGAGTATAAATCAGAGAAGACATAGACAAGAATCCTTATGAATTATGGTTTGGACTTGCACCATCAGTAAAATACTTCAGAATCTTTGGAAGTAAGTGCTACATTAAGAGAGATGATGACATTGGTAAGTTTGATCTGAGAAGTGATCAAGGTATGTTCCTTGGTTATTAATTGAAAATAAAATATTATAGATGTTTTAATAAGAGAACTAAGACTATTGTTGAAAGTACAAATGTTAAAGTGGATGAAAAGTTCAAAATTCAGGAAAGAGGACTTGATTATGATTCAGATGAAGAAGCTATCCTAAAAATAATCAAGAAAATGTTGAGTTGTTTTATGAAACTAACAATGATTTGCATAATGAGACTCGTGATGAAGAACAAAGAGAAGATCCAAGATCTGAACCTAGAATTGAAGCAAGTGTTGAAACAGTAACACCTAATAAGAATTTGATAAGGAATCATCCTTTTGATCAGATTATTGGGAGCAAAGACAAAGGAGTTATGAAAAGAAATAAGGTACATGAAGAATTATATTTAATTTCTTATATTGAACCTAAGACTACTAATGAAACTTGTAAAGATGATAATTGGATTCAATAAATGAAGGAAGAATTGGATTAGATTGAGAAGAATAACACTTGGGAATTGGTTCCCATACCGAAGGACAAAAGTTTTATTGGAACTAAATGGGTTTTTAGAAACAAGATGAATGAACAAGGAGAATTTGTAAGAAACAAAGCAAGACTGGTATGTAAAGGATACTCACAACAAGAAGGTATAGATTATGAAGAAATATTTTCACATGTTGCAAGAATTGAAGTAGTAAGAATGTTTTTGGTCTATGCAGCTTATAAGAAATTCAAAATATATCAGATGGATATGAAGTCAACATTTCTGAATGGTGAATTAGAAGAAGAAGTCTACATTGAGAAGCCAGACGGTTTTCCTTTGACTCAAGAAGGAGATATGGTTTGTAAGTTTAATAAAGAACTATATGGACTAAAGCAAGCACCTAGAACCTGGTATGCAAGGTTGGATAAATATTTGGCAAAATTGGGATTTTATAAAGGTACTACAAACTGTAATTTGTATCTAAAATAAATAGAGAATGGTCTACTGATTTTTGTTCTTTTTGTTGATGATATAATCCTTGGAGGAGAAGATGAGGCAAGTGATAAATTTTCTGAAGAAATGAAGAAAGAATTTGAGATGAGCATGATTGGAGAAATTATATTTTTCTTGGGTTTGTAGATTGTGTAGAACATCGATGGTATATTATTATCTCAAACTAAGTATCTCAAAGACTTATTGCAGAGATTTGGTTTGGAAAATTGTAAGCCTATTGGTACACCTATGGTAACTGGTCGTATGTTATCTAGCAAAGATGAGACTCTTGCAGTTGAACAAAGGAAGTAAAGATCCATGATTAGAGGTTTGTAATATCAAACTCACACAAGACCAGATATAGCTAATGCAGTTGGAATTGTTGTGAGATTTCAAGCTAATCTTAAGGAATTACATTATGCAATAGTAAAGAGGATATTCATATATTTGAAAGGTACACCTGATTGTGGGTTATGGTATGACAAATAACATGATTTTACCCTATGTGCATATACAAATGCGGATTGGAGAGGTAGTGTGGATGATAAAAAGAGTACAAGTGGTGGAGCATTTTTTCTTGGAGGAAGATTGGTTTCTTGGCTAAGCAAGAAATAGAATTGTATCTCACTAGTACATCAAAAGCAGAATATGTAGCAGCAGCAAACAATTGCAATTAGATAGTATGGATGAAACAAATGTTGAAGGATATTGGAATTAAGTTTAATGAGTATATTATCATACATTGTGATAACACAAGTACAGTAAGTATGTCTAAGAATCATGTGTTACATTCTAAAACAAAACACATAGAAATAAAGTATCATGTTGTAAGAGGGAAAGTTGCCAAAAAGGAAGTCATACTTGAGTATATCAACACAAAGGAGTAGATAGAAGATATCTTTACAAAGCCTTTACCTAAAGATACATTTGAGTATTTGAGAGGTATGCTTTGGGCTATGCCCCAGCCTACTTTTGAGTAGTGATAACACAAGTACAGTAAGTATGTCTAAGAATCATGTGTTACATTCTAAAACAAAACACATAGAAATAAAGTATCATGTTGTAAGAGGGAAAGTTGCCAAAAAGGAAGTCATACTTGAGTATATCAACACAAAGGAGTAGATAGAAGATATCTTTACAAAGCCTTTACCTAAAGATACATTTGAGTATTTGAGAGGTATGCTTTGGGCTATGCCCCAGCCTACTTTTGAGTAGTGATGTAGAAAGTTGCATCAATCCAGTGGTATAGAGCACTATCTTTCTAGACTATATGCTGATGCTTCCTCAATGTGGGAGTACTTGTATTTTTGAGCTGAGTCATGAAGGACTCTTGGTAAAAGGTATTTTCAAATAGTGTCTTTGGACACTTGATTAGGTTAAAACTTTTTGATAAGTAAGATTGTTTTTACATAATGATGCCTTTGTCATTGATATCAATGGGGGAGAAGAATACATGAAAAAAATTTCTAATGATTGATGAAGAGGATTTGAAAAGTCAAAACAAGAGCAACAGAGTTACATTTTGGTATTCATGGAACTTGGATGTTTTTCATCTATGTTGCCATCAAAGCCAATGGGAGAGATTGTTAGCATTAATGTTGAATATATACTATGGGGGAGATTGTTAGCATTAATGCTAAATATATCCTATGGGGGAGTATTCTAGCATTACTAGACCTGTCACATGTTACATCCATGACTATGTTTGTCATTGATGTCAACTAACTAATTATACTAAAGATTAGCAGAGTAGCAGACAAATTTTGAACTAGTGCACATAGAGAATTGCAAATGAGGTTATGCAGAGCCGAGGACATGTTTCTTATACTGTCATGATATCATGGTTAAGAGCATGCATGGAAATTCAAGTATTTGCATCAGTTATAACTAATCTAATGGAAACTTTATTTTGACAAAGTTCTTGAGTAGCGGTTTGTGATAATTGGATTATATCTCTGAACTGGGACAGAATCTAGACAAGGGAAGTTATATAGAGGTTGAAGACATTACAAAGGTGATTTGGATGAGTCAGCATTGTCAGAGGTTGCATGTGTGAATATTTATTAAGTTTGTGAGCCAAAATTTTTGTTTAATTATGGAAATATTATGTAACATGTAATGTTTTAGATTTTGTAATTAGTGAAGCCTTATTGGCCGACTCAATTATGAAATATTAAGCATGGTATAAAAGTGTATCATCTTAAAATGGAAGCACTTCCATGTTAAGAGTGTTTAGCCCTCCAATTAAGTGGTCTAGGGTCATGTCAAGCACCTTGATTGGGTCTTTGCATGTATATGGCTGTCCCCCCTATTCTGCTTCTCTCTCCCTATTTCCAACCTATTTTTTGGCAACTTTTCCTGAGAATCTAAAGGTTTTGACTTTCTAGGTCAAAGATGACCTAAAGGGTCAAGGATGACCTAGTCCCTGACCTAGGTTAGGGATGACCTCGACCCTAACCTATGGCAGAGACTACTTCGTCCTTGACCCTAGGTCCAATTTTCAAATTCCAAAAGTTTCAAGATGTCAAGTTTCAGAAAGTTTTATTTTCTCGCTTCTGGGTTGGCTATTTCAAGTTTTGGAATGGTAAATCCTTAAATTATATTTAATCTAGGTCCATTTCTAAGGGTTAGTATTAATTGGGATTTAATTCTCCAATGTTGGCCTCTCTAGAAGTTTGTGCCCTAGATCATTATAAAAGGAAGCCTTCCTCTCTCATTTTTTGATGAAGGGTGCTCCCCTTAATACCACAAACACATAACAAAAATAGAGAAACAACAAAAGTATGCAAGAATAGAAAATGGGCTTCTTATTATCTCCACAAATGTGGAATTACAAACTTTTAGAATTACAATATGCAAAGCCATATGGGCATTCCCTCACAATATTCTGTAGGACAAAGCCTCAAATCAATACCCATATCTACTGCCTAGAACTACCCTAGACAACACTACAGGCCTTCTTTATATAGGAATTTTCCACCACTCGAGAAGGTTCTAGAAATTTAGCCATTAGGGCCAACCAAAGTTAGAATTATTTTATTTTTCAATTTATTAGATCAAAGTTGGCTCAAAATAACTTTTGAAACCCGAACAAAAATTTTTGAAGGAAAATTATTTTTCATCGTTTCAGGTGGCCTGACTTTTGGAGACCATAAGGCATCACTAGTTGACCCAATTGACTATTATAACCCCATTTCAGAAAGGCCACAAAGCGCTCTACAGGCTTGACTAGCATAAGCACTTGTCGCCCAAATTTTCAACCTCATCTGGGGCATCTAAAGCCTTCAAAACTGAGTTCAAAGTTTCTGTACCCTACTGCCAATACCAAAATCTTTAATATCTTCAAAACTAGACCTGACCTAGCCATGAAACTTTACTGGCAGGCTGATATAACTAAGATGAACCTCCACATGTAAAATCAGAACATTCCAACATCGTATGACCAACTTACTAAAAGTAGCAAGTTTCCATAAATAGCAGCTCTACACAAAATAGCCCTTATTGAATACAAAAAAAAAAAAAATTTGGGGTGATGCAAGATTGCTCTTACACCCAGGATGCTCCTGCATCATTTTCTCCATCCACTTTCATGATCAAGGCATCGAGTTTTGAAATTCATCCATTATCAAGCATTTTCAAAGAAGCATTCAAGCCAACATCTCCATTCAAGTTCTCATTTGAAAATCAAGGATTCAAGCATTCAAGCCTTTGAAGGGATTTAGTTCAAGCATTCAAGATTCATCATTCAAACCCTAGATCTAGCCATCATAGTGGTGTGATCTTCCTTCAAGATCCTTTGTTCATCTTCAAGATCCATTCATTCTCCTTTCAAGGTGGATTCCAAGCATACAATCATGGAGGTTTTGGATTTACATTTATGGTTTTGATTGTTGAGTCCAAGCTTTCCTATCAATATACTTGTTTACATTTGAAGTACAATTTCATATCTATTGAATATCATAGCTTCGTTGTTAGATCTACTTCTACTACTTGCTAGCATTCTCCATTTTAATTTCATTATCAAGTTTGATTCCAAACTGGGGTTTGACCAAGGAAAACCCCTCATCCAAACAAAAAAACCATTTTCCTTGCAGGTACAGGTATAGGATAGAGAATTGAAGTGCATATCTAGATACCCTTTTTGGTGAACTTTCAAGATCCGTGAATAGATTTTTCATTGGAGCTATTTTGGGTCAGGGACAACCTTCAATGAGGGGTGTTAGGATTAACAAGGCAGAAATAAAAATTACATGCAAATATAACCAATATCAGAAAACAATAAACCACACAGAATAGAACACAAGACACAAATATTTAATGTGGTTCACCCAATCCCTGGGCTACATCCACCAACATCAAGTCCAATATTTTATTATCCAGTGATTGCAACCTGATTAAAATCCATAATCCCCTTATAGCTCAATTCCACCACAAGTAATAAAATGATACATAATGAAATCCCTAACCGTAAGCCATATTATACAATATTTTTCCACTTTAGGGTTAGAATGAGTTAGAACATGTCGGCCCAAAAATAGATGAAAAAATGTCGGCCCAAAAATAGCGAGGTCAGGAGGAAAAGTGTACAGTACTTTCCTAGATAGTACTTTCCTAATCAGTCACCACAAGATAACAATCTCCCACTTGATGACTGATTAGCATCCACACTAAAAATCCTCCCACTTGGAGACTGATCTTGTAGCAATACTGCTACCATATGAGGCTCCCACTAGATCGAACCACCCTGGACTCAATTGTTCCTTTATTCTGTTCAGTCTAGAAGACCAACTGAAGTTGAACATGAGTTCAAATTCTCCCTTGTTACTACCTTTGTAAATATATCTACTAGATTATCATCTGTATGTATCTTTTCCAACTTTAACTTCCCATCATCCAAAACTAACCAAATGAAATGGTACTACAATTGTATGTGTTTTGTCTTTGAGTGCAAAGCAAAATTATTCACAAGATGAATGGCCCTTTGGCTATCTATATACAGAAAATTACCCATCTATGGATGTCCTAATTCTTCCATGAAGAATTGAAGCCATATCATCTCCTTGGCTGCCTCTATAGTAGCAACATACTCTATCTTTGTAGTGGATAAAGAAACCACCTTTTGTAGTCAATAAATCCAACTCATTGATGTCCCACCAATAGTAAATACATAGCCTATAGTACTTTTCCTACTATCTATATCTCCTACCAAATCCGAGTCAACATAGCCTTGTACAGTAGTAGTAGATCCCCCAAAGTGTAAACACTTACTAGATGTACCTCTCAAATATTTGAGAATCCATTTGACTGCATTCCAATGCTCAATACCAGGGTGACTCATATATCGGCTAACGACTCCCACTATGTGTGCAATATCTAGCCTAGTACATACCATAGCATACATTAAGCTCCCTACAGCTAAAGCATAAGGTACCTTGGACATTTTAGCCTCTTCTTCTGATGTCTTAGGACACATCTCCTTAGTCAATTTCAAATGACCAGGCAAAGGTGTGCTGACAGCTTTGGCATTCTCCATAGAGAAACGTTGCAACACCTTCTCAATATAATTAGCCTAAGATAGAGACAACTTCCTATTTTTCCTATCTTTGTAAATTTTCATACCAAGGATTTTTTTTGCTGCCCCCAAATCCTTCATAGAAAATGAATGTGCTAACTGTTGTTTCAACCCCTTAATGACAGCTACAAGCATATCATCAACATATAAACATAAAATAATGTAGTTGTCATCATCCAACCTCTTAAAATAAACACAATGGTCAAAATGACACTGACTGTATCCATGCTCATTCATAAAAGTGTCAAATTTAATATACCATTTTCGAGGTGCTTGCTTCAAGCTATATAAACTCTTCTTCAATTTGCACACCAAATTCTCCTTACCCTTGACCTCAAATCCTTGTGGCTGTACCATATATATCTCTTCATCCAAATAACCATGAAGAAAAGTTTTTTTAACATCAAGCTTCTCTAAATGAAAATCTTCAGTAGCCACAATACTTAAAACAGTACAGATAGAAGTCATTTTAACAACGGGAGAAAATATCTCATCAAAATCAATACCCTTTTTTGTGCAAATCCTTTTACAACTAACCTAGCTTTAAATCTTTTCTTACCTCCATCCTCTTCTTTTATCCTATAAACCCATTTATTCTATAAATCCCTTTTACCTACAGGTAACTTACATAAATCTCATGTTTGATTTTGCATCAAAGAGTCCATTTCATCTATCATTGCAAACTTCCACTGAAGCTTTGTATCCACCTGCACAGGTATCATCCAGTACTACATAATCATTTTCTTTCTTCTCATGCTACTGCAATAGATCTTTGTACAACACCTTCTCATTGAATATGACATCCTCGCTTCTTACAATTTTATGATTTTCAAAATCCCAAAGCCTATAACCAGATTCATCAATGCCATATCCAACAAATACACATTTCTTTAACTTAGCTTCCAGCTTGGTTCTATTTTTCAGAATCTATATGTGCAAAAGCTTCACAACTGAAGGTTTTTAGAAAATAATAACTCACCTTCTTACCACTCCATGCTTCCTCTAGAATACCATAGTCCAAAGGAGTAGAGGGGCCTCTATTGATTAAATAAACAATAGTGTTCATAGCCTCTACCCACATGTTTTTGGGCAGCCTAGCATGCAACCTCATACTCGCACACTCCATTATTGTCATGTTCATGTGTTCAGCCACTCCATTTTCTTATGGAGTCCTTGGTATAGTTTTTTGCCTACGAATACCATTAGAGGAACAACAATCTTCAAATTATGTGCTGCAATACTCACCACCATTATCAGATCTGAGACATTTTAACCTTTTACCATTCTCATTCTCAACCAAGCATTTCCATTTCTTAAAAGTTTGAAATACATCATATTTCTATCTATGGAAATAAATCCATACTTTTCTTGTTGCATCATCTATAAATGTAACATAATATAGAGAGCCACCAAGGGAAGATACCTAAGCTAGTCCTCATACATTTGTACGCACAAGCTCTAATCTCTCATTTTTCTTTTCCTTCCCACTCTTTACAAAACTAACTCTCTTTTATTTTCCATAAACACAACTTTCATAGAAATACATATTGACACATTTCAAGCTAGGTAAAAATTTCTTTGAATGAAGTAATTTCATACCTTTTTCACTCATGTGCCTAAGTCTTTTGTGCCAAAGTGCTGTGTCAGAACCTACAACAATAGTTTGATGTTCTTCCTGCTCAACTGAAACCACTATTCTTGAACATTCATTATCTTCTGAAACAATTAAAGTAGAAGGAACAGTATGACTTGTACAAAGATATAAGGTGCCTACTTTCACACCTTTTGCTACTACTAGGGAACTTTTTGAAACCTTCCAATTTCTATCATTAAAAGTAACTGTGATACCCTCATCACCCAGTTGTCCTGCTGAAATTAAATTCCTACTTAGCCTTGGAACATGTCTTACCTCTTGTAGTAGCCAATGATTCCCATTCTGCAACTTAATCTTAATTTTTCCCTCTCCAACTATTTGACAGGGTTCTTTATCTCCCAAATAAACTAGCCCAAAATCCCCTTGGACATAATCAAGAAAGTAACCTCTATGGGGTGTAGCATGAAATGAAGCCCTATAATCTAAAACCCATGAATCATCAATACTTTCTAAATAAAGAATCAAAGCATCCTCTTCAGATTTATTACTTACCACATTTACCTCCTTGTTACCTTCTTGTTTGTCTCCTTCTTTATTCTTCTAAGACCAACAATATTTTTTCTTATGACCTAGTTTTCCACAGTACCATCAATCATTTGGCCCTTTGGATTCATACCTCTTTCCCTTTGATTTTCCTCTTGATTTCCCATGATTTATAGAGTTGTTTCCTCTCTCATTGGTTCTACCTCTTCTTTGTGCGTTTAAGACACTACCTGATGTGGATCCACCTGAGCTTTTCCTATGAATTTCCTCACTCATAATAACACCAATAACATCATCATATTTTAGGGTATTAGAACCAGAAATAGAGTTACTAACAACCATTACCAAGCCATTCCAACTTTTAGGCAAAGAACACAAAATCAAGAGAGCCTTGAATTCTTCATCAAAAATAACATTGACAGAAGTTAATTGACTGGTAATTGTATTAAACTCATTTAAATGATCAGAAACTGACCCACCTTCCACCATTTTCATATTAAACAAACGCTTCATGAGAAATACCTTATTTGAAGCAAAGGGCTTTTCATACAACTTCACTAGGGTTTTCATCAAATCTTCAGTCGTTGTTGCTTGTGCAATATTGAATGCCACCAATTGTCCCAAGCATAATCAAATACTACCAAGAGCCTTTCTATCAAGAATTGTCCAATCCTCATCAGAAATGTTTGTCAGTTTATTGGCTTTTCCTTCCAATGGCCACCATGGATCCTTTTGATAGAGATAGTCCTCCATTTGCATTTTCCATAACTAAAAGTTCTACCCATTAAACTTTTCAACCTTCAGCCTACCCTCTTCTGTCATTGCTCCCACTCAACCATGAGACTTCCACTAAACTGTGAGATCTTCTTGCAAAGGATAACTGAAAACAACCTCACTCTAATGCCACTTGTTAGGATTAACAAGATAGAAATAACAATTACATGCAAATATAACCAATATCAACAATAAACCACATAGAAGAGAACACAAGACACAAAGATTTAATGTGGTTCAACCAATCCCTGGGCTACATCCACCAACAGTGAGTCCAATATTTTATTATCCAGTGATTACAACTTGATTACAATCTGTAATCCCCTTACAGCTCAATTCTGCTGCAAGTACTAAAATGATACATAATGAAATCCCTAACCCTAAGCCATATTATACAATACTTTTCCACTTTAGGGTTAGAATGAGTTACAACATGTACAGTAATTTCCTAGATAATACTTTCCTGATCAATCACCACAAGCTAATGAGGGGTAGGATCTTGTCCTAGGGTAAGACCTTGCCCTGATATCTAGGTCAAGGATGACCTACTTCCAGAAAGACAAAAGTTTTATGGGTTTTCTCTGTCTCGACATTTCCAATCCAGAACAGGTTGCAAAATTTCCTAAAATTGTGCATAGACATTAGAAAATAGTGATTTCTTCATCAACATTCTTTCGAGATAAGTATTTCTATTTTATTCAGTTTATATGTCCAAAACATTTTCCATCACTCATCATACCATCATACCCCACTATTATCCCATTCATAGAGGTGGATCCATTTCTCCTCTATTCAAATGGAATAATTTTTTTCCTTGATTATTGTAACATTTATGGATGTGAAATAATGTGAATAAGTGATCTAAGGGATTGTTATGCAATGTGAAGTGTGTAGATTTGGTATTGAGATTCGGAGAAGCATTTGGTGTGGTTTAGGCACATTTAGAGGAGAGAAGAAAAGTTTCTGAGATTGGTTATACTTGGTATTATTTTGTTTGGATAATACAGAGATCAGTTGGACAGTGTGTTCGGTGATCTTTCTCTTCAATCTATTTGGATAGTGGGTCCTTCTTTCTTCTGTAACTCCTAACGGGGTTAAAATTTTATCACAAAGATTAAAAGTCTCCTAATAGGGACTGATATATACTAGATGTATTTCATAGACTCCTAATAGATTCCATCCTCTCATAAGGAATTTTCATATTAGTACATCCTTTTTTGGGTACCATCCCCACTAGGTTTTTCTCTCTGATCAAGAGGTTCCCTTGTTAACAAATATGGTGTCATTATGTATGATTATCTTTTTATGGTTGTTGTTTATGTTAATCACATGTTTCAAATATAATAAGGTTGATAAAAGTTGTTTTACTTAGATAAATGATTCATCACCCCCCCCTCTCAATTATCTTGGTGGAATTTACTTTCTAACAATAGCGGGTTATAGCTTGATAGACCATGTCACAATCTTTCTAGCACTTCAAATGGTTCATCAATATATAAAACACTCAGTTCAAAATTTGTGGCCTCCATAAGTTTGGTCTCATAAAATATGAAATATAATATGTTGGTCACATAAAATTAGTTGTAAAAACAAGTTACACAAGTTAGTGCATGTTTTGACATGTCATAGGGCATCTTAGGTTGGAGATAAGATGGGTACTCCTTTTTAGGATTTTTTTATCACATGGTTTTTTAATATCATTTGATAGTTTCTTGTGTTATATCTCCTATATATGAGGTGTGTGAAATAGAGGTTTTGTGTAATATTTTGATAGTTGTTGAGTTACTTATGGATCTCTAATTCATGATACTCATGTGATAAGCTTGATCTACAAGTATATTATAATAGGTTGTTGATTCTAGAATAATCTATTGGGCAGCTTTTAGAGTGTGAGGTTTTTCTCTTGAAAGGTTTTCCCTCATTTAAATCATTGTTTAAATGCTATTTATGTTTAATTCTATTAAGTTTCTATATCTATTGTAAAGATCTAAGAAAGATTTTGCATAAACCTCCTCTCAAGATTAGAGTAGGAAGTTGTTTCACTACCTTAATTTTCTTACAGTGTCATTTGATGTGAAATTGCATGGGGTATTGAAATTTATGACACTACATTTTCCCCCTACATTAGCAAGCATATCATAAGTGAAATGCAAACTAAAGTAGAAAAAGAAAAAATCTAGGGAAATATTATACTAAGATATGAAGGGGAATTAGAATCTTCTATCCATGGGGAGTTGCCCCCAAGAAAGAGGCTTGAGCCTTTGTGAGATAATGCTAAGTTGTATCATCAAAACATGTTATGTACAAACAAACATGTTGGGTGAAAATTTTAAAATTTTGATACCAAAAATGGTTAAATAATTGGTGATTAGATACAGATTGTGATCATAGTGACCACTAAGATTAAAAGATTGTGCCAATATGGGTAGAAAGCTTTGTTATGATAGATATTCATATGATAAGGTTGACATGTGACTTCTACAAATTGTGTTCTAGGGAAAACATATAAAAGGTAGATAATTGATTGATTTGGATAGTGGTTTTCCCCTCACAATGGAAATAGATTAAAAATAAATCCAAATCTATGACAATGTAGATATGGTATCCCCCATAAAATGAATATGTTGCATGAAGGGGAAAAAAATTTATTATAAGGAAAAAAATATCATGTGTCATGTCCTCATAGAAAGATGTTTCCATAAAATGCCGCCTTTCAATAGATGACATAGGATACCCACAATATCAATGACAAGACATAAAGAGATTGAGGGATTCAATTATTTGGCATAAGAGGAACCCATAGAAATAAACTTATTGATTTTTATATATTCATATGAGTTACTCATCATGATCCCAATATTTTTTTATTTGAAGAAGAGGACATGAAGAAAAAGATAAAATAAAAATTTGGGTCAACATGGAAGAAGGCCTAAATGCCCCCAACACTTTGTATCATCCTTGGATGTTGAAAAGAAAGATACAATAGATAGAAGAGAGATGGAAAGAAAAGAGTAAGTGTAAAAAATATATAATACCATATATCCAAGTACCTATGGAGTAACTTGGATCCTTCAAGAGAGCACACCATATAAAGACAAGTGCAGGGGAACACAAACATGTGTTCTCTAATCTAAAGATAAGAAAGATTGTATTAACAATTCTCCACGGTCAAATCACCATCCCTCCAATCTTGATCATAGAAAGATGGAGGTAAAGCCTAAACAATTACAACTATCAAAGCATGCCCAGTCATCTCACTAGCATGTAAAGCTAAGGATGAAGTTGCCTCAATATTTTCATCTATTAAATCCCTTGAGGCAAGAGTCAATGATCTTGTAAAGATAGCTAACAATGATAGAATTCCCTTGAGAGAGTAAAATGTATATATTCCTTGAAGGAAGTAGACTAATCAAATTTAGGTTGTGAAGAAAAACCTACATTACCAACCTTTGGAAATGGGGTGATGATAAACTTATAGCCTACTCAACTACAAAAATAGATATATAGAAAGAGATCATAAGAATTTTCTTTTGATGAAAAAATTTAGGAATAGGTCCTTTATTAAAATTGTGCTTAAATGATAAAGAAGAATACTTTACATCAACCATAGTAGGCCTAACGACCCGAGAAAATCTATGATAAAAATTTAGAGATAGAAAAGGAAAATAAAACATGAATCACGAGGTCTTGACTAAAGGGGAAATATGATATCACGTGCATTTATATTGGGGGTTTTAAAATGAAAAAAAGGGGGAAATATATTTCCTAAATAGGGGGAGTGGGTTTTTAGGGAGGGGTTGGGGGTTTATATAGGAAAAAGGGTATGGGGGATACTAGGTGGGTATTGTAGAGGGGTGTCAAAAAAGGAGTTTGGGACAATATTTTTTGAAAATAGGGGGATTATTTAGTATGTCATGAATGCACTTTCTATGATTTAGGTTCACTAAGTGAAGATCTTCTGACATGATTGCACTAGACACAACCTATGTATAAAACATGTTTATAGGGTAGTAAATGATATGATAGCTTGGACAAAGGTCATGAGAGTAAGCTCCGAGGATAGATAGATGAAGACATATACCCACTTAGGATGAGACCTTGATGCAAAGGCTTGGGCTCAATACTAAAAAAATTTAAACCATCTTAATGTCACATTCAACATAGAGATTTTGACATTTCACCTTTTCAAATACACAAGGACAATTCAAGGATCAATTCTCAAACAACAACCCATACTATGCTTCACAATCTCACACTCCCCTTCACAATGAATCCTTTATTTATGGTTGTAAACAATGATTTAGGATTCAAAACTTTTAGAAAATTTCTAACTCCAAAGACATCTTATATCCATCCAAACACAATATCCAATCATCTTAATAACTTCCACAAGCATTGATCACTCCACCTTGCAACTTACACTCTTCCCTTTCACAAGGCACCTTGACTTATAGGTTCTAAATGGAAAATATGATTTCTAAGGATCCAAATACCCAAGAAAATTTAAGAAACCTTAGAGTTACTCAATTCATCATCCTTACACTCTTGGAAACCTCTAATAATCAAGGATTTCCTAACTGTCATGTTTGACACAAAATTAGGCTTAAATGGTCATTAGCCCTTACTAGTAACAAATAAAGTTACACCACTTGAATGGAAAAATAATTACCCAAACCAAATATAATTTAAAATATCCTCTAATGTAAAATATATGTGAAGCTCTCCCTCTATTTTTTTGTGATAAATATTGCAAACAATGACTGAGAATCAACAAATAAGGCAACTTTAAGCATTTAGAGGAAGATCAACTTAATCTTCTTAGAATTATCTCTTTGGAAAGGACTTCACAACTCTTATCATGATTTGGAAACTTTTATTTAATCCCAATAAACATATCCAAGGGCTTGGTGATCTACATAAGAACTCACAACATTGTATTTAGACTAGACTATGATAGACCAATCCCCCATTAGTAGGAAAATGGTACATGATGCTTCAAATATTCACCTTAAGACCAATTTAATCAAGGGATATAATTAATCCTTAATCTATACACTTTAGAGACAAAAACATCAATTACAATCACTTTGCTAAATGACAAAATAATACACTTCATTTCTCACTACCTTTTACCATTCTAAGACAAGAAATCAAATCCTAGGGCATCATGCCAACATGATCAAATTACAACATACATGTCTGTGACTTTGGAAAGATAAATTATCCATTGAAAGGGAAATTTTCACTAGTTTATAGAAATTTCCCATGGTTAAATCAAGAGTTACATCAATTTCTTGTTCTTTGATTACCCTAGAAGAGGGTTTTGACAATTTTTTATAAAACAACCATATCTCACAAAATACATCATACAAATGCAAAAGAATGGATATTTGTGAATATAGATTCAATTTTATAAGGGAATAAAACAATTTGACATTAAAGTAACATCAAATGGAATCACACTAATCATTGTAACAATCACATAAACATGGAAAACACAGAAATATAATTGTCATTTATTAATTTTCTTCCACATCTTTGTACAAAATCCCCACACACCATCTCCTCTCCTATAAATGACTCACAAAAGGAATCTTAACCTCCTCTATTCCTTTCAACCGGCCATAACTACATTTTGAATTCCCATAACCATTAGGCTTACACTTTTTGCATTTTTTGTAATTTTATTTTATGACAACATTGTAACTTTTTGACGCTCCAAAATATGATCCCAAAACTTATCCTATTGACTCCAAATCATCTATTTAAGCTCTACACATTCTTATATAACATAATTACATAATTTCAACCCATATTGGGCATTTTACATGCTTTGACCATGTTTGACCTATCGAAACCTTATAGGTCTTAATTGAACAAATGGCTTCCAATGCATTACAACATGATTTGAATTTATTGCAATTGGTCCTTAGGACCTTATTAGACACAAAAAAATGAAACAAAAAATATAGACTCTCATTTTCCTCATGGAGGCATCATATCAAGAAGGTTTTCCTACACCAATCTCTTGGGGGACAAAGAATTCAAGCCCCTTTGAATTGCACTCTTCTTCCTGGTCTTCTAGTTCTTCTATATTTGGTCCTTTATCTGTGTAAACATATTTGGTCCTTTCTTCCTTTTCTCCTTCTTGTGCCTTATTCTATCAAATAGGCTCTCTTCTCTTAGGCTCCAAAACTCCAATTCTTGAGCATATACCTGAGTAAATTCATTGATGTCTTCACCATAAAAAATAATAGCATATTCACCTACATTATAGTCTTGCAAATCTACACATATCTCATTAGAAAAAATAACTACAACATCCTCATTAGAAATCCCATTATAAGAAACATCTTGATTCTTGATATCAACCTTAGTATTAACCTTTGCATTGTCATCCCTTCCTATTGGCTCACCAACAAAAATCTCATCAACTATTTGATTACCAACAACAATCATATCATTAATATCAACATCAATATGTCCTTGTATTGGTTCATCAACAACCAAAAATGTTTTTTCATCTTCAAGAACAAATGGAATACCATGCATCTCATTTTGTAACTTACCTTTTCTCAACTTGAATAGTATATTCAAGCTTTACCTATGTCTTATGTGTTGTTGATCGTGCTTATTTCTTTCTTTGTTGCATTCTCCTATGAATAGGCCATACCACTCTTCTTTCAACTATCAAGTGATAATTTTTTTGTTTCCTTTCAGTTATATTTTCCAACTCTTTCTTCATGTCTTGAATATCATTTCCCCTTGTTCTTTATCCTTCATTAACTCTCTCTCTAGCTGATTTTTCTTTCATTACTTGCTTCAACTCCCTTATCTTTTTCTCAACCTCTATTTGCCTCATTTGTTCCTCCTTTCACTTGCTTTATTATTCTTTCCTCTTCCTCTCTTCATCTTCTCTCTTTTTATTCCATGAGCCCTCACCTCACAAATAATCCCTCAAAAGATACATTCCCTCAATCTAGTCTCTATCACTAAGCTTAATTTTTTCCTCTCTCTCTCTCTCTCTCTCTCTCTCTCTCTCTCTCTCTCTCTCTCTCTCTCTCTCTCTCTCTCTCTCTCTCTCTCTCTCTCTCTCTCTCTTCTCTAAGTGTTGGAACTGTACAGTTTATCATTATTTTAAAATAATGATGAAATGATTAATTTTCAACACTTATCCAAGTGCTGGAAATGTACAGCTCTCCTGTATAGTTTATCATTATTTTAAAATAATGATGAAATGAATAATTTTCAACACTTACCCAAGTGCTGGAAATGTATAGCTCTCCTTTCATATGCTATTAAAATTAATTTTAATTTCCTTTTTAAAAAAATAATAGTATACAAGAAAACTTTACACAGTATTTTAAAAAAAAATCTGGAAAACCATTTCTCCATTTTATAATAAGAAACTACCAACAATCCTTTATATGGCAGCAAAAGATCTAAATATTAAGGAATAATATAAGTAAGTTATTTTTTTCGAGAAACCCTCTATTCTTTTTTGTAGATCTTTCCCTTTATTATTTTTAAATTTTCTTTTAATAATGTGTAGTTTCAAGCATAAAATCCTGAAGTTTAACGAACTTTATAAAATTATGCAAAGAAACCAACTGTAAGTAGAAATGTTCTACATGCCTGAGAAATGTTTTGGTTCTAAGCTGGAACTAAGCTTTAATGGAGGCTGGGTCTCTCCCTTCTTCCTCAGCTACTGCTTCCTTCTTTCTCAGATGCTGCCTTCCCTTTCTCAGCTTCTGTTCTCTCTTTTTCCTCCTATGTGTTTCCATATGTCCCCCCAAAAAATGACATCCCTTCCTCTTTTAAAACCCCACATTAGTCTTTTTTTTTGCCCTTTTATTACACTTGGCACCAAATTAATTTTTATTTTCAACAAATGTCATTTTATTGCACGTGTGTCTTGCTTTGTTATTTGTCATGGAAGGCATGCGGTTTAATTAAATTATTTAGTTACTCCCTTACTTTTCTCGTCTCCCTCTTTTAGTAAATATTAGAATTTTTTTTTATAAATTATTCTTCTAACACTTAGGAAATAGAATTCAATTTAATCATTAATTTATTATTTTCTTTTTCCCCTTTTTTTATGTTTTATTTTATTATAATAATTTAATTCTTCTCTCTCTCTCTCTCTCTCTCTCTGCCCATGCACAAACTCAATCACCAATATATAACTTATTCTCCAAAATTATTATAGCTCTAATACCACTATGATGAAAAGGATTAGGTTCAACACTCAACAAATTGAAAACATCTTAATATCAAGTTCAACATCCAATTTTTTTTCATAACAAAACTCACCTAAAAGTGTTAGAAATAGGAAATACTGAGAGGGGGGGGTGAATCAGTATTTCACAAACTTTTACTTTTACCCACTTATGGATATAATAGATTACTTTAAAGCATAAGAAACTAAATAGCATACATAACAGTAAATGTAAAGAACTCATAACACATGACATGTTCTCAAGGAAACCCTGGCCAAGGGAAAACCCTAGTGGGGATGGTACCCACAAAGATCCACTAATCAAAAGATATCTGGTTAAGGATGTTGACCCTATTAGGAACCTGTTACAATCATATAGTGTATCAGTCCTGGTTAAGGGACTATAGGCCTTGTTAGAAGCCTCAACCCTGTTAGGAGTTGTAGATACAAAACCTGATTACTAGATGAGCTCACTGCCCAAACAAGTAATGCAAATGTTTATTGATTACAATATGGTACTACTTACAACTTTGTATCAACAACTTTCATTGCTATCACAATATACAACTATCACAAGTTACATATTACATGTTACATTTCAAGTATGTTTGGTACATCTTTATTTATACAAGATACAAACATAATATCTTTCTCCTGTCAGCTTGCATATCTTTATCCAAGAGTAAACATCTAGGATGTCATCTCTTTATAATATTAAGTCATTATTTTGACAAGCAAAATAATCCCTTAATTAATTTACTAGTTCTGTCTTCAAAACTGCTCTGTCGGCTGTACTCTATCATCGGTAAAACAATCATAAATTTGTTTGTACTATCTGTACTCTTTTGTGCACTGAGATGGAGTATCCTTAGACACCATAGATTCTATGTTCAACTACGTAAACTCTGATCATGCTCCAATGAATGTTGCCAAAACAAACTATATCAAGTGCTCTATGAAAAACATTGTTTCATACTTAGACAATTTTAGTCTGTGATCTTCCATACTTACTTTCCAGCTTATGCGATCTTCATAGGGAACATATGTTGCCATAACGACAACATCTATGTACATACCTCAGCCAAATTTCCAACAATCTCCCCCTTTGTGATTGGTGGCAACATATGAGAAAATTGGCTTAGTGTACAAGTCAAAATCTCAAAATTTGTATCAAAATTGTGGCCATAGTATAAAATAAGTATACTATCCTTATATCTCCTCAAAATATACACATAATCTATAACACTTCATAATAATCCATAGAACTCCCCCTATGAGTATCCTTCCTTATCATATATAGACAATTTTCTAAGTATCTCTCCCCCTTTGACAACAATGACAAAATAAAGGGTGGAAAGGGATATACAAAATTGTGTCAAAAATTTTACCTTACTGTCTTATTGCAAAGCCGGTAGGCTTGCAACACAATCTACAAAATCTGTCTTCCAAGTCTCAAAATCTTTCTCCCATGCCTTCATTATTGATTCTGCTACATTGAGTAAAGTACTCAATCCGTATGCTGCAATCTGACAAGCTTGAAGGGACTCAAAATTGAACTTTTGAAATGTTGTCTTAGCAGTAAGACATTCATCTAGCTGCTCTTCTATTATAGTCAACTTGATTGAGACATGCTCTCTCAAGATGTTTATCCTGATAATTTTCTTGTGCTTCTTATCATTCAAAGTCCTTATCTCATCACATAATTTTTTGATCTTTTTCTCAACTGTACTGATCTTTATGTTTAGGCTGGCCAAAGAGTTTGTCTCTGTTGCAATTTCATCTTGCTTCTCTTTTATCTTCCTCTCTTCCTCAATTAAAATATTTTTAGATTTTGTACACTGAATGTACAAACACTTTCCAGTCTCAAGATGTTTCCTTAAGTTCTTAATGTGTCTGTCAAGGCTGTCAGTGTCATTTTTTATATTCTGACTTATATTCTGCAACATCTCAGCTTCATAAGCTGCCTAAGCCTTTACCTTAGCAATATTAGTCAAATTAGTGAACTCAACATCAAAAGAATTAATTACCATCATTTCTCTTTCAAGCAGATCTCAATCAAAGACTTTTGTAGATATAATACTTTGTAGCTTCTCAGTCAAATCTTTCAGACTACCTTCCAAATTCTTAACTTTCTTGTTCTTTCCAATAATTTTGTTCAAAGAAGTGATCAACTCTAATTGATCATCATCATCAACTTCCTTTCTCAAATCTTCAATCAATGTTCCTATTCCTTTCTCCTTTCTAGTCTTAGGAGTAAGACTGATGTCTTCTTGTGGTTCAATAGGTGTATTGGCCTCTATTTCCATTTGCACTTCAGTTTGTGCAGTCTCTATTTCAATACACTTTTCTTGCTCTCCCAAAACCAAATTGTCAACAATGTTATCCAAACTGTTGAGTACCACATCATCTGAATCTAAAGTAACTTTTGTTCCTTCAATGTCCATAGATTTTGTGCCAATGTTTATAGAAGAAGAGGGAATATCTTCAGCTTCAACTACCTCTGTTGATGCCTCTGCTTGTTTTGAACTTTGTTTCTCTACTAGTTCTGCAACTGATTGATCTTTGCTATATTTTCCTGCTACCAATTTTGCTAGTACTTGCACAACTGCATGTTCAGTTTCAGTCTTTACTTGCTCATACTAAGCTCCCATTATTTGTATAATTCTTCTTTTGGTTCTTAATAGGGTTTCAAGTGGCTTGAGGATCTATATAAGGTGGTCATCATCTCTTATCTCATAGAATTGTCTAATCACATTCTCTCTCATTTTAGTATCTTCTTCTTGTGCTCTCATCTTTCTTCTCACAAGTCTATTATACAAATCTTCTGGTATCTTTCCATGAATAGTATCAAATTTCTTGTTTGTCAAAATTATATGTGTAACCATTGCATTCTCAAGATTTAATCTATCAGAGGATCCATATAAATCATAGTATTTGTTCATTTTGGTAAAGTCTCCATGCTACATTATATCTTCATTAATTCTTTCTATCCTTGGTTTCCATGATTTCTTCTTTATTGTCACTTCATCATCTTTTATCTCTACAACTCTTCTAGGTACTAGTGGAACAATTGTTTTTTGTCTTTTACCTGGTCCTGAAGCACTTGCCTTCATTCTTTTTCTTGGTGCTGAAGAAAGGGGTTTCTCTGTCTGACTAGTTTCTTGCTCCTTCTCAGGTTCTTCAACCTTTACCTTAACTTGAATAGGTTCTGCACTTGATGCCAAAGGTGGGACTGATACTATCTCACTTTTCCTTATTGCTTCTGTAATCTTTCTTGCAATATCAAATTCCTACTCACTCATACCTGATTCTTTTAGAATTTTATTTATTGTAGACTCCACTCTCTTCTTTGATTGTTTTTCTTCCTTAAGTATCTTTGCTAAATCAAAGTTTTCATCGTATGTTCCAAATCTGTTGCCATGAGCATCAACTTTACTTTTCAACAATCTACTAACATATCCTTCTATTTCAAGTTTAGATATTTCATAGCCAAGAGGGTTTATGAATTCATGTCTAGGTTCTACCACTTCAATGTAAGTGAAATCAGTATCAACCATAAAATATATATCATCTTTGTATTTCTCAACTAGGGATGGAGGAATTCTTGATCTATTTACCACAATGTTCTAAAAAATTTTCAACACTAACTTTACACTATCATTAACCTTCTCAATAAGATGTTTCATGTAAACTTTATTGATTCTTTCCATAGTATTCTCACCATCATTCCATTCAATAGTGTAAGGAAATATTCTTAGAAAGTGGAAGAACATGTAATTAACCAATGAGGAAAATCTAAAGTGAGTGTATTTAGCTTTCTTTATCTTTTCCAAACTCTCAAACAACTGTATTCTTAGAATTTCACACATATCCACAGGAGTCTTCTCCACACACATCAAATAAGCAATGTGTACCATACCTTCTGGCATATCATCTTCTCTAGAGCTTCCACAGAACTTTTTTTGTCAAAATCTTACACAAGTATTTTACATCATCTTGCTTAATCTTACTAATGACTATACCTCTACCATTGTATACTGAACTAGTGTTTTCAATCACAATCTTTCTCATGTTTTTCTCATTTAGTGGAATTGCACCAACTTTTGATAATCCAGTCACATCATGAATTAGGTCTACAATTATGTCTATAACTCTATCTTCTAACCAAAATTTACCATTATGTATCCTACTCAAAATGATCTTAGTACACTCCTCATCATCAAATTCATATTTCATAGAGTACTCAATGATTTCATTGTTTTCTAGATGTTCATAACTTTGTTTCACTGACATATCTGAGTTGTATAATTTCTTATATTCACCATTAAAATCACTCTCCCTTATGGTTTCATACTTGCATCCAAGATAACTTTTAACATTCTCTAAATGAAGAACTCCATCTGGTACGGATGATAAGGCTAAACTAGCATCTCTTTCTGAGGGTTCAACTGGATCTTTCTTAGTTCTAGGCCTATTCTTATCCTTAATGTTGTGAATCAATGACACATCCATGATTATATCTGATTACTTTAAGTTGATTCAAGATCTTAGTCGGATAAATACCTTGAATTCACAAAATTAGGGCTTTCTCTTGATCGACACTTCAAACTTTTGCAAATCACTTCCAAACTTCTTTCTTCACTTCCAAATCACTTCTAATCACTTGATAATCATAATAACTTCAATTTCAATCTTTTAATACTTGACATTTACTCGATCTGACATCGCATTCAATACTTTTGCCGCTAAAATGTCAAAAAGTTGATTCTGTAAACTTGCAACCATAAATCTTCTTGCAACTTCGCAAAACACAATATTTATTTTTGTGCACTTAACCATAGCATTAGTATAACATAACAAACCTTCATCTAACTATGCAAAACTTAACTCATTCAAAATTTAATTCTATACTAATTCTAAGTTCCTAAACTACAAAAATTTACATAATTTAAGTGCTTAAAGAAGGGTCAGGTAAAGACTCATTCTTACCTTCAGATACGTTACCTTCTTGATTACCTTCAATGATGAATATACCTCCTTGATCTATGCCTTTAACAAATTTTACTTCATCTTCATTGCTACAACAACCTTTCTCTTTGTTTCCTGCATTTTCATTCTATCTTGCATAGTTTCTAGGGTTAGGGTTATGATGATAACCTGCATTGTTCATTCTGCAAAATCTTGTTGTGTGTCCAATCTTGTTACATATCTGACAAGTGATTCCATTGGTTCCATATCTAGGTGTTTGCTAATTGATTTGTGTCCTGTAATTTCTAGTAATATGTCCAATTTTGTTGCATCTGAAACATACTATTCCATTTCCTCTTTTCATGTCTTCAGTTGATCTCTGATATGCATTGTTAGTATCTCTACACATTCTACTATTGTAATTGTTCTCAATAACTTTAGATCTTCTACATTCAATAGCTCTATGTCCAAAACCATGACAATTATAACAATAACCATTAAGAGGTTTTAATTGTTTACTTGTACAATCTCTCTTCATATGACCAATAGTATTACAAGAAAAACATCTACCTTTGAATTCTCTTTTCATACCTTTGGATGATTCATCTTGCTTTAGTGGTTCTTCTTGCTTAGGTGCATCTTCAGATTTTTTCTCATCTAACTTCTTTTCTTCACTGCTTTCACATTCATTCAAATCTGGTTTCTTGCTTTCACTAACTATCTTCAATATGTTAAATCCAAGACCAGTTTTGTCATAGAATGGTTTTCCATAAGATACTTTCTTATCAATCTTTTCACTATTTGAATATAGCCTCTCAAGTTGTTGTTTGGATTGAGTCAATTCACCTTTCACAATTTTGTTGTATTTCTCAAGTTCATCATACTGCAGTTTGACTTTATCAAATTCAGATGTTACCTTGCCAAGTTTAGATTTTAGATCTTCATTTTCATTCTTTAAACTTTCATTCTCAGAACTCAAATTGTCATTTCCATCTTTCAAGCTAAGCTTTAGATTTGCTATCTTCAATTCATGTTTAAGGATCACATTTTCTTTTTCTAAGTCATCACAATTTTCAACAAGAATTTCAGATTCCTTCTCAGATTTTAGATCTTCTATCTTACCTTTCAATTTTTCAATAAGATTCTTTGCATCATCATGCTTTCTTTTCAAAGTGTTTCTTTCATCAGTAAGCATATCAATTTTCTCAAGAGCTTCTTCAAGATTCTTCTATAATTGATCGATATCCATAGAGATCTTACTCAAGCTACTAGGCTTTCCTTGAATGTTTCTTCTCTGAGTAAATGTGCTCTGATACCAATTGTTAGAAATAGGAAATACTGAGAGGGGGGCGGGGTGAATCAGTATTTCACAAACTTTTACTTTTTGCCACTTATGGATATAACAAATTACTTTAAAGCATAAGAAACTAAATAGCATACATAACAGTAAATGTAAAGAACTCATAACACATATATGTTCTCAAGGAAACCCTTGCCAAGGGAAAACCTCGGTGGGGATGGTACCCAATAAGATCCACTAATCAAAAGATATCCGATTAAGGATGTTGACCCTGTTAGGATCCTGTTACAATCATATAGTGTATCAGTCCTGGTTAAGGGACTATAGGCCTTGTTAGAAGCCTCAACCCTGTTAGGAGTTGTAGATACAAAACCTGATTACTAGATGAGCTCACTGCCCAAACAAGTAATACAAATGTTTACTGATTACAATATGGTACTGCTTACAACTTCACATCAACAACTTTCACTGCTATCACAATATACAACTATCACAAGTTACATATTACATGTTACATTTCAAGTATGTTTGGTACATCTTTATTTATACAAGATACAAACATAATATCTTTCTCTTGTCAGCTTTCATATCTTTATCCAAGAGTAAACATCTAGGATATCATATCTTTATAATATTAAGTCATTATTTTGACAAGAAAAATAATCCCTTATTCATTTACTAGTTCAATCTTCAAAACTGCTCTGTCAGCTATACTCTTTCATCGGTAAAACAATCATAACTTTGTCCGTACTATCCGTACTCTTTTGCACACTGAGATGGAGTATCCTTAGACACCATAGAGTCTATGTTCAACTGTGCAAACTCTGATCATGCTCCAGTGAACGTTGCCAAAACAAACTATATCGGGTGCTCTGTAAAAAACATTGTTTCATACTTAGACAATTTTAGTCTGCGATCTTCCATACTTTCCAGCTTATGCAATCTTCATTGGAAAAATATGTTGCCATAATGACAACATCTATGCACATACCTCAGCCAAATTACCAACAAAAAGACATCTTGAAATGAAAATCCCCTTTACAACTCATATCACAAGGCTTATATCATAGACCTTTAACATATACCTTTCGACATTCCACCTTCTAAAATGCAAAAGGACTCTTCAAGGATCAATTCTCAAGCAACAACTCATCCCATACTTCAAAATCCCACACTCATCTTCACAATGACTCCTTGATTTATGGCTATAGACAATGATTTAGGCTTCAAAATTTTTAGGACATGTATGAATCTAGATACATCTTATATCCATCCAAACACAATATCCAATCATCATAACAACTACCACAAACATTGATCAATCCACCATGCAACTTACACTCTTCCCTTTCACAAGCCACCTTGACTTTTAGGTTCCAGATATAAAATATGATTTATAATGATCCAAAGACCCAATAAAATTTAATAAACATTAGAATAAATCAATACATCATCCTTACACTCTTGACAACCTCCAAGAATTAGTGATCTCATAACTGTCATGTCTGACACAAAATCAAGCCTAAATGGCCATTAGCCCTTACCAGTAATAATTAGGTTACAACTATTAAATGGAAAATAATTCCCTAAAGAAAATAGAATTTCAAATACCCTTTTTGGTCTTGTAAAACATATGTGACCCTTTCCCTCTATTTTTTTGTGATAAATATTCCAAACAATGACTAACAATCAACAAATAAGGCTACTTTAGGTGTCGAGAGAAAGACCAACTCAATCTTCTTGGAATTATCAATTTGGAAAGTACTTTAAAAAAATTCTCATGTCTTTTAAAGTCTTATTATGTTGCACTAAATATATCCAAGGGCTTAATAATCTCCATTAGAACTCACAACATTGTATTTTTATATTGGACTGTGATAGATCAATCAACCATCAGTAGGATAGTGGTACATGATGCTTAAAATATTCACCTTAAGACAAATTGAATCAAGATATATAATTAATATTTCCTATATACACTTTAGACACATAAACATAAATTACAATCACTTAGTTCAATGACAAAATAATACACTTTCTTTTGCACTACATGTTACCACTCCGAGACAAGAAATCATGCCCTATGGAATCATGACAACATGACCAAATTAAAACATATAGGTCCGTGACTTTGGAATCATAAAATATGCATTGAGAGGGGAATTTTCACCTATTTATAGAAATTTTCCATTGATAAATCAAGAGTTACATCAATTTCTTGTTCTTTGATTACCCTAAAAGAGGGTTTTGATAGTTTTTGAAAAAATAACCATATCTCACAAAATACATCATAAAAATGAACAAGAATAGATTTATATGAAATTAGGTTCATTGTTATAATGGAATCAAACAAATGCAAATTAAATTAACATCAAATGAGATCACACTAATCGTTGTAACAATCACAGAGACATGGAAAACACAGAAATATAACTGTCATTTATTATTTTTCTTCCACATCTTCGTACAAAATCCCCACACACCATCTCCTCCCCTATAGATGAATCACACAAGTTATTTTAACATCCTTTATTCATTTCAACTAACCATAACTACATTTTGAATGCCCATAACCATTGGGCTTACACTTTTTGCAAATTTTGTAATTTTTGTTTTATGACAACATTGCAACTTTTTGACAAACTCAACAATATGATCCCAAAACTTGTCCTATTGAATCCAAATTTTCTATTTACCCTCTATACATTATTATATGACCTAATTACATCATTTCAACCTATATTGTGTATTTTACATTTTTTACCATGGTTGACCCTATTAGGACCTTATAGGTCTTCATTGAACAAATCACTTCCAATTTGATTGCAACTAGTCCTTATGACCTTATTAGTTAGAAAAACACGAAGAAGAAAAAAATATAAAGACTCATTTTCCTCATGGAGGAATGATCTCAAGTAGGTTCTCCTACACCAAACCCATCAACAACCCCTAGAGAAGTGCATAGAATCATAAAAGATGGAGCAGAAAGAGATGCAAATGCAACAAGAGAAAGAGTAGAAGCGCTTAAGGATGAAAATGGAGATGATGTGAAAACTGATGACTTAATATTAGCCTTAATTTAGCTTCACATTATATAATAATCACCTACCAATGATGCTTATGCTCACATCCAAGCTAGTTCTAACATAGATAAGGACTAGGAAGAGAAGTTTGAGAAGATACAATAGTATCCTACTCAATAAGAGAGGCTAACCATGTCATAAGTGGTAGAGAAGTAGATCCAATTGATAGTGTGAGAGGTGTTACCAAAGTAATAATTTTCTAGGCTCATCCATGAGTTCCTTTCCTTATTTTTATCTAGGAGCACTTGGAGGAATGAGAGGTACCCTTAGAGGCTAAGAAATAGGTGTCAAAGGAGAGGATCACAACAACCACTTACCCTTTACATACATAGTAGTAAAATGGATGTCTACAAGGATAGGAAAATTAATCAAAAGGAGGAAAAACCTTAGATTTTAGTTGCATGAGCATCTTTATCTTGTTTGTGTTAGGTATAGACACATGAAAAAAAGACACATCTATATATTTCATAGTATTTTATAGATGAGGAGGTCTACCATGGGGAACATGCTTGTGCTTAACTTATAACAAAGAGGGCTAAGAAGGAAAAACACATTGCAAAGTAGTAGTAGGAAAAGGTTCATAAGAAAGTACATGGGAGGCCAAAGGAGCTATAGCCTAAATTAATTTTATAAATTAATTCCTTCTTCTTATACTTATGATATTCTTTACATAAAAAATATTTATATGAGATAAAAGATCTCTCTATAGAAGGCCATAAATGACTCACAAAAAATCCCTTATGCAACACCAATGGTTTGTACCTAGTGTCATGGATATTGTGCATGGTGCCCTCATTAAACCACTTGTTAGATAATTTTTTAAAATATCAACTACTCTCTACATAGATGTCACCATTTCATTATTGTTTGAGTGTTTCAACCCACCTTTAAGTCTTGACTCTATAGAGTCTAGCCTAGATGATGAGAGTTACGAGTTTCCCAAAAGAAGATAGGTTTTATAAATTGTTCATTTGAGGTATGGATTTTGTCAAATATATCTTGGATTTGTCTTTGTATTTGACATGAAGGGACTCTTTGTTGGAAACTTCAATTGAAGCAATTGTTGTATTGTCATTGATGTCAAACCTTAACTAGTAATACTGTTGCTATCTAAGAAAGTACTATAGCTATTTGATTATTGTGAAGGGGATAGGCAAGGTTGGTAACAATAGCACCTAAGGAAAGGTTGAGTTATCTTGATACTTCAATGAGTACTTGATTATGTGGAAAAATGATAAGATAATGCATTGTTTATCTAAGTAAGAATGAAGACTAAACTGGTAGGCTTAACCGAGCAAAAGTGAAGAAATCTAGTTTAAGCTGAGTGATGTTAGTGTCGACTGAGCTAGTATGTGCCGAGTAAATTTAGTGTTGATTGAACATCAGTTAATTATCGAGGAAGATAGTATTATCCAAGGAAATAGTTTTTGAGGTGACCGAGCTTTCTAATGAAGACTGAGGAGTTGAACACTATATTGACCGAGCATCAGTAATTTACATTTGAGGAAGAATTCAGATTTCCAGTCGACATAGTTGAATTCTTGGATTATGTAAAACATGTTGACTTTATTTATTGATTGTATGAAAGCATTTAATGCACTATAAAACATTTTATTATAAATCTATTAAGAGATTTGACATATTTCTAGAAGGATAGACGAAGAACATAAAGTTGGAAGGATTCGATGAATCTGACTTAACCCTAAGATCTACGAAGGAGATTAAGAGGAAAAAGATGTATTGACCTAATTGAGGAAGTATTAAGGAAACCTAAGCATGAGGTTGAACAGAGAAGAGGATGTTGAAAGTATTGTTGATGTTATTGACTGTATAAGAAAAAAAGGCTAAAGGAGAAGTGTTGTGATTGCCTGAAGAGATTTCTGAGCAAATCAATGATGGATATGGTAAAGGTTCATAGTCAGTAAGCCAACATATGTGTATGGAATTGGATCTGATATTTTCAAAGTGAGTTATATGTTTTTCAGATCAATACTACTGTTACTTTCTAACCATTGTATTAGTCAAAATCCTTTTAATAGAGGTTGACCTAACAGTCATTTGTATAAAACCTTTGAACAAGGTTTCATTCTAATGGGATGTATGTAAGTCCTATAACAAGGCACACTTTTAACAGAGTGGTTTAAATCCTTTAACAGGGTCACACCTGACAGTGTGTTTGTAACCTTTGACAGGGTTGGCTTTTCACAGAGCTCACTTCAGAAGAGTGAAAATAATAGTAACATGTTACAAAGTGGTTTTTCCTTAATTGGGTTTCCACTATAAATCTTGGTGTTAATACTTGTGTGAATGTTTTCGTTTGAACATTTTAGTGTTTTACAAGTTAGATACTATTGGATAGTAGACTGCACTGTTATATGCTTATGTTATGCAATCAGTAATGACCGAGTAGTTGTTGGTTGTTGGATTTGATTTGTTGAAGAGTTTTAAAGTTTATTTTATACATTTGGACCTAAGAACAACTGATTCACAACCCCCCCCCCCCCTCTATTGTTCTAAATCATATTAACACTCTTGTCTTTGAATGATGTTTTTTTTATTAATGTTGAAACATATGTCATTTGTAATATAAGTTTCATTTGTTAAGAGATTAGGATCTATAGTGTTTGATCAATTAGGAATATGATGGATATGATGGGTGGTATACTATAGGGATCCATGGATGAGGATTGTGATGGATTTAGATAGATGGAGGAATTTATGGATTTGGTGATTATTAGAAATGTATTATCTTAATTTGGGAGGTTTCCCCTACTTATATGTTTATGTTTGTCATTTGGGAGAAGCGTGAATTAAACACTTATAAGTTACCTACTCAAAACATCTTTTTCATTCCCTATGATGGAATATAGGTTAGTTTTTTTATACGGGGATGACTTTTTTATAGACTTGGGTGTGTACAATACCTTATCGTAGGATGTTCTTGGTGTATGGGCTCTTAATGGTTTATACATGTGAAATTGTGTTTTCTACAAATATTTCTTGAGATAATTTCATTTTATTGATTACTTGTATACTCTTCATCCACAGGACTATCATCATTGCTATCATGTTTAAAGGGATTATAATCTTCTTCATCCATAAGGATACCATAACCATCATTCATGAGGATTTTAGATTGGTTGTGATGATGAGATTAATCAAAATAAAATGGAATGGTAATTGACTTGTCTTATGTTTGGTTTTGGGATGAAGTGATAAATTTCTACTTGAACTTATAATTTACTAGGGGTCTTTGATGCCTATTTTGGGTTACACTTTGGATTTTCATTGTTTGGATGATTTATCGATGACTTCATGCTAAATCTATTGGTGGATCTTATGGATGCATAGGAGGATTTGGATTCAAGGATCCATATTAATTTTATTTAATTCTAGGATGGCTTTAGATTCCAAGAATATCTTAAGGCTTGGATGACTTATAATTGTTTGGTTGGACAATGTTGAGGGATATGAAATAGTTTAATGCATAAGCTTTAAAATCTTTGAATAGTTATGGATTTATTAATCTTGAAGCCTATAAATAATGAAATTTTACAAGGAGCAGTTTGGGCCTTATGGATTATTTACCAAGTATAGATATGTATTGATTAGATATGTTAATTTATGGATCCAAAAGTGATTTTTAAATTGTCCAAGGATTATTTTAGGGAAGTGGCATTCTAGATTAGTATGTATCTGTAGACACCTAAATTTTTCCTTTAACATTAATTAAATTAAATTTAATTAATGACTCCAAATAACATTATAGTTAAATTTTAATTAATTATATTTATTAAATTCATCTATTTATTTAATTAAATTTATTTAAATAAATAAATTTACTAATTATAGTATTTGAATTAAATTTAAATACTACCTTTCATAATGTATTAAATTTAATTTAATACATGTTCCTCCATAGTCCCCTTTTAAATAATTTTTTAATTTATTTAATTCCCTCACATTCTTTATTTCTACTAAACCATGATTAAATTAAATTTTATTTTATTTAATCCTAAATCCAACCTAGATGCTATCCTACACACATCACTTTCTATTTAATAAGCCTACTCACTAATTAACTAAGGTTAATTAGGCTAATTTTTGGATTCCTACATCCATTAGTCCTAATTATTTGCTCACACACATGTGAGCAAATTTCCAAACATTGCCTTTTCAAAAAATTGCACTAAAATTTGCATAAACAAGGCTTCTTACATTTTTTATGACAATTCTTACACCTTCTAAAATGGTGAAAATAGATTTTTTCTCTTACACATCTCTTACACACACTTACACATGTACTTGGAGTACACATTGACCTCTCACATCCCAAGTTGCCCACACATATGTGAGAAAGTCTTGGTCTTTGCATGGCATATGTATCTCCTTGGTGGCACCTATGTGGATTCCACATAGATGCCACCTCACCCTAGCCCTCCAAAATCCTATAAATAGGACCCTTGTCTCAAGGAAAATTCATTCAATTTTCATTAGAGTTATTATGCTAGCTTAGACTTAGAATTGTTTTCATAGAGTTTTTACTAAAAATTTGGTAGTTACTAGATTTCTTTTAAGTTTTTAGAACTTAGTTTATTCCATGATTTAGCTTCATCTTGCATTTGTTACTTGCATGCCATTGAGCTTGAGGTTTTCTTTCATAGCTCCTCCTTGAGCTTCTTTGGCCTCTTGCATTGAGTTCTTGATAGTTTCTTCCATAGCTTCTTCTTGAGCATCTCAATCTTCATTTTACTTTACACTCATAATGGGATTTATACTTGTGTTGGGAGAGCACACCCACAACCTCTCTAAGAGTTTAAATCAAACAAGTCTTGGTTGCACTTGCTTCATGCTCATCCGAAGTTATGGTGAAGATTAGTGTTTTTGGCAAGTTTATGAACATGTTAGAGTAGATTAAATATGCTCTTTATCATTAACATTTGCATGTTTGAACTTGTTCTTAATAGGTTAGTTTTCATCATATACAGTATCTAAGGGATATCTAGACAATTGGAATGCAATAGTTTGATGATGTGTTTGGATTAAGGCTATAAAAATGGGATTGATTTGGATTTTGATGTTGTCTAGGGGATTCACTAATCTTAATATAATAGGGTTTCAAGGAGTGAATGGACCAACAATACCTCAAGTTACTAGTACTTTGGTGAGATAAAAGGATCAGATTGAGAAGAAGTAATTAATTATATTTGTATTGATTGAAAATTTTGGATAATTAAAAGACATACAATGATAAAAATGTTTTAACTATAGAGACTAAAAGAGTAGGTCACCAAGACCACCTGGTAATATCTATGCACTCTCTATTTTAGAAGCACTTCCAATTCTAGGAAAATATCATGGGTCTAGGATTCTAATAGGGAACATACAAATCTTGTACAAATTAGACACAAAGGTCATACTAGAAAAGTACAAGGTTGACTAGACACTTACATCTAATGCTAAATGTCATAAAAGTAACAACTAGGAATATAAAATAAGCAACAATATGGTTATATAAAAATAATGGAGGAAGAAGTGTTCTTACAAGAAACCAATGATTGTGTATCATCTTAAAATGGAAGCACTTCCATGTTAAGAGGATTTAGCCCTCTGATTAAGTGGTCTGGGGTCATGTTAAGCACCTTGATTGGGTCTTTGCATGGATCTGGCTTTCCCCCCTATTATGTTGTTCTCTGCCCCTGTTTACACCTATTTTTCTACATTTCCTAGCATTCTAGATTGAGGTTCTGGGTTTTTTGACCTCAAGGTCAAAGATGACCTTGAGGGTCAATGATGACCTAGACCCTAACCTAGGTCAGGGACAACCTCAAACCTGACCTAGGATGGGGTCTACCTCATCTTTGACCCAGGGTTCAAATTTAAGGATCCCATGATTTCCAGATGTCGGGTATTAGAAATATTTGTTTTCCTACTTCCGGGTCAGCCATTTCGCATTTCAGAATGGTAAATCCTTAAATTGCATTTAATATGGATCCATTTCTATGGGTTAAGGTTAATTGGGATTTAATTCCCCAATGTCAGCCTTATCTAGAGGTTTGTGCCCTAGATCACTATAAAAGGAAGCCTTCCTCTCTCATTTCAATCCATCTCTCAATCAAGTTTTCAAGAGATTTCAATCTCTCAAGCTCTCAAGTGCAATCAAGCAAGCATTCATTCATCCTCAAGCCTAAGCATCCATTCAGGCATTCAAGCATTCCTCAAGGAGATCCATGTTGGAAAGTTAGCTATACTGATGTATATGACTTGATATAGTGTTGTCATTATGGAAACAAAGTCATATAGCAGTTTGGAGTTAATGCACTTGATGAGAAGATCCGAAATCAGTTAAGTGTTGAAGACTGGATAGTGTAAAGAGTTCCTGCAGCTCAGAGCATTAGCACATGTGTGTATAGAAGAATTATGGTATGCACCCTGGAAGTGAAGTTGGTTAGACTATATTAATGCTTAGTCTAAGAGTGCATGATCGTATGTGCAAGGATGAGAAAGTTATAGTCAGTTGAAGTTGCACAGCTAGTGTGTGCCAGTGAAGAACAAAGCATGAAGCTGATAGTTAGTATTTTGGCTTGTGGTTATAATATAATGTTGTAAAGCCTATGTGCCCATTGTATTTAGGTTTCCAACATATATACTTGTTTTTTTGTAAGCACGCTTAAGCCAATTCATTTGGAAGTGTTGTATGTAATAGGTCTAAGGGTCGACCTAGTTGTTTATTTTGTATGAGCGTATAAATATAAGATGTGCCCATTGTATTTGGTATGGAATTTGATAGAGAGTTGTGATAAGTAGAGTAGAATTATGAAAAGACACTATAAGATGTATTAGAGCTTTGCAAGAGGTCAAATCATTAGCACATCAGAGGAAGTGATCCGACAAGCAATGTCATAGTGACAGTTCATCCTACAAATATAGTGTGTATCTGAGATCAGAAGGTTGTAGCCTTCACCACTTGAGAAGTGAGCTCTTGGATAGTGCATCCTCTTCCTTAATAGGGACTATTGTAAAAGACTCCTAATAGGTTCTGACCCTTAACAAGGTCTACTATACTTAAATCATTGTAAAGCAACTCCTAACAGGGTTAAGAATATTCTAACAAGGATCACAAAACACTAGTGCAGAATATTAGTGGGTGTCAATTCCCACTGGGGTTTTTACCTATTTGGGTTTCCCCATAACCATATTGGTCTCATGTGTTGATTTCATATTTCATGTGTATGTGAATATTTAATTCAGTACTTAAGCATTTAAGTTCAATATAAAGATTAAAGTGTAAATTTAAAATATAGTGAACACTGATTCACCCCCCCTCTCAATGTTCCCATTCCTAACAATTGGTATCAGAGCTATGGTCCTCAACATAGAAGTTTAACCACTTGAGGAGATCATGAAAAAAGTAGAAATGAAACATCTGAAAAGAAATCTTGAAGCTACTCTTGAAAACCTGGATAAATCAAAAAGAGAAATTGAAGAACTAAAAGAAAAAGTCAGTGATGCACAATTGGTTATCAAAAGGCTAAGAAAGGATTTCAAAGAATGCTCTAATAGTGATCTAGGAGCAAAGGTCAAGAAGATGAATGAAGGAAATTCATCTATGAAAGAACTACTTGAAGAATTTGATGATAAGCTAATCAACAATCAAGAAGTCTACAATGAACAAATCAAAAAGAACCTTCAACTCAATGAAGAACTAAGGCAAGAAAACTTGGAAATCTTGGAGCTAAGGAATAGCAAAGAAAGCTTGGAGTCTGAATTGAAAGTAGCAAAGAATCATATTGATAAATTACACATAATTTCTAATTTGATAGAATCTCAGTTGTATGCAAGAAAAGCCAAAGGAGACACTAGCTGTATTGGATACAATAAAGCACAAAATTAGACTGACAACATGGGAGAAAGAAAGGACTCAAAAAATGACTCTATTGATGCTGAAAAGACTATAGATCAAACCAAAGATAATGGTGAAGCACCCAAGGATGAGCGCAAGCTTGTAGACTACACTTGTTTTGCATGTAACAAGTATGGACACATTGCAAGGAACTGTATAGAGGTAAGACCTTTTAATGGTTACTATTATTCATGCAACAAGTTTGGTCATAGAGCTATGAATTGCAAGACTAGTAAGAAGAACAGGATTCAACATGATCAGAGAAATCAGAATCAAACAAACACAAGAAGTTCTCAGAATGTTACATGTCAGATATGTAACTATAATGGTCACTCAACAAGACAATGAAGATTGGCAACTCATGTCAATGCACCAAGGAATATAAGACCTTCCGTCATTTGTCACTCTTGTAATAAGGCTAGATATATCTAAAAGTTCTATAGATCAAGGATGTAAGGTCAAGAAAGCCCTAAAAATGCCGAAGAACTAGTTTTAGATCCTGAAGGAGAAGTCAAGTTTGTGAAAGCCTCAGAGGATGCAAGCTTGATTTGGACAAAATGAAAGAAGGACAAAGTTGATGGGAATCTATTGGATGCATCCATAGTGGACACACCCTCTACATCTAGATGAATAGCCCTCAAGGTCATAGGGGGAGCTAATTTAGCTCTAGACCCCTGCGTGGCTGGTATACTCACTCTCAAAGTATGCACCTTTGGACTTAAGCTTTTGGAGTATAAATGAACCTTTGTGCAAGAGTGCACATACTGATTGTTAACAAAAAAAAAGTTGGAAATGTTTAGTGACAACCTGGTTTATGCGGCAAGCATTAATGGTGGAATTTTCACTTTAAGTACATAGAAAGTTGTTTGATTACTCATTGCATTCAAATTCAAAGTGATAGAGAGTAGAAAGAGCCTTGGAATTTGTTGTGAAGACTTGTAGAGTGATCTATCAGTAATTTGCAGTAATCAACAGTGCATTTGGTCAGTTGCAGAAACCCTAGTTCATCGCACTAATTCAGTAGTCTTCAGATTATCTCAGAGATCAGTTGGAAAGAGATTAAACATGTCATGGCCACTCCTATAGTTTTTGATGTTGCAAAGAAGAAGAGATATGTATTTAAGAAACATCCATTTAAATCAACCCTAGATGATTTAGAGGGAGCATTCTCCCGCCTATGGGCATTATGCATGTGGAAGACATTAGGGCTTACATCTACTGCAAGAAAGAACTAGTAGGGTTGGATAGGTTAAGGGCACACATGGATACCATGTTGAAACTAGATAAAACATTCATGGATGAATATGTCAAGTGGAATGATCACCCTATAATTGAGTATGCTACGACATATGAATTTTATGAGACTAAATGGATTAAGATACTATTGAGCAGAATTCATGATGACCTATTTTGGATAGGTGATGTGCTGGTTAGAATAACCAATGACTTGATATATGAGATGAAATGCCTATCTAATATAGGCATCATCCTTCCAATTGGCAAGGATGTCAAGAAGATTGTTGAGAAAACTTGTAAGTCAAGGAGTGATAGGCGCGGGATGACAATTAAGCCTATTGAGCAAGCTGACATCAAATTGATGTCTATGATACTTGGATACAGGTTCCATCACACCAACAGGGTGAATAGTGTGTCTACGGGCACTATTCTAACAGCCATTAGACTTGTGAAGGAAGATGCAGAGTTCAACTTGTGTGAGATGTTGCACACATAATTGATTGATAACATCAAGGCAATCAAGCATGACAAAACCAAGATATTCAGGTTTGGGTCATTGATCATTTACATGTACCTTCATATTGTTGGGAAAGTATTAGATTTGTATTTGGACAAGTCTATTTCAACCATGCCATAGATATCTAACAAGGCATCCACAAAGAGTACATTGAGAGATTATGTAACATTGGAATTGAAGACCTTCAGGGTCAAGATGAAAATGAGGTATAGAATTCCATAAAGCATTGTGGAAAAGTATAAGGATACTATTTTATTTATGGTAGAGACAAACATAACTTCTATGGAAGTTGTTGAGCCAAGAACTAAGTGGATTCATCCACTTGGTTATGAGGTAGAGGAATAGGTCCTTGAAGCATATGCATAGGTTCTACTATCAGCCCCTAAAGATCTGAATGAACCTAGGTGGGGTACTTATGATGAGAAGACAAGAGAAGTAGATGAAAAACTAAATAGCATAGCAACTAAGAGGAAAGCCTCTAAGATTACATTTGAGATACTCAAAATTCATGGAGTAACACAAGCAGACCTAGACAAAGCTAGGGAAGAAAAGATTGCTTTGGAAATTGAGAGCACATCCACAGTTGAAGCTAAGTCTGATGATCCTAAGATGAAAAAGGTAAAGATTGAGAAGACTAATGATCCAAAGGATAAACAGGGTAAATTTGATGATATCAGTCATGCACCCACTGCTAGAGTTGATATTGAATCCACAGATGCATCTCCTAAGATGCCCAAGAGGAGAAAACAAACCACCACAAAACACCCCTCAGCTATAAGTGCCAAGTTCTATGACAAATATCATGAAATTGATAAATCAGAGATTCATTAGATGTTGATCAAACACATGATAAAGTTCAAGAAGATAGTTCTTGAATTGAAGACAACAATCCCATATAAGGTATGGGAGATTATGGATACCTTGAAGAGACAAGCCACTAGAGAAGACTTTAGAATTAGGGAACAAACACTTGATTCCACTCTTCCAATATGTTCTATTGAAGAAAAGTCATTTCTATTGAATTTGGTGAAGCCGCACTTAAGGACAAAGATGAGAACACTACACCTCATGAACAAAGACAATGAGCTGATTTCTAAGGAAATAGAGAAGGCCTTTGAGAAGGTATTCTTAGAGTAGCACATGAAACCTAAGTCTATGACCATCAATCAAGCACCTAGTGAGAAAGACAAAACAATAGAGACCATCAAGATACAATCTATAGGTCCTCAAGATTCAGTGCCTGCAGTGGAAGCACAAATAGAGTTAGATAAGTCTGCAGAGTCACTGAAGGATAGCACCATTATCATTGATAATATTAAGATAGCCATGGCATCCAATGACACTGAGTTGGAAAAGTTTGAGGATGCTTTTGTGAGCACACAAGAAGCTGAAATGTTATGCAGCAACTCACCACCCACTCATCAAGAAGAAGTATTGATTGATGATGAAAAAGAAGAAAAGAAAGAACAAGAAAAAGAGATAGAAAAGAAGGAAGAAAAGAAAGAAGAAGAAAAGATAAAAAGTGAGAAAAAGGATGAAATTTCAATAGATCAAGAATTATTGGACAACACTCACATCACTCCTTCAGTAGCATTATTGTTAAGTTTGACACCTGATACATCCAGTTTGGACTCATCGAGAGAAGAAGACCTGATTAAGTTTAGCATCTTAGCTATGGAAAAAGCCAAAGAAAAGAAAGTAATGAGGAATCCCCTCCTGGTAGAATTAGTAAAAATTTTGAACAGTCTATTGCCAGAGGACAAGAAAATGTCTAAGATACACTCGGTTGATGATGTGAGTATAGTCATCTCACACTTCAAAAGCAATTTCTCAAGCCTTGAAGAATCTGCATCCCTAGTTGCAGAAGAAAAGTATCTAAAGAAAAGGTTGAATGAATTGGTGAACAACTTTGCACTTGACCTTAGCTCACTCAAGACTGGTCAAGCATCCTTGAAAGAATTTGAAGATCAAGGAAGAAGAATCATTGCAGAATGCATGGATCAAGACAAGCTTACTGATGCTCATTTTAAGAAAATAAAAGAGGCAGAAGCTATGATTGAGCAGGTGAAGATTTTAGTGAAAGACACATCCACAGATGTGAACATGTGCAATAATGTCTACCAAACTCAGATAGACAAAATTGAGAAGGCAGAAAAAGAGATGACAAAGTTAAGGGCTAGACAAACTTAGTTGAGGAATGCTCTTGCGCCCTTACTAGACATTCTAAATCAGAATATCAAGGAGATTGATGCCACTATGGTAACATATGATCAAGGTCCTTCCATAGACTTGAAGAAGATGGAGAATCTTCAGTATGCATTATGCGCCCATCTCTAGATAGTAAACTCTCTGATCTCATTTTGGAAGAAGGAGATCTAGAACCTAAAGATTGCATATCCAGATGTTTTCCATTAGTGAGTATGTATAGATACAATTTTTGAAACACCTTTGACATTAATGTCAAAGGGGGAGTTGTGTATAGAATATGGATCATAATATGTATAGGGAGATATAAGTATATGTATAGATGACACAAAAACATTTGTATTAAGGATAGTTAGCAACTTGGCCATATTCCTTTGTTTCCATCAATGACAAAGGGGGATATTGTTAGAAAGTTGGATATACTAATGTATATGACTTGATATAGTGTTTTCATTATGGAAACAAAGTCATATAGCAGTTTGGAGTCAGCGCACTTGATGAGAAGATCAGAAATCAGTTAAGTGTTGAAGACTGGACAGTGTATAGAATTCCTGCAACTTAGAGCATCAACGCACATGCATATAGAAGAATTATGGTATGTGCCCTGGAAGTTAAGTTGGTTAGACTATATTCATGCTTAGTCTAAGAGCGCATGATCAGATGTGCACGGATGAGAAAGCTATAGTCAGTTGAAGTTGCACAGCTAGTGTGTGCCAGTGAAGAATAGAGCATGAAGCTGACAGTTAGTATTTTGTTTTGCGGTTATAATATAACGTTGTAAAGCCTATGTGACCATTGTATTTAGGTTTCCAACATATATACTTGTTTTTTGTAAGAACTCTTAAGCCAATTCATTTGGAATCATTCTATGTAATAGGTCTAAGGGCTGACCTAGTTGTTTATTTTATATGAGCATATAAATATAAGATGCACCCATTGTATTTGGTATGGAAGTTGATAGAGAGTTGTGATAAGAAGAGAAGAAGTATGAAAAGACACTATAAGATGTATTAGAGCTTTGTAAGAGGTCAAAGTATCAATGCATCAAAGGAATTGATCTAACAAGTAGTGTCACAGTGACAGTTCATCCTGCATATATAGTGTGTATCTGAGATCAGAAGGTTGTAGCCTTCACCACTTGAGCAGTGAGCTCTTAGACAGTGCATCCTCTCCCCTAATAGGGAATATTGTAAAAGAATCCTAATAGGGTCTGACCCTTAACAAGGTCTACTATACTTAAAGCATTGTAAAGAAACTCCTAACATGGTTAAAGATCTTCTAACAAGGATCACAAAACACTAGTGCAGAATATTAGTGGGTGTCAATTCCCATTGGAGTTTTTACCTTTTTGGGTTTCTCTGTAACCATATTGGTGTCATGTGTTGATTTCACATTTCATGTGTATGTGAATGTTTAATTTAGTACTTAATAATTTAAGTTCAGTATAAATATTAAAGTGAAAAGTTAAAATATAATGAACATTGATTCACCCCCCCCCCCTTCTCAGTGTTCCCATTCCTAACAATCCATTGTTAGCCATTAAAGGATTCAATCTCTTTGGAGCCCCCTTGAAGATCCATCCTTCCACATTCATCCAAGACTATTCCTATGCAAAGATCCATTCAAGATTGGTGTTGAAGATCAAATGCCATTGATTTGAGACATCCTACATTCATTCTACATCCATTGGAGCATCCCTACTTGTGGATTTGAGGATTCGAATCCTCTACAAGGACTTCAACATAAGCAAGGTGAATTATTTCATTTACTTTTTTTATGCACATTATAATTTCAATTCAATTTCAAGGTTAATTCCGAAATTGGGGTTTGATCAAGGAAAACCCCCCAAACAGACAACACAAACCCTCTTTTTCTTGTAGGTACAGGTGCAGAATTGCAGATCTGAGCTTGGATTTAAATACCCTTTTTGGTGAACTTCTAGGATCTACGAACAAAGTCAAAGTTGACCTTCAAAATCTTGAAGTAGTCTTTGACCTTTTATCAGGGTCAAAGACTACCTATTGTCACAAAGATAAAATTTTACTGGGTTTTCTTCATCTCAACATTTCCAGTCTGAAATAGGTTGCAGAATTTCTTGAAACTACACACAGACACTAGAAATCAGCATTTTCCAGATCTGCCCTACTTTGAGGTTAGTACTTGTCTTTCAATTATTTTAGATTTAAAGCATATACTCTTCATAGAAAAATATAAGATCTTCTTCTTCATTCATATTCTTTATAGATTGATTCAATTGTGCATTAACCTTTTGGTTGATCAATTTGGATCTCTCCTATGGGAATTTGGATTTAGTAGTTGATCTCATATTTCCCACATATTTGAATAAGGTGAACACATTCCATATTTTAACATCATTCAGATTGAAACCTATATCATGCTACTCAATTATTCTCCAAACTTGCAAACCCAATGAGTGAAGATAGAGATTTTTTGCTATGATTTAGAGGCCTGTGCAGTTAGACCCCTCTTTCAATGTTTCCACCTTCATGGATAACCAAGATAGATTTATTTGATGAAATGATAATAGATAAATAGTGAAAGAAGAAAAAAAAAATGTGTCATATCAAATATAGAAAAATAGATCCAAGTAAGATAAAGAATGTGCTTCTAATTCCAAAAAGATTAGGATTCTAGAGAGAAGAGATGTGAGGGTATTTTGGGGGGATGGAGCTTCAATGGTAATTATAATGTAAAAAATCAATAGAAATTTGATGGGTAAGGAGTGAAAAAATATTGAAGAGGATAGTTAGATTGTAGCAAGATCCAAGTATCTATGCCAAAATGTCCAAGAAGGAGTAATAATTGCAATAGAACCAAATATGGAACAAACAAAAAAGATAAAGAGACCTTGAAAGCATCTCAATGACAATGGATTGAAATAGGAGCTGTTACACTAGTAGAAACAATGCGTTTAATGTTCCAATGGTCACCTTTAGACTATGCATTCCTGGGACAAATGTGTAGTGTAGTTGTCCAAAATCAAAATAATCCATATTGTTGGGAATTCAATAAAAGGGGTGATAGGGAAAGCGGATGAGGTAGAAGCTTAGGCTATGACTTTGATTTTGATAAAGTGAAGGAATTTTTTAGGAAAATGTGTCTCAACCTTGCATTTACATACAATTACTATTTATACTAAGTTTACATTTGAGAACATATTTCTAAAAAAAATTCCAAAATCTTCAAATGGAATAAATAAGCATGCCAATAAATTTTCATTGCAAGATTATGTCTATATTTGAAGATCTATTTTTGAAGTTGCTAAATAATTTCATGAATTCAATTTGAAGGTGATAGAAGCTTTGAAATTACCTAAAAGCATTTTTAATTAGTGTAGTACATTATATCACAAGATTTCTATCACTTTAAATGGTTTTTAAAATAGGCACCCAATTCAAAAGTTATGACCTATAAAAGTTGGGTCTTGTGAAATAGGAAATAGAAAAATGTGTTGGTCACATAAATGGGTTGTAAAAGGAATTTACACATGTTAGTGTGTGTTTTGATAGGTTATAGGAAATATTAGGTTGGAGATAAGATGGACTCTACTTTTAGGTGGTTTTTAGCCCCATGGTTTTGTAATATCATTTGACAATTTCTTGTATTGTATCTCCTATTTCTTAAGTGCATGAGATAGAGGTTTTGTGTAAGAATCTAAGTACTAGAAAAAGTACCTTCATAGGATTAGTATCATCAATAACTCAAATAACAACTAAATTACCACAAATAGCAATCTAATTAAGCAAAGAATTGACACCTAAGCACTCTATGGATCTCTATTTAGGGATGCTAATGCAAAGCTCTCAGCAAGCTTCCATTAGTGATAGTCCTAAAATGAGAATGAATGATAAATAATGCTAAAAGATTAATTCCAAATGAAATTACCCCTATTTAGCTCTAAATTTGCCTTTCTAGCTATAAATTGCAAGAGGTTTGCTGCTATTCTCATATTTGTGGATGATTATTGATTCAATTATACCTTGCTTTTATAGATTTTGGCAAGGGTAGGGGGTGTAGCTGAGTTGATCAAGGTTAGGTGAGAGTTGAGTCCATGCCTCCACCTTTGGAGACCATTTAAATATTTTATCCTCAAAGCTTGGGACAAGAAGACAAAATGATGGGACAAGATGCATTCTCCAAGTGAGTGATTGAGATTCAATTTAGGCTTGATCCATGTGAGCTTGGTCCTCAATTCCTATTGGTTGATTCATTTTCCTCCCATTTGGTGGTTGAGAGAAAATAGGAATTTATTAATTGAATTTATTTAATTTGTTTAGCCATGTGTACCCCTTAAATGGGTTGATTTGATTTAAATTGAACTATGTAATTAATTAGATTAAGTTTATAATTAATTGATTTATCATGATTTAATTGATTTAAATTGAATTTATGACTTTTAATTTTTAATTAAATTGAATTAAGGCTTGATTTGAATTTTGATTTGATAAATGCTTGATTTGATTCAATTGCTTTGATTTTGCCTTAGTTTTTCCTTGATTACTCACATGATTAATCTTGTCCAAATTTATGTGATTAAATGATGAAGGGGCATTTTTGGGTCCTCGGTGAATCTGCATGGTGGTGTGTTACTTGGTTTCAGCCTTAACTAATGGTCTCGATTATTTAAGGAAGCTCAGTCGCTAAAGGAACTTGGTGAGACTTCTGGTGCTCGTTGGAACTGGTGCTTGATAATGCCTATGTTTCTCAGTGTTGCTGGCTTGGTCAGTTGTTTCACTAGTGCTCGGTTGTTTCTCTGGTGCTTGGTAGTTCTAGTTTACAGACTGGAGTTCTTGAAGATTTTCTTGGCTGACTTGGTGCATTTATTGTTGGTAGCTATTATTACAGGCTGACTTATTGAATTTATTAATTGTAAGGCTATTTGAGAGCCGAATTATATTGCATTTAATATTTGTTAGGACGAGTTAATGGTTTCATCCAACCGACTTGTGGTTGATGATTGGTATTTAAGGGATGTTTGGGGTAGTTGTTTAGGCATGACTTAGAAAGATCATGAAAGAAGATCTGAGGGTAGCAAATAAGTGAAGTTGTGGAAAAGATCCTACAAGATCTTGCAGATTAGATTCTTATCTGATAGTTTGTAATAGCAGAGCTAGTGGTTTGCATGCTTGGAGACAAGGAGATTGATTGGAGGCTTGTGAGCTCAAGTTTAGATCTACCTTAGGGTTTCCATCAGTTGCTGATAGTTTTCAGAACTAAACTAGCTGGAGTTGTCTTGGATCTTGCAAAATTACTTCCTGATTGTAATTGGCCCTAACCTGAAAGGCCTTATAGTTGGGCATGTTAATGGAAAATATGTTTTGAAACATATCTTGTTGTGTTGTGTTTTGTTATTCCACTATGTTGTTCTAAAGCTGCAAGGTTTGGATTGTCCTTAATTAGATCCACCATCCCTTGGTTGTGTCAGGTGGTATTAGAGCTGAGCTGATCTTGTGGAGTGAAGGTTGACCTAGCAAGGTTGATCTTGTGAAGTTAATCTTATGAGTGAAGAGATCATATGATCTGAGTTGTAGATTTGGAGCACTAAACTTGTGGAATCTTGCCCTAGTTGTTTGTGCGAGGTGGAAGGTTGTGATCTAACTTGCATACAACTTGGAGGTTGTCACAAGGTGGTTAGTGTAGGGTTCATTGTAGAGGGTTTCTCTTATCTTTAAGGATGCCTCTGAGAAGATTGGACCCTAGAGTGATTGTTGATCTCTGTGATACTATGGAATCTAGGATTATAGAGAAGGTGAAATCAGATTTCAAATCTAAGATGCAGTTGATAAAGAATGACATGGTCATTGATATCATGATAGCTGTCACTAGTGTACCTTAGAATGTTGGTACTGAAGATGGTTATGAGGAAGTTGTTGAAGACTTTGAAGCTGCTAGATCTAGTGGTGATGACTAGAGGAATAGATCTGGTGAAGACAAAACTACTCAGTTGCATAGATCTGGAGCTCGGTTAAGTAATAGTTACTGAATGGAAGTTTCTACTTTTTCAGGTACTTTGAAGCCCAAGAATTTGATTGACTAGATTGGTAAACTTGAAGATTTCTTTGAGTTGGAATAAATTAAAGATCCTCTTCAAGTGAGGTTAGCACAACCAAAATTGAAAGGACATGTTGCTCTTTGGTGGAAAGAATTACAAAGAGATAGAGAAGATGAAGGTGAAATGAAGATCAATCGGTGGAGGTTGATGGTGACTAAGTTGAAAGCTAAGTTCATACCTATTGATTATGAGCTTGACTTGTTTAAGAAGTTGTAGAATCTGAAATAGAAGGATTTGACTATTGAAGATTATACCGAGGAGTTCTACAAGCTTACTATTCAGTCTGGACACAGAGAAGTTGGTAAGAAAAATGTAGCTCGGTATGTGAATGGTTTGAGATTCAATATTTATGATGAGCTTGGTATGTTGAAGATTGATTCTATTGAAGATGCTTATCAGTATGCTTTGAAGGAAAAAGATAGGTTGAAGAGGAAACAACATAGTAATCCCCAAGGGAAGGAAAAGATTGATTACTCAGTGAAGGATAAACCAATGACTGTAGAAGATGAACAGAAACTTGTGGAACTGAAGAAGAAGATAGGTAGAGTTATCTTTAAGGGAACTTCCTATAACTGTGGTGAAGAAGGACAATGTTCTTTTTAGTACACACAAAAGAAGCTTGGTGATCGACAAACTACTATGGTGAATGAAAATGTTGAGAATGAACCTGAATCTGAGAACTTGTTACTTCAATGAACATTGCTTGGTAAAAAGGAGGAACCTTGTTAGAGGAGTAACTTGTTCAGGACTGGGTGCAAGTTGAGAGGTAAACTTTGTGATGTTATTATTGATAGTGGTAGTACTGATAACCTTGTTGCTGAGAACATGGTTCAGAAACTTGGTTTGAATAGAATGAGACATCCACATCCTTATAGGATTGGCTGGTTACAAGATGATCATGCTCTAGAAGTAAGAGAACAATGCTTTATTGATGTTTAGATTGGCCAGTATAAGGATCTTGTGTTATGTGATATTGTGGAGATGAATAATTGTCATATATTTCTTGGTAGACCTTAGAAATATGATTGCAAACCTATGTATGATTGTGTGAAGAATGTGTTTACTATTGAGAAGGATGACAGGAAGCTTTCCCCGATGCCTTTGTTGGATACAACACTCGGTAGGAGGAGTCTCAGTATTGGTAGTCGAGTTGAGTTGGTAGATTCTGAGAGAATGAATGATTAGTTTTGAGAATAGACCTATGTGTTATCAAGGAAAGACTTGAAGAGATAGAGGAAGCTAAAGTGGAAGAGTATGCAAAGTGAAAAGGTGGAGGACTTGTATGTGAAGAACCAGTTCAAGATTTATGTGCTGAATCCTAGAAGATGTTCTCCTCACATATGAACATCTTTTCAAACCTGGGGTGTCTGATGTAGGGGCATTCTTAGGTCCTCAGTGAATCTACATGGTGGTGTGTTACTTGGCTGGTGTTACTCAGTTGCAGCCTTAATCGATGGTCTCGGTTATTGAAGGAAGCTCGATCACTGAAGGAACTCGGTGAGACTTACGGTGCTTGGTGGAACTGGTGCTTGGTAATGCCTATGTTGGTCAGTGTTGCTTGCTTGGTTAGTTGTTTCACTGGTGCTCAGTTGTTTCTCTGGTGCTCGGTAGTTATGGTTTACTGACTGGAGTTATTGAAGATTTTCTTGGCCAACTTGGTGCATTTATTGTTGGTAGCTATTATTATAGGCCAACATGTTGAATTTATTAATTGTAAGGCTATTTGAGAGCTAACTTGTATTGCATTTAATATTTTTTAGGAGGAGTTAATGGTTTCATCTAGCTGACTTGTGGCTGATGATTGGTATTTAAGGGATGTTCAGGGTAGTTGTTTAGGCATGACTTAGAGAGATCATGAAAGCATATTTAAGGGTAGAAGATAAGTGAAGTTGTGGAAAAGATCTTGCGAGATCTTGCAGATCAGATTGTTATCTGATAGTTTGTAATAGAAGAGCTAGTGGTTTGCATGCTTGGAGACAAGGAGATTGCTATGAGGCTTCCGAGCTCAAGTTTAGATTTGCCTTAGGGTTTCCATCAGTTGCTGATAGTTTTTAGAACTGAACTATCTAGAGTTGTCTTGGATCTTGATGATCTTGTAGAATTACTTCTTGATTGTAATTGGCCCTAACTTAGAAGGCCTTATAGTCGGGCATGTTAATGGAAAATATGTTTTGAAACATATCTTGTTGTGTTGTGTTGTGTTATTCTGCTGTGTTGTTCTAAAGCTGCAAGGTTTGGACTGTCCTTAATTGGATTCACAATCCCTTGGTTGTGTCATTAAAAATGCCCCTCTTTGAGTTGACATGTGAAGCGTGTTGATCCAAAGAATGTCCTAATTCCATTGATGTGAAGTCCTGATCTCATTGATGTAAAGTTCTGATTTAGTCAGTGGTCAATTTCGATGTTGATAGAAGATGCAGATATTGATGAAGCTTGATTGATTTGACATCCTAATGGTTGTTTTGATGATGAATTATCCATTATGGTACCTGGTTCAATCTAATTTGATGCTTGATGCCCCTTTCGATTGATAAGCAAAAAAATTTTTGATGAAAGATTACACTTTGATTTGATGGTCGTGCCCCTGATTTGATGATACTAATGTCATTTCTGATTAGCCGAGTGTATGGCCCCTTGGAAATGAAATGAAATTTGATAGGCATTTAAAAGATATGATGGTTTAGGTCAGTTTTGCGTCAATTAGGTCAATTTATAATGAATTTCAATTTCATTTCTGATAATGAATTTGTGTTCATTTAATGACAAATGCCCCTGATTTGGAAGAATTGGTGAAAAATTTGGGTCCCTGGTCAATTTCTAGTCAGAGATGCCCTTTTTAGGTCCAAATGGCCTATATATAGGGATAAAAAGTCAATTTTACTATTCATTTTCACTTTTCTATTTGACTTTTCCTCTTTGAGTTCTTTGAGCTATTCAGCATGGTTATCCTGATTCATGAGCACCGGTTCGATTGAGGCTGTTGGTATCTTCGACCACCGACCTATGGACCTCTGGTATGTACTCAATCAACTCACTTTATGAATTTAAAGCATTTAATTTGAAAAAAATTGAATTTTTCTTGGTGAAAACCCTTTTTCCTTTTTTTATTCAAATGAAATAACACTTTTGATCATTTAAATAGTGTGTACACCTCCCTTTCTACGCTTCCACGGTTTTTAATAGTGCTTACACAATTTTTAATATTGTGTTTACATGTATAGTTTAGGTCTCTTTTTGCATTCATAAATTTCTTTAGTGTGTATAAAGTCATTTGTGCTTTTGATGTTTTTATTAGCGCGTACATGTAAATATTTTAGCGCTTTTAAAATCTTTTAGCACTTTTACCATAGAACAATGCTTTTACCAATTTTACTTGTGCTTTCAATATTTTTAGTTGTACTTTTGCCTTTTAGCATGTTTAATCATTAAAATAGCACTTTTACCTTGTTAGGAAAAAATAAAAATGACTTAGTCAGTTTTTTGAATCATCCATTATCATCAAACAGTTGATTGGCTTAGGTAACAAACGTGATTTGGTAGCAAGTTGTAGGATGTCAATTTAAGTCAATTTAGTTTGAATTTTTGATTGTCAATCTATATTTAGATGATGAATGATGATAAATTTTCCATCCTCTCTGAATAGAATCAGGAAAATTGATTGTGGTTTGATATATTTTTTAAATGTTTGATTGACTTAAGATGATTCAAAAGATAACTGATTTCAAAAATGGATGTGATTTAAACTTTCTTTTTGCAGGCTGAGATTAAGTCACTTTCTGTTTGAGGTTTATATCCTTTACCTTTTAGCATGATCGATGATTTGAGTGGTGTGGATTGCCAACATATAGGCAGATGCAGTCTATCATTCTTACTTGTCCTACCTTGATTTTGAATGAATGGGGGATTGATTACCACTATGGCAGAGAGGTGGCACTCTGACCATAACACATTCCACCTACCCATGGGATAGATGACCATTACTCCCAAGGATGTGTACCACATCCTCCGCATCCCTACATGTGGAGAGTTGGTGTTCTACAATTAGGTTTATGATGGTATAGCTTACCGATGGGTGGTCTAGGACCTAATGATTGGTGATGACCATATTCAATGGGCTCAGTTCCCATCTTTCCTAGTTCTTCCAATAGTCTTGGGTGCTCTAATTGGCAGTTTCCTTCTCCTTGATCAATGAGGGCATGGCTTTGTGGTTGGTTGGGGGCACATTCTAAAGGATTTGATGGCTCAGCCCTAATGGTTTGATTGGGGTTCTTGCATTTTAGCCTACCTATACCATGAGCTGCATTTAGTTGTTTATTGTCATTCAATGACTCTATCTTCTAGAGTCATTTTTCTATAGTTATGGACATGGGAGCACATCCCAGTTACTAGGTGGATCGTTGTGCATCATCGTGATCTTGGGTGGTCATTTGCATGCATGTATGAGGGTATGGTAGTGCAAGCCCATCTGGGCAAGTTGGAATACTAGTGTCGGATGATTGATGATGTGGATCAGGTCGTATGGTGACCATATATTGGATGTGAGGCTTGGCTAGAGGATTCTTTGGAGCTTCCTTTATGTGTTGTCCCCGATGGATGATAGGGCATACTCCACATATTATTGAGAGATTCTACTTCTTACGAGTGTTATGATAGTATGAGTGGACACAGGGCATGCCTCTGGGTTTAGCTATGTATGCATGGGTTCAGGTGGAGCATGTTAGGAATAGTCCCAAGAGATAACTGAGAGGGGCGGTGAATCAGTTATCTACAAGTTTCAATTCTTTATCCAATTAAGTATAATTAAACATTAAGCATAAACACAATGAAAGAACACTTGAACACAACACTGATATTTTGGTTACAGGGAAACCCAAATAGGTAAAAACCCTAGTGGGAATTGACACCCACTAATAAACTGCACTAGTGTATAATGATCCTTGTTAGAAGATCTTACAACCCTATTAGGAGTTGATCTTTACAATGCAATAAGTATAGTGACCCGGTCAAAGGTCACACCCTATTAGGAGTCTTTTATGATTGACCCTATTAGGGGTGAGGATGCACTGTTCGAGAGCTCACTGCTTAAAGGGGTGAAGGCTACAACCTTTTGAATAAAAAATACACACTATATCTAGATCTTGGTGAACTATGAGGTAGACCTTCTATCTTGATTAGTTCCAATGAATATCATATACTCTTTACTTGGTCACATAGACCTTCTGTTGATGGCTCAATACTTTGCACTCTCTGCTCTTCTCTTCTCTTTCAAATCTGAACCATATCTTAACAATCACATAAGACTGCCTATAAATATCTTTCCTCTAAATGATATAATCAAGTTAGCCTATTAGAACTACCTTTAAATCATAATAGAGAAATAATAACACTCTCCAATAATGTCTCAGTTGACTCTACTAAGCACACAACACAAACTGGGACCTATCTAAATCAATAAGTGTAGATGCACGCTACACACTGTCGGCCCTCCTTAAGATGAATTACATCATGCAGTCTTAGCCAAACATTCTTAACTCTTCTCTAATCACTAATCCAAGTGTGCATACCAAAATGATAGATGCAACTCTTGTACCAATGTGATCTCTGGCGGCTCTTCTGGATAAACATAGGAAATTGTAACTGGTGAATGGTGACTGCATAAATTTACTTCTACTTCACATCAGGCTCTGCATCTAGGAGTGGAACATCACTAAAATGTCTCCATCACATATCCAAAGGCACAAGGCTCCATGATAGCTGTACAAAAAATCACACATAGAACACTGTCTGTAACTCTGTCAGGAACACTGCTAACACAAGCTGCTACATAACTATCTATACTAACAATTAACCTCTATGTCCATGATATCATGTTGATAACATGTCCATGCTACATATACTCAAAGATTATTACATAAGTCTTCCACACATGTTACTTACCATATGTTTCCATCAATGACAAACATACAGTTAGCACTGGCTTGCTGGCAAATCTCCAATAGAGCGATCACTATGGGGCCCCAGATTGATTATAGGATAGCTCGGTAGGAGGTAGAGAAGCTAGGCCACCTACCATGGGATAGGAGAGACCATATTATATATTTTAGGATGATAGATGAGTATGTAGATTGGTTTTCTTGGAACCCTTTTTTGAGGTTCACAGATCTAGCAGAGTGGGTGCTTGGGATCGAGGAGGAGTCAGAGGATGATGGTGGGGATGGAGATGATGGTGGGGATGAGGATGGGGATGGAGGTGGGGGTCATCATAGATGAGGTCATCAGGAATGATGGGGTAGGTGAGTGGTTGTAGGAGGTAGGGTTGTGATTCCAGTGATTTATGTTGCGCCTATTCCTCCTAGGGGTGCTGGTCAGATGAGGGTTGCTGGTGTGGATAGAGTTTTGCATCGGTTTGTTGTGGATCCTACAGCAAAATAGGGTCATCATAGGGTCTGACATTAGATATAGGTGGATGTTTAGGTAGCTACTAGTATTGATGCTTGGGCTGCACAAATTTTGTTAGATCAGGCATAGGCTATACTAGCACAGGCTCCTCTTCCACAAGTTATTCCATAGGCTCCTCCAACATAGGCTTTTGCTTTTGCTTCTATGCCATCTTCCTCATCTCATCCATCTTCTTCATCTTTCATTCCATTTTTATCTATTCCATCTTCTTCCATGCCATCTTCTTCTATGGCTCCACCATAGACTTCCCCTGCCTAGGCCCCAGCATAGATTCCTACACCAGCCTTAGCCTCAGATGTCAAATCACTATAGTTTGAGATGCTACAAATGAGATAGTAGGTTACTCAGCTGAGTTAGATGATGCAACCCTTCATGGCTGCTATGAGTCAGCATGGTTTATAGGCTAGCTCTAGCAAACCTCCTGATAGTGACCATGGTCCTAATGGTGCTGATGGTGCTGGTGGTTCTGGCAGTTAATTATATGTTGAGCTATCATATATTCTTTATTCATTGATGTACATGATGACCTATTTTTTATATCAATACATTGGACTTTGTTTTATTCTTGATCAATTGATGTACTTTATGTTATGTGTTGATACTTGTTGATACTTTGATGGACTTTGATTTCCTGATGTTTCATGATGTTGATACCATATAACTTGATACTCAGTTGATAGATTTACTTTATGCAATGTCATTATGTGTTGGACCTCATTTTCAAGTGTTTTGCTATGATATGCAGATCTATATGATTCTATCTCCTATATGCTTTGTTCTATTCTTTTTAGAATGCAGTTGATGATACGGATGCACATGTTCTATTTATGCTTTAATGGTTGTTTTATGTATGACATAAAATAGGTGAATGTGTGCGATATGAGTTTAATGATTATTGTAATGATTTATGATGTTTTAATGTTTTATGGATGCAAATGATATCTAAATGCATTGTATGATGATGTAATGATTTTATGGTTAATGTGATGTAATGGTACTTAGGGATATATGGATGTATTTATTTTGATAATGTGGATATGTAATGGATATGAATGTAATGGATTTATGATATGCAAAATGTGATGCAAAAATGTGATGGACCTATATGATGTAATGAATGTATATGGATATTTAATTATTAATGATGTATATGACCCTAAATGTTATATGTTATATGGATGAATGATGTAAATGTAATGATATATAATGGATGATGAAAATAAATGCCATGAGATTTTAATGAATGGATTTAGGTGAATGATGTAATGTGCAATGTTTTTAAATGAACTAAACAATATGCACCTAATGATGAATTTATGTCTATTTGAATGAAATGACTTAATGGGTGCAATGAACATTAACTAATGAATGCAATTGTAAATGCACTTAATGGATTTACAAATGATGAATGGTTTCTTAAAGAGAAAGTACACTAAATGAGATGGATCTTTAAAATGAATGCAAACTTATGCAATTAACTTTAATGAAAATGGATTTTAAATCAATGCAAGATAAATGATTTTAACAAATGCAAGTGACCTAATGCAATGCAACCTTGATTTTATTTTTTATTTCCATCACACTCGATCACATATAGTTTTTGATGTTCCTTTGATGTTTTATTTGACTCCACCCCTTTTCTATTTTACTCTTACAATTTAGTTTTTATGCTTAGAAAGGAAAATACTTTAAATGAATTTAATCTAGGATGTATGCAACTAACTATCACTATTCAAAACTTTGCAGCTTATATTCATAATTGAGCAGTTTTTGGAATCATGAATTTAGTACAACCATCACTAGTTCAACCATGATGATATGAATACCATTTTCACCTCTTACATTGCTTTCCTATCCTTTGGTATGACTATCACTAATTGAATTCAATCATGAGTATGAATACTGATTTTGTTAGATTCTATGTTGCAAGTGGATTTTGGTATTATGATATTTAACATCAAAATATCCAAGGTATCCTTTTGTGTAAACAAACAAATATCTTAGTTTCATTGTATGTACAAGTCCTCGATGATTCTTTGATGATCATGTCCTTAGAAAAATAATACATTCTTTAAAGCTTTGATCTCAGGACAGTCATTCATAAATCAAAAAAATATCATGCTTTCATCATAGCTCATCTAGTTTAAAAACTTTTATTGATTTTTGTAGAAAGACATGATTTCATCAATCAAGTCAACACTTTAGAAAAATTTTACACTATTTTTCAAATCCATCTTTCAAGTGTAGTTCTATCTATTTCATACATATAATCCTGATAAAGATAAGGTCTTGTGAAATTTTGGTTCAAGTTTTACATTTGGTTCAAATTGGATTTAGGCTTAGGATTTGATTGAGTGTTTCACTTTTGTTTTGATGAATTGATTCGACAACTCATTGAAATTTGCTCTTGATGAATCCTTCCTCCTCTAGAGTAGATTACCCCTAGTTTGGTGTGATTTCAAAGTTGGAGTTAGGACATTTTGCAGATTAGGTGACCAAATCTTTATGTACTTGCAAATGCAATTGTGGGGTTTTATTATGCAATATATACAAATGTTGGCAAATGCAATATTTGCAAGGATGACTACTACGTATGCGACTGACTTGGACTTTCAATGGTGCATGTTTACTAGGTTTTCACCAATTGAATGGATTTTGCTTTCTTTTTCTATTTTTAAATCTTTTTCCTTTTTTTGCTACCAAGGCGCCTATTTGCTAGGTTTTCACCAAGGCACTTTTTCTCTTTTTCTGATTTTTTTGTATTTTCTTTTTTTTTCAATTTTTTTTTTCATATCATCAAGGTGCCTATTTGCTAGGTTTTCACCAAGACAACATCTTTTCGAGGATCATTTATGAATGTTTTTGGCTTTCTTCATGCTCAATTTTTCACTATTTTTTATCTTTTTTGCATTTCTGATTTGTTTTCTCTTTTCAGTTTTTCAATATTTTTCATATTTTCAAGATCTCTTTTGACTATATACAATAAATAGGATGCTCTCCATCTAATTTTTTTGATACTCTTATTCTCTATACTCTTTCATCTACTTTATGTGTAGAACCTTTTTAGATGAATGCTATTGATAGGTTCTTGCAATTCTTCTCCATCACAATCAACTAATTTATAGGTGCCTATCCCAAAAGATGAAGTGATCAAAAAAGGTCCTAACCAGTTTGCTTCCCATTTTCCTTTCTTTTCTCTTTCTACTTGATTTTTGGGATTTTCTCGCAAAACTAAGTCACCTATTTAGAATGTCCTTGACTTGATATGCTTGTTATAGGTCCTTGACATTCTATTTTGATACACTTTCAAGTGATCAAAGGCTTGTTTTTTTTTTTCATCTAGCAGTTCTAGTTCATGCAACCTAGCAACTCTATAGTCCTCTTCACTTATCAAACCATGTAGGGATACTCTTAAAGATGGAATTTCTACCTCTGAAGGTAAAACTGCTTCTGCTCCAAAGACTAAGGAAAATGGTGTAGTTCATGTTGGCATTCTGATACTTGTCCTATAAGCCCATAAGGTTGGGTTCATTTTTACATGCTAATCTCTACCTGAATTATCCATGGTTCTCTTCAATATCTTTAAGATGTTCTTATTTGTTGCGTCGGCTTGTCCATTACCTTGGGGGTAATATATTGAAGAGGAGTGATGTATCATGTGGAATTTTGTACATAACTCCTTTAAATCCTTGTTTTTGAAGTGTTTGGCATTATCGGTTATGATGGCATAAGGGACACCATATCTACATATTATGTGATTTAAAATGAACAAGGATATTTTCTTTCCTATAACAGTTGACAAGGGTAAAACTTCCACCCATTTGCTAAAGTACTCTGCTGTAGTGATGATGAATTTATGACCATTTGAAGATGGTGGATAAATCATCCCTATTAAGTCAAAACCCCATTGATAAAAGGGCCAAGGTGTTGTCATAGGATGGAGTTCTTGTGTTGGTACATGGACCAAGTTCCCATGATATTGACACTTTTGACAAGTTTTAGCAAAGTGACAAGCATCCTTTTCCATGGTTGGCCAAAAATATCCTATCCTAAGAAGTTTCTTAGCTAGGGTTAAACCATTTGAATGTGATCTAAAAATCCCCTCATGAATTTCTCATAAGTCTATATCTGATTCCTCTTTCTCTAGACATCTTAGAAGCATTCCATCTAGACTCTTATGATACAACGTGCTGGATATTAAGGTATAACGGGAGGCTTGTCGGATAAAATTTTTCTTTTGATTCCTAGTTTGGTCCATAGGTAGGATTTTATCTTTTAAGTAGGTATAAATGGCTCCATACCAAGGTGATTCATGTTTGGTTATCAAAAAAATGGTATGAGGATGGGTAGGGTCAAATGCAGGTTGCTTAACTTCTTCTACTAGGAATTCATATATGGCGCTTTGATCTGGTATTTGGAGAAGTGATGCCAAAGTAGCCATTGCATCTGCTGCTTTATTCTTATCTCTTGGGACTTGCTCAAATGTGATGAGAGTGAAATATTTCTTGAGATTATCAATCATATTTTGGTAAGGTATCAAGTTTTCATCTTTAGCTTGATATTCATCGTTAATCTGATTGATAACTAGTTGTGAATCTCCATAGACTTGTAGCTTTGTCACTTTCCATTTTAATGCCAATTTTATACCAATGACCAATGGTTCATACTCAGATATATTATTTGTGAATAGAAATAGAAATTTGTATGATTTTGGAATTATAGATCCTTGAGGAGTAATCAAAAAGTATGCCTGCTCCTGATCCATGTTGTGTACAGGAACCATCAAAATATAATTGCCCTATTTTTCGTTCAACATTCACAATTTTAGAATTTGGAAATTCCACTTGAATGGGATGTTCATCTTGTAATGGCAATTCTGCTAATTGATCAGCTATGACTTGGCCCTTAATAGATTTTTGATCCACATATTCTATGTTGAATTCACTTAGCACCATGACACATTTGGCTAGTCTCCCATTCAATAATGTTTTGCTAAGAAGCTATTTCAAGGGATCAATCTTTGCAATGAGTCTAATCTTGTGTGATAATATATAATGGCATAATTTTTGGGAAGTAAAAACTACGACCAAACATGCTCTTTTAATGAAGGTATAGTTCAACTCATATTTCACCAATGTTCTACTTATATAGTAGATGGCCTTTTCTTTTCCCGATTCATCTTCTTGAGCTAGGAGTGCTCCTAATGAATGTTTGGTCGCTAAAATGTATAGAATTAAGGGATTGCCTCTTATAGGTGGCATAAAAGTTGGAGGTTTAATTAGATATTTTTTCAACAAATTGAAGGCTTCTTCACATTTCTCATCCCATTTGAAAATTGTGTCCTTATGAAGGAGTTGAGTGAACTTATGTAATTTTTATGCTAATTGAGAGATGAACCTTCGAATGGATTGGATCCTGCCTTGAAGAGATCTCATTTAACTTATGTTCCTAGGTGCCTCCATTTCCATGGTGGCTTTGAATTTGGTGGGGTCTACCTCTATTCCTTTTGCTGAAACAATGTACCCTAGTAGCTTTCTTGATTGAACACCAAATGCACACTTCTTTAGATTTAACCTTACTTTGAATTGCTCCAATCTTACAAAAATTTTCTCTAAGATAGGTAGATGTTCTTCTCTTGAGTGGGATTTAGTAAGTATGTCATCTACATAGTCCTCCATGAACTTGTGCATCATGTCATGGAATATGGTCATCATGGCTCTTTGATAGGTCGCTTCGGCATTCCTTAGACCAAAAGGCATAACATTCCAACATAAAGTCCCGCATGCATAGGTAAATGTTGTCTTGTCTTGATCTTTGAGTGCTATAATTATTTGATTATAACCACTAAACCCATCCATAAGTGAGAACATTGAATGTCCTTTTGTCAAATCTACAATGGCGTCTATGCTTGGTAATGGAAATTCATCTTTAGGACACACAAGATTAAGATCCCTAAAGTCCGTGCAAATTCTAATAGATTTATCTGCTTTTGAAACTAGCACAATGTTTGAAATCCATTGGGTATAATCAATGGCTCTTATAAACCAAACTTTTAGCAATTTTTCCAACTCCACTTTTACAAGTAAAGCTATGTGTGGATGCATCTTTCTTAGTTTCTATTTCACTGGCCTTACTCCCTCTTTTATATTCAAATAATGCATGACTAAATTTGGATCTAATCCTGGCATATCATCATACAAACATGCAAAATTGATTTGTTTTTCTTTGAAAATTTTGATGAAGTCTTTTCTTTCTTCACTAAATAGAGATGTTGCTAAGTGTATAATCCTTGGTTCTGATTTTGACCCAATGTTCACTTTCTTTGTTGGTTCAATCAAGATAGGAGATATTTCTTCATAGTGCTCGGGTAAAGTATCCAAACTCCCTTCCTTAAGTTCCATTTTGTGTACTAGAAAAAGTACCTTCATAGGGTTAGTATCATTAATAAGTCAAATAACAACTAAATTACCACAAATAGCAATCTAATTAAGCAAAGAATTGACAATTAAATACTCTATGGATCTCTATTTAGGGATGCTAATGCAAAGCTCTTAGCAAGATTCCATTAGTGACAGTCCTAAAAAAAGAATGAATGATAAAAAATGCTAAAATATTAATTCCAAATGAAATTACCCCTATTTAGCTCTAAATTTTCCTTTCTAGCTATAAATTGCAAGAGGTTTGATGCTATTTTCATATTTTTGGATGATTATTGATTCAATTATGCCTTTCTTTTATAGATTTTGGCAAGGGTAAGGGGTGTAGTTGAGTTGATCAAGGTTAGGTGAGAGTTGAGTCCATGGTTCCACCTTTGGAGACCATTTAAATATTTTTTCTCAAAGCTTGGGACAAGAAGACAAAATGAGTGGACAAGATGCATTCTCCAAGTGAGTGATTGAGATTCAATTTAGGCTTGATCCATGTGAGCTTGGTCCTCAATTCCTATTGGTTGATTCATTTTCCTCCCATTTGGTAGTTGAGAGAAAATATGGATTTATTAATTGAATTTATTTAATTTGTTTAGCCATGTGTATCCCTTAAATGGGTTGATTTGATTTAAATTGAACTATGTAATTAATTAGATTAAGTACACAATTAATTGATTTATCATGATTTAATTGATTTAAATTGAATTTTTGACTTTTGATTTTTAATTAAATTGAATTAAGGCTTGATTTGAATTTTGATTTGATAAATTCTTGATTTGATTCAATTGCCTTGATTACTCACATGATTAATCTTGTCCAAATTTAGGTGATTATAGAATCTAATAGCTATTGAGCCTCGTCTAGATCTATGATTGGGGATACTCCTATGATAATCTTTCTCTACAAGTATATTGTAATTTGTTGTTGATTTTTTAATATTATATTGGGTGGATTTTGGAGTCTAGGGTTTTCCTCCCGAAAGGGTTTTCCCCGCATAAATCATTGTCTTGTGGTATGTATGCTATTTATAAGTAAGTATATTAAGTTTCTATAACTATTTTAAAGATCTAATAATTTTTTTACATACTCCTCTCAAGATTAGTGTAGGAATTTATTTCGCTACTTTAATTTTCCTACAATGTCATGCAACATGGGATTGCATGAGGTGAAATTTTTGATATTATATTTTTCCCTAATGCAGGATCATCCTAGGTGTAAGAGCAATCTTGCATCACCCAAAAATATTTTTGTTTTTGTATTCAATAAGGGCTATCTTCTGCAGAGCCGCTATTTATGGAAACTTACTATTTTTAGTAAGTTGGTCTTACAATCTCAGAATGTTCTAATTTTACATGTGGAGGTTCATCTCAGTCATATCAGCCTACCAGCAAAGTTTTATGGCTAGATCAGGTCTAGTTTTGAAGATATTGAAGATTTTCGGTATTGGCAGCAGGGTATAGAAACTTCAAACTTAGTTTTGAAGGCTTTAGAGGCCCCAGATGAGGTTGAAAATTTGGGTGATGGGCACTTTATGTGGGTCAAGCATGTAGAGCACTTTGTGGCATTTCCAGAATGGGGTTATAATAGCCAATTGGGTCAATGGGCGATGACTTGTGGTCTTCGGAAGTTGGGTCACCTGAAATGGCAGAAAATAATTTTCTTCAAAATTTTTGTTTGGGTTTCAAAACTCATTTTGAGCCGACTTTGATGTAATAAATTGTAAAATAAAATAATTCTAAGTTTGGTCGGCCCTAAGGGCTAAATTTCTAGAACCTTCTCGAACGGTGAAAATTGCCTATATAAAGAAGGCCCGTAGTGTTGTCTAGTGCAGTTCTGGGTAATAGATCTGGGTATTGATTCGAGGCTTTGTCCTACAGAATATTGTAAGGGAATGCCCATGTGGCTTTGCATATTGTAATTCTGAAAGTTTGTAATTCCACATTTGTGGAGATAATAAGAAGCCAATTTTCTGTTCTTGCATATTGTTATTATTGTTTCTCAATTTCTGTTATGTGTTTGTGGTATTAAGAGGAGCACCCTTCATCAAGTGGTATTAGAGTAGGAGTTCTTGACTGTGTAAATAGATCACTGACTATGAGGCAGTTTGCACCAAGACCGTGGTTAGGGTTTCAGCGCGCATTGCAAAAATGCCTCCACGAAGAGAACGTGGTAGAAGAGTTGGTGCTGTGACACCTGAGGTTACAGAGCTACAGAGACAAGTGTGAGCATTGTAAGAAGAGATTCATAGAGGAATGAATCTTAATGTCAGAGATGAAAGTGAGGACGAAGCTGAAGAAGCTGAAGTTGTGAATCAGGAGGAAGAAAGACTTTTACAGGCGATTTCCAAGATTGGGAAAAGACCTAAGATTGAGGTTCCTAAATTTTCTAGAAATCTTAACCCAGAGGAATTGATCTACTGGATCAATGAATGTGAGGAATATTTTGAGTATGAAGATGTTGAGGATCCTGATAGGGTTAAATTTGCGAAGGCTAGACTGAAAGGTCATGCGAAGATCTGGTGGCAAGAGATTCAATTGGAGTGAAATAGAAGAGGGAAAGATAAAATCACAAGATGGGATCAGATGGTGGATAAATTGAAGTGAAAGTTCATTCCTATTGATTATGAGCTTGACCTACTAAAGAAAATGCAAAGTTTGAAGCAAGCAGGAAGATTTGTTCAGGAGTATACAGAGGAGTTCTATCGACTCCTCATCAGAATAGGCCATGCGGAAGTTGATAAGGAGAAAGTTGCCCGATACCTTAAGGGTTAAGGCCAAGTATTCAAGAGGAGTTGAATCTGGTTCGAATGAACAGTATTGAGGAGGCATACCAGTTTTCCCTAAAAGTAGAGGAAAAGCTAAACAAGAAGTTTGAGAGCAGACAAAATGGAAGAGGTCATGGTGGAAGATCTGGTGGATGGTCATATGGTGGCCGAAATGAAGATCTGAAAAAGAAGGATGAGGCCAGTAGCAGCCAGAATTAGAGAGGAAACAATTCTAATCATTTGCAAGATCGGAATAATAGAGATCAGAGAGGAAGAGGAAGAGGACAAGGATCTGGAAGAGGAGGCTTTTGTGGAACATGTTTTCACTGTGGAGAAGAAGGTCATAGGGCATTTGAATGTCCTCAGTGCCAAGGCAAAATAGACAGGAGAAATGAAGGCCAGACCAAAGTTGTACATGTAGATGAAGATGCTAGATCATCAAATTCTAAAGATGCTAAAAGAGGAGAAATGCTAATTAATAGAAGAGTCTTGCCGAGTGGTGAGAATGAACCTGAACAAAGGAGGAGCTTGTTTCACACCAGATGCAAATGTGAAGGTAAATGCTATGATGTGATTATCGATAGTGGAAGCACTAACAATTTGGTGTCAGAAGAGATGGTGATAAAGTTGAAGCTCAAGAGATAGAAACACCCACATCCATATTGGATTGCCTGGGTGCAGGATGACCACAAGGTCATGGTCAGTGAACAGTGCCTGGTAAAGTTCAACATCGATGGGTACCAAGATGAGGTACTATGTGATATAATATCTATGGATGCATGTCATATGTTGTTGGGTAGACCATGGCAGTTTGACAGATGTGCTCTACATGATGGTCATGCGAATACCTATTCCTTGACAAAGGATGGAGTGCGACATAAGCTAAAGCCATTGAAGGAGACCAAAGAAAAGGTATGTGGTAATGCAAGAATAACTTTTGTTGATGGAAGAAAATTCCTAGATGGTATGAGGCATGAGCATATGTGTTTTGCTTTAATTCTAAAAGCTGGTAAAAAGGAAGTAGAGGATGTAATTGTAGAGGTTATAGATTTGTTGAATGAGTTTCAGGATATTGTATCTGATAATGTACCTGATGGATTACCACCAGTAAGGAAGATCAATCATCAAATGGATTTGATTCCAAGAGCCAGTTTTCAAAACAAGGCAACACATAGAATGACACCAGCAGAAAGTGAAGAGTTGAACAGACAAGTACATGAGTTATTGCAAAAGGGGTTGATTTGAGAGAGTCTGAGTCCCTATGCTGTACCAGTGATATTAGCGCCAAAGAAGAATGGAGAATGGAGGATGTGTACAAATTCTAGAGCAATAAACAAGATCACAATCAAGTATAGGTTTCCATTGCCACGAATGGATGATATTATGGACTGTTTGAGTGGAGCTGTGTATTTCTCAAAGATAGATCTGAAGAGTGGATATCACCAGATTCGGATCAGAGAAGGAGATGAATGGAAGACTACCTTCAAGACAAAGGAAGGACTGTATGAGTGGTTAGTCATGCCTTTTGGGCTAACCAATGCACCAAGCACTTTCATGTGGCTCATGAACGAGGTTCTGAAGGAATTTCTGGGTAAGTTTGTCATTGTTTACCTAGATGATATTTTGATCTTTAGAAAGACATTGGAGGAGCATATGATACATATTCGTATGGTGTTTGAGAAGCTAAGAGATGAGAAATTGTTGATTAATTTGAAGAAGTGCAGTTTTGTGAAGAAAGAGTTAGTGTATTTGGGATTTGTAGTTTCAGCAGAAGGTCTAAAAATGGACCCAAAGAAGGTACATGCTATCCTTGAATGGCCTACTCCAAGGAGTGCTACTGAGGTAAGATCTTTTCATGGTTTGGCTAGCTTTTACAGAAATTTTATCAGAAATTTTAGCAGTATTTGTGGACCCTTGACTGAAACAATGAGAGGGGATAGAAAAGAGTTTAAGTGGACTAATGGGGCAAAAAAGAGTTTTCAATTGTTAAAATAAAATGTTATAGAACAACTTGTTTTAGCACTTCCAGATTTTAATAAGGTGTTTCAAGTAGATTGTGATGCTAGTGGTACTGCAATAGGAGCTGTTATGAGCTAAGAAGGTAAACCTATTGCTTATTTTAGTGAGAAGTTAAATGATGCCAAGAGGAAGTATTCTGTTTATGATCAGGAATTTTATGCTATAGTTCAGGCACTAAAGAAGTGGAGACATTATCTACTTCCTAAAGAGTTTGTCTTGTATACTGATTATCAAGCTTTGCAATATTTGAATAGTCAAGGTAAGTTGAATAAGAGGCATTTGAAATAGGTTGAGTTTTTGCAGAGTTATACATTTGTTTTGAAACACAGAAGTGGAAAGTCTAACAGAGTTGTAGATGCTCTTAGTAGAAGGCATCTATTGCTGACAGAGATGCAGATTGAGGTGGTTGGGTTCAAGGAACTCAAAAATTTGTATCTAGAGGATCCTAATTTTGGTGGAGCTTGGAAAGCTTGTAAAGAGCCTGTTACTCTAGATAGGATGAAGTGGCTAGATTTCATCATCCAGGATGATATGCTATTCAAAGGGAGTCAGTTGTGCATTCTAAGAAGTTCTATGAGGGAGAATCTCATCAAAGACAAGCATAGTGGAGGATTGGCTGGATATTTTGGTCATGATAAAACCCTTGCTTTGGTTGGTGAGAATTATTATTGGCCACAATTACAGCAAGATGTGAAGAAGTTTGTACAGAGTTGCAGAGTATGTCAGATGGCGAAAGGACTGAAGCAGAATATAGGGTTGTATCAGCCATTACCTATACCAGGGAAGCCTTGGGAGGATATCAGTATGGACTTTGTTCTTGGTTTACCGAGGACTCAGCGGGGACATGATTCAATTTTTGTGGTGGTTGACAGATTTTTGAAGATGGCACATTTCATTCCCTACAAGAAGACTAATGATGTTGTTCATGTAGCCGAATTGTTTTTCAGAGAAGTGGTGAGACTACATGGTTTTCCAAAGACCATAGTTTTAGATCGAGATACTAAGTTTGTTGGATATTTTTGGCGGACATTGTGGAAGAAGTTGAAGATAGATTTGAAGTTCAGTTCATCACATCATCCATAAACTGATGGACAGATAGAGGTGGTGAATAGAAGTTTGAGAAATTTGCTGAGATGTTTGGTTGGAGATAAGCTAACAGGATGAGATTTGATTTTACCACAGGCAGAATTTGCATACAATAATTTTGTCAATAGGAGCACTGGTAAATCACCATTCCAGATTGTATATGGAAATAGTCCAAGAAATGCATCTAAATTGAGAAAGATAGATAAAGGAGAAATAAGTAGTGCTGAAGCTGAGGATTTTGCAGAATACTTGAAGAACATCCATGAGGAGGTGAGGAAGCATATTACCAAGATGAATGCGCAGTATAAGGCTAAGGCAGATGAGAAAAGGAGGCATAAGGAATTTCAGGTTGGAGATGAAGTCATGGTTCATTTGCGGAAGGGAGAGATTTCCGGTTGGTACATATAACAAGTTGAAAATGAAGAAGTTTGGGCCATGTAAGATACTGAAGAAGCATGATTCAGGAAATGCATATGAGGTAGAATTGCCTACTGAGTTGAATATTTCACCAGTGTTTAACATTTCAGATTTGACAGAGTATCATGAAGGAGGTGTTGAAGATGAGGTTGTAGCAACATAGTGGAGTATTCCAGCAACTAGTTCAGATATCAAGGAGATTGAAGACATACTGGACAGTCGTGTTGGTAGAAGCACAAGGAACAGGACATATGAAGAGTATTTGGTCAAATGGAAAGGATGACCTGTTGAAGATTCATCATGGCTAACAAAGGAGGAGGTTAACCATCTTGGTTTTTCTCTGCACACCTGAGTCGTGACAGGGTCACTTCTCAAATTACCCCCGGTGTCTGATGTAGGAGCATCCTGGGTGTAAGAGCAATCTTGCATCACCCAAAAATATTTCTATTTTTGTATTCAATAAGGGCTATCTTGTGCAGAGCCGCTATTTATGGAAACTTACTATTTTTAGTAAGTTGGTCTTACAATCTCAGAATGTTCTAATTTTACATGTGGAGGTTCATCTCAATCATATCAGCTTGCTAGCAAAGTTTCATGGCTAGATCAGGTCTAGTTTTGAAGATATTGAAGATTTTCGGTATTGGCAGTAGGGTACAGAAACTTCAAACTCAGTTTTGAAGGCTTTAGAGGCCCCGAATGAGGTTGAAACTTTTGGTGATGGGCGCTTTGCATGAGTCAAGCCTGTAGAGCACTTTGTGGCGTTTCCAAAATGGGGTTATAATAGCCAATCGAGTCAACAGGCGATGACTTATGGTCTTCGGAAGTTGGGTCACCTGAAATGGCGGAAAATAATTTTCTTCAAAATTTCTGTTTGGGTTTCAAAACTCATTTTGAGCCGACTTTGATGTAATAAATTGTAAAATAAAATAATTCTAAGTTTGGTCAGCTCTAAGGGCTAAATTTCTAGAACCTTCTCGGGCGGTGGAAATTGCCTATATAAAGAAGGCCCGTAGTGTTGTCTAGGGTAGTTCTGGGTAATAGATCTGGGTATTGATTCGAGGTTTTGTCCTACAGAATATTGTAAGGGAATGCCCATGTGGCTTTGCATATTGTAATTCTAAAAGTTTGTAATTCCACATTTGTGGAGATAATAAGAAGCCAATTTTCTGTTCTTGCATATTGTTGTTGTTGTTTCTCAATTTCTTACAACAACAACAACAACAATAACAATATGCAAGAATAGAAAATTGGCTTCTTATTATCTCCACAAATGTGGAATTACAAACTTTCAGAATTACAATATGCAAAGCCACATGGGCATTCCCTTACAATATTCTATAGGACAAAGCCTCGAATCAATACCCAGATCTACTACCCAGAACTGCCCTAGACAACACTACGGGCCTTCTTTATATAGGCAATTTCCACCGCCCGAGAAGGTTCCAGAAATTTAGCCCTTAGGGCCAACCAAACTTAGAATTATTTTATTTTATAATTTATTACATCAAAGTCGGCTCAAAATGAGTTTTGAAACCCAAACAAAAATTTTGAAGAAAATTATTTTTCGTCATTTCAAGTGACCCAACTTCCGAAGACCATAAGTCATCGCCTGTTGACCCGATTGGCTATTATAACCCCATTCTGGAAATGCCACGAAGCACTCTACAAGCTTGACCCATGCAAAGAACCCGTCACCCAAATTTTCAACCTCATCTGGAGCCTCTAAAGCCTTCAAAACTGAGTTTGAAGTTTCTGTACCTTGCTGCCAATACCGAAAATTTTCAATATCTTCAAAACTAGACCTGATCTAGCCATGAAACTTTGCTGGCAGGCTGATATGACTGAGATGAACCTCCACATGTAAAATTAGAACATTTCGAGATCGTAAGACCAACTTACTAAAAATAGTAAGTTTCCATAAATAGCAGCTCTGCACACGATAGCCCTTATTGAATACAAAAATAGAAATATTTTTGGGTGATGTAAGATTGCTCTTACACCCAGGATGCTCTTGCATCATTCCCCCACTTTAGCGATCATATCATTAAGTGAGATACAAGCTAAAGTATCAAAAGAAAAAGATTAGGGAAATATTATACTAAGATGCAAGGGAAAGTAGAATCTTCTTTTGGTGGCAAGCTTCCCCTAGGGAAGAGACTTGAGCCTTTGTGAGATAATGATAAGTTGTATCTTCACAACATGTTAGCTATAGACAAACATGTTGGATGAAAAATTTAACATTTTGATACAAAAAAAAATTACAATTAGTGATTAGATATAGATCGCGAGATAGTGATCACTAAGATTAAAATATTGTGTTAGTATGCATTGCAAGTTGTGTTATGTTAGATAGCTACATGATAGGGTTAACATATGCCTACTACAAACCATGTTGTAGGGAAGAAAAATAGAATATAAATGAATGATTAATCTAGATAGTGGTTAAGCCCCCACAAAGGTACCAAATAAAAAGATAAATGTAGATCTATGATAATGTAGATATGGTAGCCCCCCTAGAATGAAACGTATTGCACGAAGGGTAACACAGGTCATTCTAAGGAAAAAAAAATGGCACATGTAATGTCAACATAAATAGATGTTTCCATGGAATTCCGCCTCACAATAAATGACACATGATACCCACAATATCAATGACAACACATAAAGAAACTAGAAGATCTAATTATTTGACATATGAAGAACCTATAGAAATTTAATTAATTAATTTGTACATCTTCATATGATTTACTCATCAAGGTATCATTTTTTTTTTATGGAAATGAAGAATAGGGCATGAAGAAAAAGATGAAATAAAAATTTGGATCAACATGGAAGAAGGTCTAAATGCCCCCAATGCTTTGCATCATCTTTGAATGTTGAAAGACAAGATACAACATGTAGAAGAAAGATGAAAAAAAGAGAGGAAGTGTATAAAAGATATAATCCTCTATATGTAAGTAACTACAAAGTATCATGGGTCCTTCAAGAGAGTACAATGTATATAAAGACAAGTGCATGGAAAGACAAACATGCACACTCTAATCTAAAGATAAAAATAAGGACCATCTTAACAATCGTGTTGAAACAATTTATGAAGAGCTTGATTGAGTATTGATTGGTATAGTTTTGATGAGAGGATGATCAATTATGGTGTTTTCATTTATGTCAACAAAGTACTATGTTTGTTGATAGTGAGCTGATAAGTATTTGAGTTGCTGAATCCAATGTGTGGTGAGTATGTGAAGGCATTGGAGTGTGTGGTGGGAGAGGAAGACTCATGATGTTTATTCTTGTTGTATGTATGACCATAGTGGATGGAAATAAGTATGAAGAGAGTTATGATCAATTGAAGAGAAACAAGATAGACAAAAGAATAGATAGTGAAAGACAGTGAATGATTTGATTGTTCTATTAAATCAGTATGGATCCAAGTGTTGTGGTCATGGTATGATTATCTTGATAGGATAAATTATTGATACTATGATTTCCATAGTATTGGAGTATTGCAAAGCATTGTTTCAGTTGATAAAAGATCATTCTATGCAAGATAGAAAAAGTTTTGAACATAATTGAGTAGTTGGTGTTAGATTGGTAAGTGGTGATGATGTGATCAGTTGTAGTGGATGTTTTCGTGATCCAAGTGTCAAGGTGATAAGGCATTAAAAATTTGTAATGATGAATTAATAATTAATTGTTTGAGGTGATCAAATATATTAAGTTTTGGAAGGGTATTGGGGAAGTAAAATAAAGTTTGACTTTTCTTATATGTTAAATTGATGTGTGATGAATCTTGTGGCTAGCCTGAATTTGTAATCAAATATTCTATATTTCTAATATGTTTAGGGGTTCAAGGATCGACCAGGAATGATTGTAATGAATGAAATTAAAATGTAAAATGTTTTGTAAGGTGACTAATTCCCTAATGAACATATAATATATTTATATGTAAATCGATGAATTATGCAAGTGTAGATCGTAGATGCAAAGGTGTGGTCGAGTAAAGAGAAAGATTGTCCGCAAGAAATAGAAGTGGTGTATTTAATTGGATATGTACAAGCAAAGGATAAGTGATAGACCTAGATAATTTTACTTGTTGAATTGTAATAGGTTTTGCAAGAAAATCCCTTAATCCGGTAGATCCTAATAGGTCTTGATCAGTAAATTCTTTAACCAGGTGGCTCTTTAATTAGGGTTTAAATCCTTTAACAAGGTTACTCCTAATAGGGATAGAGGTAAATCCCTTAACTAGGTAACTCCTAAAAGGGTCTTCACCTAACATGGCATCATTTTTAAAGCTCCTAATAGGGCTAGACCTTTAACCGGACATACTTCAGAAGGGTGTGAATTATTAGTGGGTGCTAATTCCCATTGTGGTTTTTCCCTCTGACCAAGGGTTTCCACAATAAAAATATTGGTGTTTTTGTGCTACATGTTTAGATGGTTTCATTTGTTTCAATATTTATCATTGCACAAGTTATATGTTGATAAAAAAAATGATTTGGTAGATTACAGATTCACAGTCCCCCTCTCAGTAATCTTGGACCTTATAGTGTTAAGAGTTGGTATTAGAAAGCCTTGGTCCTCTTTTTGATAAGATTGACATATTGGGGAAAAGATCCAATGATGAAGAAAGAAGGTCCTAAGTTCACAAGACATAAATATACAATATGGAGTGACCAGATGAAGATCTATATAAATGGTATGGGGCAAAAATTCTAGAATCATGTTGTAACCAAATATGTTGTTCTCGCTGGGACTCTTACTATAGATCAATTTAAGGAGCAACAAGAGAATATGCAAGCATTAGAGGCTATAGTAAGTAATCTATATGAAATTAAATATATTGATATACATGTTTAGAGACTACTAATGAGGTTTGATAAAAGCTTAAACTAATCCATGGTGGAGACAAGCATTTGCAAAAAGCTAGGGTAGATAGTCTAAAGGGAAAATATGATGACATGAAAATGATTGAATGAGAAAACATTTCTCAATATGGTCAAAGGATAAAAATAGTTTTTGGTGCTATCAAAATTTTTGGTGTACCATCGATGAAGAAGATGTGGTAAGTAAAATGTTGAGGACTTTGCTACTTGCTTACACCATTAGGTTTTTTTCCATTCATGAGTTGAGAACAATAGATATTGTCTCTATTGATGGTTTTATTAGTAAGCTTACTCCTTTTGAGTTGAGAAATGTTGATAATAGTATTCCTAGAGTCGAAGAATATTTTAAGGCCTCTTTGTTATTAGCATCAAAGAAGAATGGAAAATAGATAATCCATGAATTTGCCTTCATGTCAAGTTATTCTAGGGAATTTGAATCCATTTTGGATGAAGAAAGGAAGAAATGAGAGCTTAAAGAATTACTCCCAAAGAGACTACCTAGAGGTACTGGTAAGTACAAAGGAAAGTTACACTTAAAGTATTTCTCATGCAATAAAATAGGACATATTACTGCCAGGTTTCCTAATGATGAACATAAAGAGAATATCAAAAGATTCAAGGGAAAATGAAAGAAAAAATTATATGTTGCAGTAGATGAAGGTGTGATTGATGAAGAGTCAGAAGATAATGAAGAAGAAGAGATAGTGTTTATTGTAGTGAAAGAGGATACCTCATAAGGAGAAAATGCATTGTTTTCTCACATGGAACACAACAATGAGTGGGTTATTGACAGTGGGTGCTCGCATCACATGAATGGTGACATAAGAAAGTTTATAATGTAGATGAATTTGATGGTGGTGTGGTCAAGTTTGGTAGCAATACACACTACTTGGTAAAAGGAAAAGGTACAATCTATTTAAATGGAAAAAGCAATGTTGATGATGTTTACTTCATAGAAGGTCTAACACATAATTCATTGAGCGTGGGTCAGTTGAATGAAAAAGGTTACTCCTAGAATTCAAAGAAGTTATATGTAGGATACTTGGAATCTCAAGAGACTTGATTGCTACCAGTAGGTAGACTAAAGGTAATTTATTCCATCTAAACAATACTATTAATAGTTGTTTGGTTGCTAGTGTTAAGGATAGTTGGTTGTGGCATAGAAGTTTTTATCATTTGATCTTTGATAGTCTTGTCAAAGTTAGTAAGTTGAATGTAGTTAGGGGATTTCCACAATTAGCTAAGCCAAACAACATGATGTGTACAGAATGTTAGTTAGGTAAATTGACTAGTTCTACTTTCAGTAGAAAGTCTTTTTCATCTAAAATTATATTGGACTTAGTGCATATTGATCTATGTGGTCCTATCGGGACAAGAAGTTACCATGGTGATAAGTACTTTATATAGTTTATTGATGATTACTCAAGAATGATGTGGGTGAATTTCTTGAAGGATGAGTCTAATTTTTTCTACAAGTTCAAAGATTTTAGAGAACTTGTTGAGAAAGAAATAGGAAAAATCTTGAAGTTCTTAAGGTTAGATAGAGAAGGTGAGTTTACTTCATTAGATTTTGTTCAATATTGAGACAAGAATGGAATCAAAAGGCACATGTCTGCACCTAGAGCTCCACAATAGAATGGAATAATAGAAAGGAGGAATGAAACTATAGTTGATGCTGCTAGAAGAATGATGATTCAAAATGATGTACCTAAGTCATATTGGAGAGAATCCAATAGAACTATAGTCTACACATTGAACCAGGTACAAGTGAATAAAGGAACCAATAAGACAACTTATGAACTATGGTATGGTCATTCACCTAGTGTTAAGCATTTCAAGGGTTTTGGTAGTAGATGCTATAACAAGAGAGATAATTTCATTGGCAAGTTTGATGCTAAGAGTGATGAAGGTATTTTCTTGGGATATTCTACAAAAATTAAAGCCTATAAATGTATGAATAAAATGACTAACAAGATGATAGAAAGTGTAAGTATGAAGGTTGATGAATATCCAAATAAATCTAATGAAACAAGTAAGAAAGAACCAAAAAAATATCAGTAATTTGTGTATGTGCAACCACAAGAGCAAGAAACTATTGAACAAAACAATTAGGAAGAAGTGGTTCAACCAGTGGAACAAGAAGAAGATGCACCAATGATGAAGGGTGCTCCCCTTAATACCACAAACACATAATAGAAACAGAGAAACAACAAGAATATGCAAGAACAGAAAATTGGCTTCTTATTATCTCCACAAATGTGGAATTACAATATGCAAAGCCACATGGGCATTCCCTTACAATATTTTGTAGGACAAAGCCTCGAATTATTACCCAAATCTACCACCCAGAACTGCCTAGACAACACTACGGGCCTTCTTTATATAGGCAATTTCCACTGCTTGAGAAGGTTCCATAAATTTAGCCCTTAAGGCCGACTATACATAGAATTAATTTATTTTCACAACTTTTACAATAGGGTTGGCTCAAAAGAAATACAAAAATATGATTTTAGGTAACCCAACTTCTGGAGGCCATAACTTTTTAACCGTAGCTCTGTTTTTCTATTGTAACCACTTTTCAGAAATGCCATGATGAGATCTACAACATTTAATAAAGGCTAGTGCCAGTCAGCTGGGGGTCAACTACGATCCAGAGCCTCTAAGGCCTTCAAAATTGACCTGAAAGATTTTGTACCCAAAAACTTCAATAACTTCACCAATACTGATGATGTGGCAATGAAACTCAACTGGTAGGCTGAAATGACTAGGATGATCCTCTAACTATGAAATCAAAACATTCTGAGATCATATGACCAACTTACTAAAAATAGTAAGTTTGCATAAATAGCAACTCTGCACAAGATAGCCCTTATTGAAAAGCAAACAAAAATATTTTTGGGTGATGCAAGATTGCTCTTACACCCAGGATGCTCCTGCATCAGACACTCGGGGTAATTTGAGAAGTGACCCTATCATGACTCAGGTGTGCAGAGGAAAACCAAGACGGTTAACCTCCTCCTTTGCTAGCCATGATGAATCTTCAATAGGTCATCCTTTCCATTTGACCAAATACTCTTCATATGTCTTGTTGCTTGTGCTTTTGCCAACATGACTATCCAGTATGTCTTCAATCTCCTTGATATCTGAACTGGTTGCTGGAATACTCCACTGTGCTACTGTAACCTCATCTTCAACACCTCCTTCATGATACTCTATTAAATCTAAAACATTAAATACTGGTGAAATATTTAGCTCAGTAGGCAACTCGACCTCATATGCATTTCCTGAATCATGCTTCTTTAGTATATTACATGGCCCAAACTTTTTCATTTTCAACTTGTTATATGTACCAACTGGAAATCTTTCCTTCCATAAATGAACCATGACTTCATCTCCAACCTAAAATTCCTTATGCCTCCTTTTCTCATCTGCCTTAGCCTTATACTATGCATTCATCTTGGTAATGTGCTTCCTCACCTCCTCATGGATGTTCTTCAAATATTCTGCAAAATCCTCAGCTTCAGCACTACTTATTTCTCCTTTATCTATCTTTCTCAAGTCAGATGCATTTCTTGGACTACTCCCATATACAATCTGAAATGGTGATTTACCAGTGCTCCTATTGATAGAATTATTGTATGCAAATTCTGCCTATGGTAAAATCAAATCTCATCCTATTGGCTTATCTCCAACCAAACATCTCAGCAAATTTCTCAAACTCCTATTCACCACCTCTGTTTGTTCATCAGTTTGTGGATGATGTGATGAACTAAACTTTAAATCTGTCTTCAACTTCTTCCACAATGTATGCCAGAAATATCCAACGAACTTAGTGTCCCTATCTGAAACTATACTCTTTGGAAAACCATGTAGTCTCACCACTTCTCTGAAAAATAATTTTGCTACATGAACATCATCATTAGTCTTCTTTCAGGGAATAAAATGTGCCATCTTTGAAAATCTATCAACTACCACAAAAATTGAATCATGTCCCCGCTGTGTCCTTGGTAAACCAAGAACAAAGTCCATACTGATATCCTCCCAAGGCTTCTCTGGTATAGGTAATGGATGATACAACCCTATATTCTGCTTCACTCCTTTTGTCATCTAACATACTCTGCAAATCTATACAAACTTCTTGACATCTTGCTGCAACTGCGGCTAATAATAATTCTCACTAACCAAAGCAAGGGTTTTATCACGACCAAAATGTCCAGCCAATCCTCTACTATGCTTCTCCTTGATGAGATTCTCCCTCATAGAACTTCTTGGAATGCACAACTGACTTCCTCTGAATAGCATATCATCCTGAATGATGAAATCCAGCCACTTCATTCGGTCTAGAGTAATAGGTTCTTTACAAGCTTTCTAAGCTTCACCAAAATCAGGATCCTCTAGATACAAATTCTTGAGTTCCTTGAACCCAACCACTTCAATCTGCATCTCTGTCAGCAATAGTTGTCTTCTGCTAAGCGCATCTACAACCCTATTAGACTTTCCACTTCTGTGTTTCAAAACAAATGTATAACTCTGCAAAAATTCAACCCATTTCAAATGTCTTTGATTCAACTTTCTTTGACTATTCAAATATTGCAAAGCTTGATGATCAATATACAAAACAAACTCCTTAGGAAGCAGATAATGTCTCCACTTCTTCAATGCTTGAACTATAGCATAAAATTCTTGATCATAAATAGAATATTTCCTCTTGGCATCATTTAACTTCTCACTGAAATAAGCAATAGGTTTGCCTTCTTGGCTCATAACAACTCCTATTGCAGTACCACTAGCATCACAGTCTACTTGAAACACCTTATTAAAATCTGGAAGTGCTAAAACAAGTTTTTCTGTAGCTTTTTGTTTCAATAGTTTAAAACTCTTATCTACCCCATTAGTCCACTTGAACTCTTTTCTATCCCCTCTCATTGTTTTAGTCAAGGGTCCACAAATACTGCTAAAATTTCTAATAAACTTTCTATAAAAACTAGCCAAACCATGAAAAGATCTTACCTCAGTAGCACTCCTTGGAGTAGGCCATTCAAGGATAGCATGTACTTTTTTTGGGTCCATTTTTAGACCTTCTACTAAAACTACAAATCTCAAATACACTAACTCTTTCTTCACAAAACTGCACTTCTTCAAATTAATCAACAATTTCTCATCTCTTAGCTTCTCAAACACCATACAAATATGCATCATATGCTCTTCCAATGTCTTACAAAAGATCAAAATATCATCTAGGTACACAATGACAAACTTACCTAGAAATTATTTCAGAACCTCGTTCATGAGCCGCATGAAAGTGCTCAGTGCATTGGTTAGCCCAAAAGGCACGACTAACCACTCATATAGTCCTTCCTTTGTCTTGAAGGTAGTCTTCCATTCATCTCCTTCTCTGATCCAAATCTGGTGATATCCACTCTTCAAATCTATCTTTGAGAAATACACAGCTCCACTCAAACAATCCATAATATCATCCATTCATGGCAATGGAAACTTATATTTGCTTGTGATCTTGTTTATTGCTCTAGAATATGTACACATCCTCCATTCTCCATTCTTCTTTGGTGCTAATACTGCTGGTACAACACATGGACTCAAGCTCTCCCGAATCAACCCTTTCTGCAATAACTCATGTACTTGTCTGTTCAACTCTTCACTTTCTACTAGTGTCATTCTGTGTGCTACCTTGTTTGGCAAACTGGCTCCTAGAATCAAATCCATTTGATGACTGATCTTCCCTACCGGTGGTAATCTGTCAGGTACATTATTAGATATAATATCCTAAAACTCATTCAACAAATCTACAACCTCTACATGTACATCCTCTACTTCTTCTTTACCAGCTTTTAGAATTAAAGCAAAACACACATGCTCATGCCTCATACCATCTAGGAATTTTCTTCCATCAACAAATGTTATTCTTGCATTACCACATACCTTTTCTTCAGTCTCCTTCAATGGCTTTAACTTATGTCACACTCCATCCTTTGTTAGGGAATATGTATTCGCATGACCATCGTGTACAACACATCTATCAAACTACCACTATCTACCCAACAACAGATGACATGCATCCATATATATGATATCACATAGTACCTCATCTTGGTACCTGCCGATCTTCAACTTTACCAGACACTGTTCATTGACCATGACCTTGTGGTCATCCTGCACCCAGGCAATCTGATATGGATGTGGGTGTTTCTGTCTCTTGAGCTTCAACTTTGTCACCATCTCTTCTGACACCAAATTGTCAGTGCTTCCACTATCAATAATCACATCACAACATTTTCTCTCACACTTGCATCTAGTGTGAAATAGGCTCCTCTTTTGTTCAAGTTCATTCTCACCACTCAGTAGGACTCTTCTGTTAATCAACATTTCTCCTCTTTCAGCATCTTTTAAATTTGATGATCTGGCGTCTTCATCTACATGTGCAACTCTAGTCTGGCCTTCATTCCTCCTGTCTATCCTTCCTTGGCGTTGAGGACATTCAAATGCCCTATGACCTTCTTCTCCATAGTGAAAACATGTTCTACGGAAGCCTCCTCTTCCTCTTCCTCTTTGATCTCTATTATTTTGATCTTGGAAATGATTAGAATTATTTTCTCTTTGACTTTGACTGCTACTGGCCTCATCCTTCTTTTTCAGATCTTCATTTCGGCCTCCATATGACCATCCACCATGACCTCTTCCATTTTGTCTACTCTTGAACTTCTTGTTCAACTTTTCCTCCACTTTTAGGGAAAACTGGTATGCCTCTTCAATACTGTTCATTCGAACCAGATTCAGCTCCTCCTAAATGCTTGGCCTCAACCCATTAAGGTAGCGAGCAACTTTCTCCTTATCAGCTTCCGCATGACCTATTTTGATGAGGATTCGATAGAACTCCTCTGTATACTCCTGAATAGATCTTCCTGCTTGCTTCAAACCTTACATCTTCTTTAGTAGGTCAAGCTCATAATCAACAGGAATGAACTGTCACTTCAATTTATCCACCATTCGATCCCATCTTGTGATTTTATCTTTCCCTCTTCTATTTCGCTCCAATTGAATCTCTTACCACTAGATCTTCGCATGACCTTTCAGTCTAGCCTTTGCAAATTTGACCCTATCAGGACCCTCAATATCTTCATACTCAAAATATTCTTCACATTCATTGATCTAGTCGATCAATTCTCTAGGGTTAATATTTCCTGAAAATGCAGGAACCTCGATCTTAGGTCTTTTTCCAATCTTGGAAATGGCCCGAAAAAGCCTTTCTTCTTCTCGATTCAAAATTTTGCCTTCTTCTTCTTGATCATCATTTCCTTCTTCGGCTTCATCCTCACTTTCATCTCTAACATTAAGATTCATTCCTCTGCGAATCTCTTCTTGCAATGCTCGCACTTGTCTCTAGAGTGCTCTAACCTCAAGTGTTACAACACCAGCTTTTCCACCACGTTCCCTTCATGGAGGCATTTTCATGATGTGCGTTGAAACCCTAACCACGGTCCTGGTGCAAACTACCTCATAGTCGATAATCTATTTACACACTCAGGAACTCTTTCTCTGATACCACTTAATGAAGGGTGCTCCCCTTAATACCACAAACACATAATAGAAACAAAGAAACAACAACAATATGCAAAAATAGAAAATTGACTTCTTATTATCTCCACAAATGTGGAATTACAAACTTTCAAAATTACAATATGCAAAGCCACATGGGCATTCCCTTACAATATTCTATAGGACAAAGCCTTGAATTATTACTTAGATCTACCACCCAGAACTGCCTAGACAACACTATAGGCCTTCTTTATATAGGCAATTTCCACCGCCTGAGAAGGTTCCATAAATTTAGCCCTTAAGGCCGACTATACATAGAATTAATTTATTTTCACAATTTTTACAATAGGGTTGGCTCAAAAGAAATACAAAAATATGATTTTAGGTAACCCAACTTTCGAAGGCCATAACTTTCTAACTGTAGCTCTATTTTTCTATTGTAACCACTTTTCAAAAACACCATGACAAGATCTACATCACTTGATAAGGGCTAGCACCAGTCAGCCGGGGGTCGACCGTGATCCGGAGCCTCTAAGGCCTTCAAAATTGACCTGAAAGATTTTGTACCCAAAAATCTCAATAACTTCACCAATACTGATGATGTGGCAATGAAACTCAACTGGTAGGCTGAAATGACTAGGATGATTCTCCAACTGTGAAATCAAAACATTCTGAGATCATATGACCAACTTACTAAAAATAGTAAGTTTCCATAAATAGTAGCTCTGCACAAGATAGCCCTTATTGAAAAGCAAACAAAAATATTTTTGGGTGATGCAAGATTGCTCTTACACCCAGGATGCTCCTGCATCAACCAAGACTTGAACTGACTATTCCAAGGTATGTGAAGTTAAATCACTTTTCTTATCAGATCATAGGTGTTAAAGATGGAGTGTAAACTAGAAGGAATATTAGAGAAAGTACATGTCTGGTTTATAGAATTGAGCCCAAGACTTTGAATGAAGCATTGAAGATTGACGATTGGATAAGATTCATGGAAGAGGAACTTGATCAAATAGAGAATTTTGATACATGGACACTTGTTCCTAGACAAGCCAATGTTCCTGAACTTGTCATGAGTTGTGCAAGTTTTCCAAATTGGCAAGCATCAAGGATTTCATAGAAAGACTCCTCAACTCATTTAAAAGAGGTAAGTGTTAAATTTTGTAGATTTTGTTGGGTTTTTTGGTATGTTAATGAATTTTTATTTGTTTGTTAATTTTTTTTAGTTTAACTTTCCAAATCTTCAATGTTTTCTATTAAGAATAAATTACATACTTCAATGAGAGAAGTAGAATAATAGAGAAGTGAAAACCATACATTTTTTTTAGAAAAAATTGTAAACATGTATTTACAATTTCTTCTTTAAAAATGTAGGGTTTGATATTTTTTTTCATTACTTTATAACTTTATAAAATTATCTTATTACAGAAGCCTTCACATTTTAAATACATACATTTTTCACAATGCCTAAAAAGGATGAGGGTCGGAATATATTGAAGAGTTTCTTGGTAGACAAAAAAATCAAACAATTTTTTTTTTTGTAAAGAAATTAATTTTGGTGGCATCAATAGATTTAAATACCATATTGTTGTCATACCTGGCCATAATATTGAGATATGTAAAAAAAAAACTATTGAGGCAAAATGTTTTTGTTATGTCTAGTTAGAAACACATGAACAAGAAAAGGAAACTAGGAAGAGGCAATTGAATGAGTTAAGTGTTATTGGCTCCCATTCATCCACATCCACAACTGCAAGCTATGTTTGAGAGGGTTATACCATGCCTCCCTTTCATCCTAGTTCTTTTGCTAGTGCGAGTGCTTCTTCTTCTTCTTCTCCTCCTAACGGTACTATTACCTTCAGTCCTAGAGTCTGGTGATCCAAATTGGATAGCTTTTTTGTGGCACTACTCCTTGGGAACAACCCTCACTTGAGAGAATGGGTTGGAACAAGGAAGTTCATGATGCTAGAAGAAAATAAATTTGCAAGTTTTGGTACTTTTGTAACATTCCATTTATCACAGCTAGGTAATTCTTTTTTATTTGATTGCTTTAATTTTAAAATTTATAGTTTAAAAGTTTGAAACTTTGAAGTTTAAATCTTCTTTGTCTAATCATTTATTTGTGACAGGTCTCCTTACTGGAATGGCATGATAGATTTTGTAACTATTTATGGGTTGGGGTTTAGAGCCCCTACTAATCATGAGTTAAGTGCCCCCCTCTTGTTAGAAATGGTTAAGAACATGAAAGTTGATCTAGAGGACCATCGATGTTCTTGGAGCCAAAAGGGTTGCACCATCATGATAGATGGTTGGAAGGATATGAGGAATAGAACACTCCTAAATTTTCTTATTTCCAGTGGAGGTCATTGATCATTCTATTTCCCTAAATGCATTGAATAATTTAAATTTTGATTTTTTAATTAATCCATGATAATTGATAATTATTTTCTTTATTTTTACAATCTGCCATGCTCTTGAAGCTCATTGATGCTTCCACACATGTAAAAAATGCCACATACTTATGTGAAGCTATTTAGGAAGTCATACGTGAGGTGGGGGAATAAAATATGGTGTAGTGGTAATGAATAATGTAGCAAGTTATGTTGTTGTAGGTAAACTTTTAAATTTTTAAGTTTTGATGGAGATGCATCTATGAATTTATTTCAAATTTTGTTAACACATCTAAATTTATAATTAATTTAAAATTGTTGCAGGTAAACTTTTGATGGATAGACACCCAAAAAAAATTGGTCTCCATGTGTGGTCCATTGCATTGACCTCATCTTGGAGGATATTGGTAATTTTGTATGGGTGAAAGCATGTGTTGAAAGGGCCAAAAATATCTGCAAATGTGTATCCAATCATACATTGGTCCTTAGCATTATGAGGCAATACACGGGGAAAAAGGAGTTCGCTCATCCTAACATCATGATATTTGCCTCAAATTTCCTCACACTAAAATCCTTGATGAAATCAAAGGCAACTTTGAGGTGCATGTTTGTTGGTGAGGAGTGGAATTCATCATTCTATGCTACAACCATTGGAGGGAGGGATGTGAAAGATTGCATTTTTTATGAGCAACATTTTGGGACCCCTTGTGTAGAGATCATGCAGGTAAATTTATTACAATTTAATATTTAGTATTTAATTTTAATTTATATGCATATTTTTGTTTTTCTTGCAACTTTAAAATTTTCCTTTGTAGACACCTAAAAATCCTTTAGAAAATAAAGTATTTTTATTTTCTGAAAAATCCCTGATGACATCATCATTTATTAATTATTTATTTATTTAATTAATTAATTTATTTTTATGTCATTAAATCCCTTTTTCTTAATTAAAAATATTTAATTAGGAAATCCCTCCCAAAAATGTTTAAATCTTATTTAAACATTAATCCCCTATTTATTAATTATTTTAATTAATAAATTGACCAAAAATCTCCCAAAAAATAATTAATTTATTTTTTGACCAAAACTTGGCCAATTTCCTTAAGACCACTAACCTCTTCCAAAATCTTCTAAACCCTCTTTAATTACGATTAAAGGCTAATGCCATCATTTTCTAACCCTAACCCCAACTCAAAATATTTAATTAAGATTAAATATTTAATCCTTATGTTTATTAAATTTATTTTAATAAATTTTCTCAAACTTAAACCCATGGAAATAAATAAATCTTTATCTATTTCCTAAAAATCCTTATTTATCCTAAGGAAGTGCTAGACTCTTCTAGAAAGTCCTAATCCTAATCCTAATCCTAATCACCTCCCTAACCTTGTCACATTCCCTAAACAAGGTTAGCCAACTCCTAAGCTTGACCCAAAGTCAACAAACTTCTAGAGGCTTCTCTTACATGCATTGAAGGCATTTAAGGCCTCCTTATCCCTCTTACATGCATTTATCGTGTATTTGAGAAGCCCCTCACCCCTTTCTTACACCCTTTGACCTTAGGCACATTTCCTAAATTGTGCACATTCCTCCCATCTTTCAACCCAATCCCCTTATGACACTTGTCACAAGGAGATAACCCTTCCCCTAATGAGCCTCAAACTCATTAAAATTTTTGAGATAAATAAATCTTTATTTATCTCCTAAATTCCATATTTATCCTTAGAAAGCCTAGACTTTTCTAGAAAGTCTTTATCCTCATCCAAAGCCTAGACTCTTCTAGAAAGTCTTCATCCTTATCCCTTTGACTCAACCCCTAACCTTACCCCAAACTCTAACCTATCCTCCTAACCCAAGCCCTTAGGAAATCCTATAAATACTCCTCCTTCCAAGAGCAATTCATTAGCTTAGTTTTTATCATTTATGCATTGTTATCATGAGCATTTTTAGCTAGATCATCTTAGCATACATCTTAATTGTTAGATTTCTTCATGTTTTTCATATTTTCTAACACATCTTAGAATAGCTTAATGGATTAATCTTAGTTCATATTTCAAGCTTTTCTCATCATCTATGCATCACCATAAATCCCTCTCCATGCATTTGAGAGCACACCCACATCCCTCTAATTGAAGCGAATCAAACATTTTCTCTATAGCACTTGTTTTTAGCAACAATCTTGAGGTGGCTTTGGTTTTGTTTTCATGTCTTATGCTATTTTTTAGTTCATGAACATGTTAGATTAGTCTAATGTTTGAATGTTTCAGCCTTTCAAGACAGGTAACAGGTTCAAAATCATAGTCTACATTCTGGCACGCCCGGTGGGACCCACTTCACGGGTTCTTTGCAAACATTCTGATAGATTTTGGAGTGTTTTCAGATTTTTCAAGCTTATAGGTGGATGGAGCTCTTCAAATTATTCTTCCTCTTCTTGTCTATATTCTTCTATTCCATCTACTTCTTCTTCTTCTAGCAAGGTCATGGCCATTTTTTTTCAAAAAAATCCATAAGGAAGCAAAATCATACAAACCTTATTTTAGTGCTTAAAATAAACCCCCAAATCATTCTTAAATGCATTAAGAACTAAAACTTGCAAAATTTATTCTAACAAACAAGAAAAAAATCAATCAAAACATTTGCATCCTTGCAACATCAAGGTTTTAAATGCATTCATGCAAAGTAGGAACATTTTATGATTTGGGAGCATAAAAAGAACATCAAGTTTGCATTGGAAAGCTAAGTGGTCCCTAATCAACTAAAAAATCATCCTAAATGGTCCTAAATCAAAATTAAAAAGCATCAAAGAGAGCTAAAAAAGAACTTCATTTGCAATGTCTTCAAAGTTTTGTTAAAAATCTCAAAGCAAACTAGGAACAAAATCATCAAAAAGCTTTGCTAAAACTTTTCAAATTTGGTTCCTAAACTTTCCTAAAGGTTTCAAAATTTTCCTAAATTAGTCCTAAAGCTTTTTTATTGATGTGAACAAGTCTCTTATTGCAAAATCTTGAATGCCTTTTAAAATTCATGCATCAAACTAAATCTAGGCAACTTTGTTTTTAAGTCTAAAATGGACCAAACCAAATCTTGAATGAAACTAAAGGAATGAAGCTAAGTCCTAAGTGTCATTGTCAATTTGAAAATCAAACCAAATCTCGAATGCACTAAAAGGAACGAACAACTCTATTCCCTCTCTTGTTTCAGATTTCAAAGCAAGTAAATGAACACAATCTTGAATGATCTAAGGATAAAAAGCACATTTTCAAAGTTCCTAAATCAACTCACAAATATCAATCTTGAATGCCCAAAAGGAAAGAACTTGCAAACGCTCAAATCATTTACGTTTTTGAGGAAAAGAACAAATCAAAATCTAAACATGTGTGTCTTCATTTTTCAAAGTTCAGACAAACTTAATCAAATTGGAAAAATCAACAAACTTGCTTGATGTGCATCTAGGAGCTTTCATTTTCTGTAAATCCTTGTTAAAGTAAGCAACGTAGAACATTTGGACTCGGACAAGTTCACTTGTTCTACTTTTAGCGAGGCCTGTCTAGGGAGAAAAGCGCTTCCTCCTTGGAGAACAACCTCAAACCGGTATCCCTCCCGGCTGGTATATAAATAAAGTGAAGGCAAAAAGTACTCACTTACATCTCCTAATCGCCGGGCGTCTTGTGCCAAATACAAATGTTTGGGGAAAGGTAAATATTCCTTCCCCAGCATTGTTGGCTAGGCTCTTAAGTGAGTCACAGGCGGTCAGCATAATCGGGTATGGAGACTCCATGGAACTATTAAAAACCTGATAAAATAGAGGCTACCCTATCTACATCTAAAAGTATCAAAATCCTTGTGCAAGGACCGATTCCAAGGGGTTTACCAGGTCGCCTCAAGATTACTCACCATTTGTATTCCCTTCTGGGGGATACCAAGCTGTGGGCAAGCGATTTTGATACTCACCTTCCTTAGGTAGATCTGTTTGAAGTGCTTGACAGTCAAAGACTCCGTGAAAACACTTGTTGAAACATACACTTTCAAAGCTTTATCAGAGTCAGTCATCCTGTTTGTATCCCGCAATGTTGCTTTGCCCTTTGCGGAGATTGCCTTGTTAGAAATCTTTTTAATTTATCCTTTGCCACTTGAGAAAATCAAACCAATCAACAAAATTGATATTCAGAAAATCTTGCAGAAATCAGATATCCAAAGAGCCTTTTGTTCTCGGACCAAACCTATCAGAATTTTCCAAAGATATGCCCAATTTGATCAAACATCCAAAAGCTAAGTTGCCCAAATCCAAAGATTATCAAGAGAAGAAAGTTGCAGAGAGGAACCTTAAAAGCCATCAATCCTTTGTCTAAGCAACCCAAGCAGAAGAAAAATATCAAGAAAGGCTTGATAATATTGGCTATAATGCAAGAGTCAAACAGTTTGCCTACCATTTCTGAGTAAACCATTGCTACATCAACCTTGAAAGAGAAGATTAGCTGGATTCATAACATGTCCATTCTACCTTCAGATCTCACAATCTTATCTCGGTAGTCCGTCATCCTAGCTTTATCCTAGTTTCATCCTTGCATCATCACCAAACCTTAGTTACATCCTAGAAATCCTTCTTAGTTGCATGCACCATCATCCTCTTAGCAGCATCATAGATCATCCATCCCAGTCGCATCTACATCATCCCTTTAGAAAGAGCATTATTCCATCATCCTCCACCATCTTTCCATCAGCAATCCACCATCAGAATCCCATATCCTTCATCCAAAATCTAGCATCCATCACCTAAATCAGAACCCACCATCTTTTGTACCAAATCCAGAGATCCAAAATCCACAAACACTTAGTGTTCAAAACCTTTGAGTTGTTTCCATCCCTTATCCTAAATCAAAAAGCATCCCCTTTTTGACAGAGCATTGTCTAAAGGAAATCCAACTTGTCCTTGCACAGCCTCATCATCTCGAGCAAGAGATTGTCTTGTATTGATAAGCATCCAGTTAATCAAAGATCATCAGTTTATCCTAGGTTGGCCCAAATCCTATCACTGACCCTCCATCAGGGAAAAATAACAACTCATTGTTGACACTTAGTAATCTTCCACTAGCATCCCACCAATCCTCCACCCAATCTTGACCCAAATCAGAGCATCCCACCAATCCTCCATCATCACCAAGCTTTTTTTACCAATTTGCCACCATCTCCCACCAATCTTCCACCATCCTTGATCCGAATCCGAGCAGTTCATCCATCCTTGCATTGCATTCTAGAAAGTCATCATCTTTAGAAGTTCATCAACTTTGTATCCATCAACATCTTTTAGCCAAACATCTTGCATCCATTTAGCACTTGCATCTCCATGCCTATTGAGATCAGATCTCGGAAAAGAAGAAGCATGAATCCTTATCCACCAACAACCTCATCTAATCCCAACCTTTTCACCAACGCCATGATGACCTACAATCTCCAGATCCAAGCTAGTAACCCATGTGAAGATCCAAACATCCCTTCATCCCCGTTGGCAATCCAAGCATTTGCAAATCCTCCAGAAAGCCCACCAGCGACCAATGCCCTTGTACCGCAACATCAGCAAAGCATGTTTGCCCACTATCTGCCAGAAAGTACCTCCATCCCACCATCTCTCTATCCACGCATCCCCATCAATACTATCCAAGTTCCAGCACAAGCATATTCTCCGTTTGTCCAATCATTCCCTGATCCTATCATGCAAACACCCCAAGAGCTTTCCACCATTCCCCTTTTCTTGCAAGGAAGCCTCACCAGTCCCGCAACACAAGCTGCAGCGCCATCCGCTCCATCTCCTACCCTTTTTGCTTCATCATCTGCTATGGCTGCCCAAGCCCAAATCCAACGCTTAACCCAAAGTCAGCTTCCACCTCTCACGCAAGCTTTTACACCAAAAGCTTCGCCACCATCCGCAAGTCAAGCAACGCCTTTCACCATCAAAGGAGCACCGTCACCCTTCACCCCCCAAGCACCCGTACCTTCTTCTTTAGGGTTAGCGCAATCACTTCCCATTCCAACCTCATCTTTCTCTTGGGTGTTTCCTTCATTTTCCTCCTCACAAGCATCCGCTCAACCACAACCTCAACAAGCTCCTTTCTCTCAACCATCATTCGTGTCCCAAGCTCCCATTGCTCCTACCATTCCATCATCCACTGTAGTGCACCCTAACACAAGCTCTTAGTGGGGCCTTACACAAGAAGAAATGAAGGCATGGGGGATCCCATCTCAATCCCCTATATCTATGGTTGCAAGTCAAAAAACCGCCTTCGCCCAAGCAGCACAGCAGTAACTACCCCAACCACCGCCAGCTTCAAGCTATTCGTCCCAAATCCCAAATACCTTCTAGCAAGTTCCACCACCTCAATAGCCAACTTTCCCCAGCTATCTTACCCCATCACCCTTTGTTTCTAGCTTCCCCACATCTGTTCCACCTCTAAGTAACGCAGGCATGCACCCAACTTATATCAGCCAAACCCAAAGCCAACCTCAGCAACTACCACCATCATACCCGCAAGCAGCATCATTCCAACAGCCTCCCCCATAGCAACCACATGTCCCCTTTCAACAAACACCCATCATTCCTCAACAATAGCAAGTCCCTTGCTATCAGCCCCAGCAACAAATCCCTATCATCCCCCAGCAACAACAAGTTCCCACCCATCAGTTACAACAACAAGTTCCAAATGTCCAATATCAGCAAGCAGTCCCACAACAACTACTAGTTCAACAACAGCAAGCAGCCCAACAACATCAAGCGGTTCCATATCATTTACCACAATATCCCCCTATGCCACACCAGCAATATCCCCAGCAACCATTGCCCCAAAATCAGTTCCAACCCATTTATCCACAGCAAGCGCCATATCCAGTTCCACAGCTTCCATCACAAGCAGAAGTCCCAGTTCCCTCGCCACTCAATGCTGAGTGGGAAGCAATGAAAAATGCTCTAAAGGAGCTACAAAGCGGAACAGAGAATAAAATATACAAGTTCGAAGAGGTGTGCTCATATCCCTTCGATCGGTCCATAGCAACTATCCCTTTCCCCAAGAATTTTGAGATGCCCAAGTTCGACAAGTATCGGGGGAAAGGAGATCCAGTAAACCATATCAAAGAGTTCTACATGGCGTGCCAAGAAGTGGCTTACAGTGATAACTATCTCCTGTGCCTGTTTCCCAAAAGCTTGGGAGGAACTGTTGTTGAGTGGTTTTACAAAATACCACATGGGACAATAAAAACCTTTGCTGAACTCTCTGAGAAGTTCATCACACACTATGCCCATAATGTGGAGAATGAGTTGTCCTTGCTAGACCTATGCAACTCAAAGCAGAAAGATGGAGAAAGCCTTGCAGAATAATTGCAAAGATGGTAGAATCTTACAACCAGGTTATCATATCAGCCGCCAGAGAAGCATCTAGCAAAGATCTTCATTGATAACATGCATCCAAAGCTATCCCATCACATGCGAATGAACTATCTCCAGACATACCAAGACATCAAGAGCAAGGGCATAGGCATCGAGAAAGCTCTCATAGATGAAGGCACTATTCGTCACTTCAAGGATGATTCCAAAAACAAACCCAACAATGATAAATCCCGTTACTGGAATCATAACAAGAATGTTGTTACAGATGGAGCCATTGACACTAAGAATGTACAATTCATTGTGGCTAGTCCTACACCAGCTCAAACATACCAACCGCCACAAGCGCCCATCTATCAGCAACCACCAGCTCCCGCATATCAAGCACCTATTTATCAGTAGCCTCCTCAAGCTCATCAACCACCTGTGCAATAGTATCAGCAGTAATACCAACAGCAACAGCTAGCACGTCAGGGCAATCCTGTTAACGCAGTTAACATTGCCCCAAGGCAGAACAAACCCAACAATCAGAACAATCCAAAGAGGACTTTCACACCTTTGGGTGAGCCTCTGGATCAGATCTTTTATCGGCTAGCCAAGGCAAATATGATCACATATCCACCCATCCCACAGAAGGATGACAATGCACCAAAGTCTGATTGGTATAAAGAAAATGAATACTGTGATTACCATCGTGTGAAAGGACACACTACCCTGAAGTGTATGAGACTCAAGAACTATATCCAGGATCTCATTGATCGCAAGGAGATCCAGGTTGATGCACCAGCTCAAGCTTCACCCAACGCCGGTTTGCAAATATATCAAAATGTGTTCCCTCAACACAATACCAGGAAGAATCAAGCCAACGCCAATCAGCCCCAAAATCATGGCAAAGGCAAGCAAGAAGATCACACAGTGGCCTACATCAACTATGACAAGTATGTCAGATGCATAACTCAGGTTGAGCCCATCCAAGATGAGCCCACCATCAATACCATCCATGTCAGAGGGCCGGATCGACAATATGCTGCAACTACCCGCAGTGGTAGGATAACTGTTGCTGGTGCTCCTCCGAGGTCAGCTGCTCCTCCAAGGCCAACATCTACTGCATCCACAGCACAGTCTAACACCAGGCCAGCATCAAATGCATGTGCAACATAGCATAATGCACCAAGTGCACAATACAATATCATAGAGCATCTTGGGAACATGCCAGCCCAAATATCTATCTTGGACTTGCTCCGCACATCACCCATCCATCAGGAGATCCTGGACAAAGCTCTAAAAGAAGGCCATGTCCCCACAGACATTAACACAACTCAGTTTGAAATTTTTGTGGGACACCTATCAGCAGCATGTGCCTTATCCTTCAAAGAATCTAATATACCAGATGTCGCTCCTGACCATACTCTTCCTCTCCGCATTGCCATCATGGTCAGAGACTTTGCCATCAAATGGGTCTTAATAGATAATGGCTCAGCTCTAAACTTATGTACTTTAAAATTCATTCAGCAGATTGAGTTCACCTAGGCCGATATAGCACATGAAGTGATCACTATCAAAGCCTATGATAACTTGGAGCGTACCTCAGAAGGTACCATTACTTTGCCCATTCAGCTGGGCCCAGCAACACAAGATACTATCTACCATGTTGTTGATCTTGACCTACCATTTAATATCCTCCTAGGCCGACCGTGGATTCATTCCATTAAGGCTGTACCATCTACTTACCATCAGTGCATCAAATTTCCGCATCAAGGCACTGAGGTTACCATCCATGCTGACCCCCAACCCTTCGCATACTATCATGTGATGGAATCATCATTCCCTCACTCCACTCATTGTCCTGGAACTGACATTGGTACTTCTATTGCCAGCTCATCCCGATCCCATTGTGATCCAAAAACCATTCTCACCTCCACCCTCTCTTCCGTCAAGATCAATAACCAGGGTTGTGGTGAATATAGCCTACGTGATGCATTTGCCATAGGGGCCCTTCCGCTTGATCCACATACTCAAGGGTGCCCAGATCACCAAAGAAAGCCTATTGAAGAGCATCATGAAATCAAGAAAATTGGATCTATGACTTTTGAATCCCATGGCAACATAAACAGCAAAGAGATGGAGCTGGATATCAACAGATGGTTGTACAAAGATCCCCCATCCTGTGACATGCAACTTCTTGAGTACTTCAAAGAGAAATATCCAATCCCATACAAGAATGTCACAGAACAATATAACTATCAGGGCGGTGGTCTAGGACCACAAGAAGATGGAAATCTATTTCCTATCACACCATCACAAAATCTTGAACATCGAGGACTTGGCTTTAATATCCCTCGCCTACCTAAACAAGAGCCCAATACCGCAACTGATGGCACCAACATGACTAGCGTTAACTTCTTGAATAGCCAGGATGACCTCGTGGAAATCGAAGACATCCCCAAAGAGAAAGACATCCCATCCTACGATGATATCTTTGCCGACGACACCCTCCTGGGGACTTCTGTCCTCCGACAACTATCCATCAACCTCATAGACCTTCCCCTCACACACCCTGAACTCATAACTTGGGACCAACCAAGCATCGCACACATCGACGAGTTCCAAAGTGCACAAGCACTCCTAGAATTCATGGGGGCATCAGATCCAGCAGTCAACTAGGATCCAACATTGACATCTATTTATACGCTTCACCCAAAAGGATATTTTGGGGAAGAGGCAAGCTTTAGTTGCAAAAATGATAAAGTAAAAGAACATCATGAGTCTTTATGTGAAAACCCTTCTGGGGCACATTCTGATTCCAAAATAGTAAAAACAAAGGGTGTATCTTCTAGCGAAAACCTGGCAATTCAGGTGCTAGAAGATGAAGCCTTGCCTCTTCCCCCCATCCAAGATTATAGACCAGAGCAGTCGCCGATCATCATAGAGGAAACCAAGCCAGTCAACTTAGGTACAGAGGAATGTTTGAGGATCACCTACATTGCAGCCAACACGATAGAAGGTGAAGAAATGGCTTTCATTGCGCTACTTCAAGAAGCTACTACAAACTTTGCATGGTCATATGCGCACATGTCTGGGCTTGATCCAAACCTTGTTGTTCATCATCTATCAGTAGATCCAAACGTCAAGCCAGTGAAGCAGAAGCTAAGGAAAATGCATCCAAAGGTAGCACTACTAGTTAAAGCAGAGCTTGAGAAGCTCCTTCAAGCAAAAATCATCAGAGCAATTGACTACTCAGAATGGATCTCTAACATGGTGCCAGTCACAAAGCCTTCTGGTGACATCAGAATCTATACTGATTTCAGGGACTTGAACAAGGCATGCCCTAAGGATGATTTCCCATTGCCAAACATAGACATGCTTGTAGACCTCACAGCGGGTCACGAAATGCTATCACTCATGGATGGCTTTTCCGGCTACAACCAGATTCATATAGCAGAAGCAGATCAACATAAAATAGCATTCACAACCCCATGGGGTACCTTTTGCTACAATATGATTCCCTTTAGGCTAAAGAATGCAGGAGCAACATATCAGCGAGCAATGACAGTGATCTTCCATGACATGATCCACAAGATCCTTGAAGACTATGTGGATGATATCCTTGCAAAATCCAAAACAAGGGATGAACACCTCAACATCTTAGAGCATGTGTTTGATCATCTGAATCATTATGTCTTAAAGCTTAATCCAAAGAAATGTGTCTTTGGTGTTACATCTGGAAAGCCCCTAGGTTTCACAGTATCGCGACGAGGCATAGAGATTGACCCCAAGAAGGTCAAAGCAATAACAGAGATGCCTCCACCAAGAACACTCAAACAGCTCAGAAGCCTACAAGGAAAGCTTCAATCAGTGCGTCGGTTCATTTCTCAGTTAGCAGACAAGTGCCAACCTTTTACGCATCTCCTATGCAAAGACACAAGCTTCAAATGGGATCCCATATGTCAAAGAAGCTTTGATAAGCTCAAGGAGTATCTTGCCAATTCTCCAATCCTAGTACCACCAATTCCAGGACGCCCTCTCATAATCTACATCTCAGCAACCACTACAGCACTGGGGGCACTCTTAGCTCAGCATGATGATGACAACAAGGAGAGAGCCATCTATTACATCACTCGCACTCTTGTCGGATATGAGCTTAATTATTCACCTATGGAAAAAGCATGCCTTGCAGTAGTCTTTACCACTCAAAAGCTTAGACACTACATGCTCAGTCACACAATCAAGCTCATTTCAAAAGTGGATCCCCTCAAATATCTACTATCAAAGACAACTCTCACAGGCCGTATGGAAAAATGGGTCATGATACTCAGCGAGTTCGACATCCAGTATATTGATCGCAAAGCAATCAAAGGGCAAGTCATTGCCGATCAGTTAGCATAAGCACCACTGGTGGATGCCTATCCACTAATCATGGAATTCCTTGATGAACACTTATGCATGATTGAAGAGCAGCCCATGTGGAAACTATACTTTGATGGCTCCTACACATCACATGGATCAGGGGCAGGAATCCTATTCGTCACACCTCAAGGTGACTACATCCCAAAATCATTCAAATTGGGATTCCCATGTACCAACAACATTGCAGAATATGAGGCACTCATCTTAGGTCTCAGAACAGCCATTCAGTGGAATATCATAGAATTACAAGTATTTGGAGATTCACAGCTGATTATCAAACAAGTCCTAGATGAATATCAGACAAAGGATGACAAGTTGCTACCTTACAAAGAGCTAGTGGACAAACTGCAAGAGCATTTCCTACATCTACAGTTCACATAGATCCCAAGACTTCAGAACAAAGCAGCAGACGCAATGGCAACCATTGGATCCTTGTTAGAAATCCCACGCGATGCATCACAGTATGAATTCCTAGTCGAGCAGCTACATATGCCAGCTTATGAGAACGCTGAGGCAGAAATGGTGTGTGTCTTGGTTGGTCCTCAGTCCCCATGGTACCATGACATCCATGCATATCTAAAGAATGGTATCATATCTCCCCATCTTACCAATAACCAACGCCAAAACCTTATTCGTAGAGCTTCCCGCTACACTCTTGTAGCCAACACCCTTTATCGTCGCGGGTATCACAATGTCCTATCTAGATGTTTAGATTCAAATGAGGCCATCCTGGCCTTACAAGAAGTTCATGCTGGAATTTGCGGTAACCACATGAGTGGCATGGTTCTAGCAAGGCAGCTGCTTAGAGTTGGATATTATTGGCCAACAATGGAACATGATGCATGTGAATTTGTCAAGAAATGTCTCCCATGTCAACAACATGCCAATTTGATACATGCACCAGCACAGGATCTACAGCCTATTGCACCACCATGGCCTTTTTCATGTTGGGGCCTCGACCTCGTTGGCTTGATCACCCCCCTCTCTTTGGATGGACACAAGTATATCATAACAGCCACAGAGTACTTTACCAAATGGGTTGAAGCGATTCCGCTCACCCTAACTACTGGCATCCAAATATCCAAGTTCATCCTTTACCACATCATCTGCCACTTCGGCATACCATCTACCATTTTCACAGACCATGGCACACCTTTTGAAAACTAGCATGTGGATGATCTATGTGCCAGACTCCACATCCATCACCGTTTCTCCAGTCCATATTTCCATCAAGGAAATGGCCAAGCTGAGGCAACCAACAAAACTATCTTGAAAATCCTCAAGAAGGTTGTCAATGATTCTGGTCGTGACTGGAACCTCCAAATCAATCCCACCCTTTGGGCCTACCGCACTTCCTATCGCACTCCCATAGGCACCACCCCATATTCCCTTGTATATGGTGCAGAAGCCGTTCTATCGATCGAGGTCGAGCTCCCATCATTGCGAGTCTCCATGAAGAACTATACAACTGATGAAGACTATCGTGTGGCCCAGCTCACATAGCTAGATCTGCTAGATGAAAAGAGACAGCAAGCCTATGATCACCTGTTGCATACACTAATACATTTGGGGGCATTTTGCGATAGCTATGTGTCACAATTGCGATAGCTATGTGTCGCAATAGAACCACCCATAGACGTCGCTATTTTTTAGTCGCAAATTGCGACGTCTATGGGTAGTCGTCGCAATTGTGACACATATCCCGTCGCAATGTGACTAAGATTTTTTAGCGGCATGGGCGTCGCCCCCCCGTCGCATGGCTTCGGAGGGCCGTCGCAATCACGACGGACCTCCCAAGCAATTGCGACGGGTGCCTGCATCGCATTGCGACGGGTTGCCGTCGCAATTGCGACGCCCGTGGGTGGATTAAAAAAAAATAATTTATTTAATACATTGCTAATGAACCACATTAATGCTTTTTTCTTTCAACAAATGAGGACAGCCACTGTAAGGATAACATGATAATGTACACTCACTGTAAGGACAGTCACAAATGAGGACATCTCACAGTGACTGTCCCTAATGTAATTGCCACTTGAATGTATTGCTATTCAGCCACATTAATGCTTTTATTCTTCAACAAATGAGGATAGTCACTCTAAAGACAACATGATAATGTACACTCACAGTGAGTGTACATTATCATGTTGTCTTTACAGTGACTATCCTCATTTGTTGAAGAAGAAAAGCATTAATGTGGCTGAATAGCAATACATTCAAGTGGCAATTACACTAGGGACAGTCACTGTGAGATGTCCTCATTTGTGACTATCCTTACAGTGAGTGTACATTATCATGTTGTCTTTACAGTGTCAATATATGCATTATTACTTAAACTAAAGAGTACTCTAAATAATATGTCATTGTGGAGTTCTGATTGCTTCCAATTTGATATACGCTTGTTCTACTTATGTATCCAGCATCATGTAAGAAAAGTTGATGCTTTTAAAATAGATTCATTTAGCCATGAAATGCCTATGCATGTTACATACAAGATTCCAAGGCCCAAAACTGATTACTCATTATAATTCATGTACAGAATGATAATCAACCACAACGAGGCATGCGTAGGTGCTGCTTAGATTTTGAGGCATCAGAAGCTCGTAGAAGAAACTTGACCAATGGCTCATGGAATGCAACAAACTTATTGCCTAAAACAGGAGCATTGGTAACCATAGATGATGGTTTTGAAAAGAACACTTCACCATCAATGTCACGTGAGGGAACTGCAATTTCTGATGGCAAGTAACTTGTAGTATATAAGAGAGATGCAGGTACAGATGCTGGGAATACATTGCTAATGAACCACATTAATGCTTTTTTCCTTCAACAAATGAGGACAGTCACTTTAAAGACAACATGATAATGTACACTCACTGTAAGGATAGTCACAAATGAGGACATCTCACAGTGACTGTCCCTTGTGTAATTGCCACTTGAATGTATTGCTATTCAGCCACATTAATGCTTTACTTCTTCAACAAATGAGGATAGTCACTCTAAAGACAACATGATAATGTACACAGGCTGTAAGTGTACATTATCATGTTGTCTTTACAGTGACTGTCCTCCTTCAAGTGGCAATTACACAAGGGACAGTCACTGTAAAGGCAACATGATAATGTAGAGAAACGTTGTCATTTGTATTTTCAACAGTGCCGAGAGAGATTCCCTCCGCGAAATCACAGCTACAATTTCTGAGTACGTTGGGTTTATTTTTCTTTTGTCATTATTATGTAATCTGGTATTCAGCTGTTACAGAGCTAAAATACCCAGAAATGAGGACATATCTGTGTTGAATTTATTGTTAGCGGCTTTGGTTATTTAGAAGTTTAATTTTATTTGTTCATCTTTCAAGCACAAACGTTTTGTGGACTGCAACATCTTCATTGTTTCGGGTATGCAATGAAATACCCGTAACTTGCAACTACCTTCACGGTACTTGTGTACATTATCATGTTGTCTTTACAGTGACTGTCCTCATTCAAGTGGCAATTACACAAGGGACAGTCACTGTGAGATGTCCTCATTTGTGACAAGGACAGTCACACATGAGGACATCTCACAGTGACTGTCCCTTGCGTAATTGCCACTTGAATGTATTGCTATTCAACCACATTTATGGGACTGTTTGGACCATACCACACAGTAGCATCTACAGAGAAGAATATCCCAGGTGTAACAAGTTGTAAGAATATACCAACAGTTCTAAGAAGTTCCCTAGCACATAGTAGCATCTACAGAGAAGAATATACAACATGAGGGCAGCCACTGTAAAGACAACATGATAATGTACACTCATTGTATGTGTACATTATCATGTTGTCTTTACAGTGACTGTCCTCATTCAAGTGGCAATTACAGAAGGGACAGTCATTGTGAGATGTCCTCATTTGTGACAAGGATAGTCACACATGAGGACATCTCACAGTGATCGATTATCCCTTGTGTAATTGCCACTTGAATGTATTGCTATTGAACCACATTAATGCTTTTCTTCTTCAACAAATGAGGACAGTCACTCTAAAGACAACATGATAATGTACACTCATTGTAAGGACAGTCACAAATGAGGACATCTCACAGTGACTGTCCCTTGTGTAATTGCCACTTGAATTACACAAGGGACAGTCATTGTGAGATGTCCTCATTTGTGACAAGGATAGTCACACATGAGGACATCTCACAGTGATCGATTGTCCCTTGTGTAATTGCCACTTGAATGTATTGCTATTGAACCACATTAATGCTTTTCTTCTTCAACAAATGAGGACAGTCACTCTAAAGAAAACATGATAATGTACACTCATTGTAAGGACAGTCACAAATGAGGACATCTCACAGTGACTGTCCCTTGTGTGATTGCCACTTGAATGTATTGCTATTCAGCCACATTAATGCTTTTCTTCTTCAACAAATGAGGATAGTCACTCTAAAGACAACATGATAATGTACACGGGCTGTAAGTGTACATTATCATGTTGTCTTTACAGTGACTGTCCTCCTTCAAGTGGCAATTACACAAGGGACAGTCACTGTAAAGGCAACATGATAATGTAGAGAAACGTTGTCATTTGTATTTTCAACAGTGCCGAGAGAGATTCCCTCCGCGAAATCACAGCTACAATTTCTGAGTACGTTGGGTTTATTTTTCTTTTGTCATTATTATGTAATCTGGTATTCAGCTGTTACAGAGCTAAAATACCCAGAAATGAGGACATATCTGTGTTGAATTTATTGTTAGCGGCTTTGGTTATTTAGAAGTTTAATTTTATTTGTTCATCTTTCAAGCACAAACGTTTTGTGGACCGTAACATCTTCTTTGTTTCGGGTATGCAATGAAACAGCCGTAACTTGCAACTACCTTCACTGTACTTGTGTACATTATCATGTTGTCTTTACAGTGACTGTCCTCATTCAAGTGGCAATTACACAAGGGACAGTCACTGTGAGATGTCCTCATTTGTGACAAGGACAGTCACACATGAGGACATCTCACAGTGACTGTCCCTTGTGTAATTGCCACTTGAATGTATTGCTATTCAACCACATTTATGGGCCCATTTGGACCACAACACACAGTAGCATCTACAGAGAAGAATATCCCAGGTGTAACAAGTTGTAAGAATATACCAACAGTTCTAAGAAGTTCCCTAGCACATAGTAGCATCTACAGAGAAGAATATACAACATGAGGGCAGCCACTATAAAGACAACATGATAATGTACACTCATTGTATGTGTACATTATCATGTTGTCTTTACAGTGACTGTCCTCATGCAAGTGGCAATTATAGAAGGGACAGTCATTGTGAGATGTCCTCATTTGTGACAAGGATAGTCACACATGAGGACATCTCACAGTGATTGATTGTCCCTTGTGTAATTGCCACTTGAATGTATTGCTATTGAACCACATTAATGCTTTTCTTCTTCAACAAATGAGGACAGTCACTCTAAAGACAACATGATAATGTACACTCATTGTAAGGACAGTCACAAATGAGGACATCTCACAGTGACTGTCCCTTGTGTAATTGCCACTTGAATTACACAAGGGACAGTCATTGTGAGATGTCCTCATTTGTGACAAGGATAGTCACACATGAGGACATCTCACAGTGATCGATTGTCCCTTGTGTAATTGCCACTTGAATGTATTGCTATTGAACCACATTAATTCTTTTCTTCTTCAACAAATGAGGACAGTCACTCTAAAGACAACATGATAATGTACACTCACTGTAAGGACAGTCACAAATGAGGACATCTCACAGTGACTGTCCCTTGTGTGATTGCCACTTGAATGTATTGCTATTCAGCCACATTAATGCTTTTCTTCTTCAACAAATGAGGATAGTCACTCTAAAGACAACATGATAATGTACATGGGCTATAAGTGTACATTATCATGTTGTCTTTACAGTGACTGTCCTCCTTCAAGTGGCAATTACACAAGGGACAGTCACTGTAAAGGCAACATGATAATGTAGAGAAACGTTGTCATTTGTATTTTCAACAGTGCCGAGAGAGATTCCCTCCGCGAAATCACAGCTACAATTTCTGAGTACGTTGGGTTTATTTTTCTTTTGTCATTATTATGTAATCTGGTATTCAACTATTACAGAGCTAAAATACCCAGAAATGAGGACATATCTGTGTTGAATTTATTGTTAGCGGCTTTGGTTATTTAAAAGTTTAATTTTATTTGTTCATCTTTCAAGCACAAACATTTTGTGGACCGTAACATCTTCATTGTTTCGAGTATGCAATGAAATAGCCGTAACTTGCAACTACCTTCACGGTACTTGTGTACATTATCATGTTGTCTTTACAGTGACTGTCCTCATTCAAGTGGCAATTACACAAGGGACAGTCACTGTGAGATGTCCTCATTTGTGACAAGGACAGTCACACATGAGGACATCTCACAGTGACTGTCCCTTGTGTAATTTCCACTTGAATGTATTGCTATTCAACCACATTTATGGGCCTGTTTGGACCACAGCACATAGTAGCATCTACAGAGAAGAATATCCCAGGTGTAACATGTTGTAAGAATATACCAACAGTTCTAAGAAGTTCCCTAGCACATAGTAGCATCTACAGAGAAGAATATACAACATGAGGGCAGCCACTGTAAAGACAACATGATAATGTACACTCATTGTATGTGTACATTATCATGTTGTCTTTACAGTGACTGTCCTCATTCAAGTGGCAATTACAGAAGGGACAGTCATTGTGAGATGTCCTCATTTGTGACAAGGATAGTCACACATGAGGACATCTCACAGTGATCGATTGTCCCTTGTGTATTTGCCACTTGAATGTATTGCTATTGAACCACATTAATGCTTTTCTTCTTCAACAAATGAGGACAATCACTCTAAAGACAACATGATAATGTACACTCATTGTAAGGACAGTCACAAATGAGGACATCTCACAGTGACTGTCCCTTGTGTAATTGCCACTTGAATTACACAAGGGACAGTCATTGTGAGATGTCCTCATTTGTGACAAGGATAGTCACACATGAGGACATCTCACAGTGATCGATTGTCCCTTGTGTAATTGCCACTTGAATGTATTGCTATTGAACCACATTAATGCTTTTCTTCTTCAACAAATGAGGACAGTCACTCTAAAGACAACATGATAATGTACACTCACTGTAAGGACAGTCACAAATGAGGACATCTCACAGTGACTGTCCCTGGTGTGATTGCCACTTGAATGTATTGCTATTCAGCCACATTAATGCTTTTCTTCTTCAACAAATGAGGATAGTCACTCTAAAGACAACATGATAATGTACACGGGCTGTAAGTGTACATTATCATGTTGTCTTTACAGTGACTGTCCTCCTTCAAGTGGCAATTACACAAGGGACAGTCACTGTAAAGGCAACATGATAATGTAGAGAAACGTTGTCATTTGTATTTTCAACAGTGCCGAGAGAGATTCCCTCCGCGAAATCACAGCTACAATTTCTGAGTACGTTGGGTTTATTTTTCTTTTGTCATTATTATGTAATCTGGTATTCAGCTGTTACAGAGCTAAAATACCCAGAAATGAGGACATATCTGTGTTGAATTTATTGTTAGCGGCTTTGGTTATTTAGAAGTTTAATTTTATTTGTTCATCTTTCAAGCACAAACATTTTGTGGACCGTAACATCTTCATTGTTTCAGGTATGCAATGAAACAGTCGTAACTTGCAACTACCTTCACGGTACTTGTGTACATTATCATGTTGTCTTTATAGTGACTGTCCTCATTCAAGTGGCAATTACACAAGGGACAGTCACTGTGAGATGTCCTCATTTGTGACAAGGACAGTCACACATGAGGACATCTCACAGTGACTGTCCCTTATGTAATTTCCAATTGAATGTATTGCTATTCAACCACATTTATGGGCCCGTTTGGACCATAGCACACAGTAGCATCTACAGAGAAGAATATCCCAGGTGTAACAAGTTGTAAGAATATACCAATAGTTCTAAGAAGTTACCTAGCACATAGTAGCATCTACAGAGAAGAATATACAACATGAGGGCAGCCACTGTAAAGACAACATGATAATGTACACTCATTGTATGTGTACATTATCATGTTGTCTTTACAGTGACTGTCCTCATTCAAGTGGCAATTACAGAAGGGACAGTCATTGTGAGATGTCCTCATTTGTGACAAGGATAGTCACACATGAGGACATCTCACAGTGATCGATTGTCCCTTCTGTAATTGCCACTTGAATTTATTGCTATTGAACCACATTAATGCTTTTCTTCTTCAACAAATGAGGACAGTCACTCTAAAGACAACATGATAATGTACACTCATTGTAAGGACAGTCACAAATGAGGACATCTCACAGTGACTGTACCTTGTGTAATTGCCACTTGAATTACACAAGGGACAGTCATTGTGAGATGTCCTCATTTGTGACAAGGATAGTCACACATGAGGACATCTCACAGTGATCGATTGTCCCTTGTGTAATTGCCACTTGAATGTATTGCTATTGAACCACATTAATGCTTTTCTTCTTCAAAAAATGAGGACAGTCACTCTAAAGACAACATGATAATGTACACTCATTGTAAGGACAGTCACAAATGAGGACATCTCACAGTGACTATCCCTTGTGTAATTGCCACTTGAATTACACAAGGGACAGTCATTGTGAGATGTCCTCATTTGTGACAAGGATAGTCACACATGAGGACATCTCACAGTGATCGATTGTCCCTTGTGTAATTGCCACTTGAATGTATTGCTATTGAACCACATTAATGCTTTTCTTCTTCAACAAATGAGGATAGTCACTCTAAAGGCAACATGATAATGTACACTCACTGTAAGGACAGTCACAAATGAGGACATCTCACAGTGACTGTCGCTTGTGTGATTGCCACTTGAATGTATTGCTATTCAGCCACATTAATGCTTTTCTTCTTCAACAAATGAGGATAGTCACTCTAAAGACAACATGATAATGTACACGGGCTGTAAGTGTACATTATCATGTTGTCTTTACAGTGACTGTCCTCCTTCAAGTGGCAATTACACAAGGGACAGTCACTGTAAAGGCAACATGATAATGTAGAGAAACGTTGTCATTTGTATTTTCAACAGTGCCGAGAGAGATTCCCTCCGTGAAATCACAGCTACAATTTTTGAGTACGTTGGGTTTATTTTTCTTTTGTCATTATTATGTAATCTAGTATTCAGCTGTTACAGAGCTAAAATACCCAGAAATGAGGACATATCTGTGTTGAATTTATTGTTAGCGGCTTTGGTTATTTAGAAGTTTAATTTTATTTGTTCATCTTTCAAGCACAAATGTTTTGTGGACTGTAACATCTTCATTGTTTCGCGTATGCAATGAAACAGCCGTAACTTTCAACTACCTTCACGGTACTTGTGTACATTATCATTTTGTCTTTACAGTGACTGTCCTCATTCAAGTGGCAATTACACAAGGGACAGTCACTGTGAGATGTCCTCATTTGTGACAAGGACAGTCACACATGAGGACATCTCACAGTGACTGTCCCTTGTGTAATTGCCACTTGAATGTATTGCTATTCAACCACATTTATGGGCCCGTTTGGACCACAGCACACAGTAGCATCTACAGAGAAGAATATCCCAGGTGTAACAAGTTGTAAGAATATACCAATAGTTCTAAGAAGTTCCCTAGCACATAGTAGCATCTACAGAGAAGAATATACAACATGAGGGCAGCCACTGTAAAGACAACATGATAATGTACACTCATTGTATGTGTACATTATCATGTTGTCTTTACAGTGACTGTCCTCATTCAAGTGGAAATTACACAAGGGACAGTCACTGTGAGATGTCCTCATTTGTGACAAGGACAGTCACACATGAGGACATCTCACAATGACTATCCCTTGTGTAATTTCCACTTGAATGTATTGCTATTCAACCACATTTATGGGCCCGTTTGGACCGCGGCACATAGTAGCATCTACAGAGAAGAATATCCTAGGTGTAACAAGTTGTAAGAATATACCAACAGTTCTAAGAAGTTCCCTAGCACATAGTAGCATCTACAGAGAAGAATATGGGTCAACAAGGTTGACTTCAAAGCCATGCAATCTAATGGTAATAGTAATATCATAATTTGACATACTATCAGAAATACTTCCTAAATAGACTATTCAATCTTATAAGAGATGGATTCATGAGAACTATTATTTATGAAATATGAGTCAATGACTTTAATTAAAAAAATTACACAATCTAATTCTTGTAAAAATATCAAAATTTGACACATTGAAAATACCTTCCAAAAGTATCGTTAATTGATTAATATGAATCACTACTCATGAAATATAATTTTATAAACCTAATCTAAAAACTACACAATAAAAATCTTAATAGCAATATTGTAAGAAACTATTCCCAAAAGCAAGCCTAACAAAATTTGATGAAAATAATTTTTGTTTCACTCAACTTTGACATTCACAACTTCCTCTTTTATTATAATAAGAAAAAAAATGTCTTTTTAGATATACCTCATGAACCATACTCGAATAATCTATCATTTTTCTTCTCAAAAACATATTTGCAGAGCCTGCTTCTTTTACTTGTTTGTACTTTTATCTCTCTGATGGAAAGGGTTCCTTCAGGACACATTTTTCCAAGTTCACTGCTTGAGATATTTGAGGAGGGTTCCCCTGCTTGAGTATCCATCCAACCCATATTCGAGTAGTTCTACAATTGCACAGTCTAAATTAATAATACTGACAATTGAATGACGAATGATGATACATAGAATTGATATAAACTAATCCTAAAAAAACTAAAACATTATTAATATATTTATATTTCATAAATAAAATTGATATAAAAGATTTGGAAAGATACATTAAAAAATAGAAAAATAGTAATTTATAATAGAAGGAAACTTAAATTGCTATTTAAAAAAAAACAAGAGTCTTAAATCTTATCATTTTGTTTCATTATCATCCATAAGTACACACCTCTAGCATAATAATTATATTTTACCACCCATAAAATGAAAAAAAGATTTTCACAAGAGAAATTGAAGCTAGATTATAAAAATGAACCATCTTATTGGAAACTGGAACTGTTATCATACCCAAAAGGACTACAAAATTTCACCTTATCATACCCAGATTGTTGCTTTGCCTGGCGGAGGGAAATTTGATCAGTAAAATTGACACAGAGTATGTTGTCTCCATTGTCATGCTGGATAACAAAACACCAACTTTAATGGGCATGTACTGTCCCTTGTGTAATTGCCACTTGAATGCATTGCTATTTGATGCAGGGGCATCCCTAATGCAAGCCAAAGACACCATGATTGAAGGAAGTTGCCATGAAGCCAAGGAGTCAAATCCTATCAATTGGAACATAAGATTTTCACCTTGGAGCTTTGAAGGATTGACTGGTGAAAGGTCCTTTTGATTGACAAATCAGAGTCTTTTTGAATGACAAATCAGAGTCTTTTTGAATGACAATAAATTAGAATAGGAGTTTTAGATGTTTTCTTGGTTTGTAATAAATATTAAGGATTGATTTTATCTCCTTATAAACATCCACTTGTTGGACACAAGACCCCTTGGTGACTTATAAACCTTGGGCATCTTTTGAGTCCTTGGATGAAATGAGCATAGTAAGTGTTTATTAGGTGTCTTTTAGATGTTGTTAAGAAGTTTGAAGGTCCAAAATAACTTTAATAAGGTTCCTAAAGTTTCACAACACATTTTTAACCTTCTCGGCAAAGTTGTTTGCAAAGTTGTAATGCAACTTTAAAAGTTGCTTAGCAAAGTTGACATTTGTTGGATAAACTGCTCTAACCACCTAGATGGTTGAACCAACATTTGGAGAGCCTATTTTAGGCTTCAAATGGTCGAAGCTAGACAGAGAACCAGTATTGTAATCATTTTGCTTTCATAAAAAAAAAAAATAACCCTATTTTAGTGCATTTCTGGTGAAAAATGAACTCTGTACGGCTGTACGAATGGTGGTTGGATGATAAAATTTTCCTGGAAGTTGTAATAGTGACATCTGATGCTTTGGAAGTTGGTTTGATTGATTCTCTTTGTTTTATATCTAAGTTATTTCAAATTTTCTGTGCATTGTTTACAAACCCTCATTTTCAGGGTTTGACTGATGTAAAGACCTTAACTCACGTTTCAACCATTGGAATTCCTTCTTCCTTGGTGGAATGAGAGTTAAGGATGTATATTTGTATATTCTAAAAGCCCTGACTACTCTGCATCACTATTGAACCACATTAATGCTTTTTTCCTTCAACAAATGAGGACAGTCACTGTAAAGACAACATGATAATGTACACTCACTGTAAGGATAGTCACAAATGAGGAAATCTCAGAGTGATTATCCCTTGTGTAATTGCCGCTTGAATACATTGCTATTGAACCACATTAATGCTTTTTTCCTTCAAGTGGCAATTACACAAGGGACAGTCACTGTGAGATGTCCTCATTTGTGACAAGGACAGTCACACATGAGGACATTTCACAGTGACTGTCCCTTGTGTAATTGCCACTTGAATGTATTGCTATTCAACCACATTTATGGGCCTGTTTGGACCACGGCACATAATAGCATCTACAGAGAAGAATATCCCAGGTGTAACATGTTGTAAGAATATACCAACAGTTCTAAGAAGTTCCCTAGCACATAGTAGCATCTACAGAGAAGAATATACAACATGAGGGCAGCCACTGTAAAGACAACATGATAATGTACACTCATTGTATGTGTACATTATCATGTTGTCTTTACAGTGACTGTCCTCATTCAAGTGGCAATTACAGAAGGGACAGTCATTGTGAGATGTCCTCATTTGTGACAAGGATAGTCACACATGAGGACATCTCACAGTGATCAATTGTCCCTTGTGTAATTTCCACTTGAATGTATTGCTATTGAACCACATTAATGCTTTTCTTCTTCAACAAATGAGGACAGTCACTCTAAAGACAACATGATAATGTACACTCATTGTAAGGACAGTCACAAATGAGGACATCTCACAGTGACTGTCCCTTGTGTAATTGCCACTTGAATTACACAAGGGACAGTCATTGTGAGATGTCCTCATTTGTGACAAGGATAGTCACACATGAGGACATCTCATAGTGATCGATTGTCCCTTGTGTAATTGCCACTTGAATGTATTGCTATTGAACCACATTAATGCTTTTCTTCTTCAACAAATGAGGACAGTCACTCTAAAGACAACATGATAATGTACACTCATTGTAAGGATAGTCACAAATGAGGACATCTCATAGTGACTGTCCCTTGTGTGATTGCCACTTGAATGTATTGCTATTCAACCACATTAATGCTTTTCTTCTTTAACAAATGAGGATAGTCACTCTATAGACAACATGATAATGTACACTCACTATAAGTGTACATTATCATGTTGTCTTTACAGTGACTGTCCTCCTTCAAGTGGCAATTACACAAGGGATTTGTGTTTTCATTTGTGTTTTCAACAGCGCCGTAACCCTCCGCGAAATCACATCAGGATATAAGGGCAAAACAAAGAAGAACGTTGTCATTTGTATTTTCAACAGCGCCGAGAGAGATAAACAAACTTAAAACTCAGACTTAAGAAAGATGAAGGCAATGCTTCAAAAGGCCGATGCCCTAAATACGGGAAAACACAATACCAGCATTAAACGATGCCCTAGTCACCGTATCAATGCTGCCAGCTCCGTACCAGTATGCTGACTGCTCACTTTCATCCTGTGATAAAGGTAACTTCATTAATCATACTTGAAATGGCAGCATACGAACTAAAGCTGATGAACATTTATAAACTAAAAGTTTAAAACTACAGATTACAAAAGTAGTAGTTTCATATGAAAAGAACTTGATGTCTGAAATTTACCATTAGAAGTATCCAAAGGAATACCACAGTACTATTGAACTTGGAGAATCGGAGATGATCTACACAACAAGGTTCAACAGCTGTAAGGACTGTTACACCATCTTTAGCATTTGAATACATTTTCTCCTTGGCTTCTAGTGGATCCTCAAAGACCCCCAATGACGTTTTCCCTACAATTATCAATTGTTTGTCAGTATGAGATATTAATAAATAAACATTAATCACAATATTAGGCAAACAATGTTCTTGATGTCTGAATCTAAATCACAGAAAGCTCTAATAAAGCAGTTCTCAGTTTCACATTAAACTAAGTTTCAATTTCAAATGGTTATAATAATTTTTGCAAGTTATAAGTAGCTGGTTACAGTATATGACATAAAAAGAAAAAAAATCATTTCTATTCTTTTCTTCTTTTTCTCTTTCAACGAAGCTTTTGCACCACACAAATGCATACCAAGAATTTCTTAGGAGGTTTCAAGACCATTGCATACCAAACTTCTTCTCTGTAGATGCTACTGTGTGTCGTGGTCCAAACGGGTCCAAATAGACCTAGTGACTCTAGTAGGTCTCCAAAACCTGTTCTACAGCAATAACTCTTCAATTTGACAAAGGACCTTATGAACTTATATGTTTTTTGAGTACCCTTTTTGATGTTCTAAAAATCCTCCAACTCCCAGACCCTGACTCCACTCCAGCATATCAATGTCCTTATTGAGTCCGCAGACCTAATGCATGCCTTTGGGTGTGGGTTCCAAAACAAGGCATTGAAAATGGGTGCATGAAACCAAGATCAGAGTTTGAAGATGTCCACCATGCTCTAAAGATCTAGATTCAACAAGGTTTGAGGTCCTTTACTTGCCGCTACCCTCTGATCTTGCATAATCCATCAACTCCTAGTCAAGAACATTGAGATTCTTGACCTAGGGCTTGCTCTTGAAATTCTCTGGCTTAGTATCCTGTTCCAAAGCTTTTAAAATATGAAAATAAACCCCCTTAACTTTCATTTTACAAAGAACAGAGGATATCCTATGGTTTATTTGCAAGTTAAGGCCATTTGAATGCAATAACCCAAAAAATGAGGGTTTGACAGAACAACAGATAAGAAAAAGGAATAACTTTGATATAAGGTGTCTTGAATCTACCAAATAAACTCTCAAAGCATAAGATATAAATAATCTAACTTCCACACTAGTCTGCCCTCCCTTTCACATCCGTACACTGTATAGTGCTTGAAGGAAATACACAGAAAAGGCTCTGAAATAGTGGCTCTATCTGACAGAGAGTCCATGCTAGGCTTCATGACTAACCTAGAGCACATTCCTTGTTATGGAGGAAGTTTGAATGGTGAAGAACTTATGGAATGGATAGAGGACCTAGATAACCATTTTGACTACAAGTATCTTATTAATAACCATTTTTACTACAAGTATCTTATGGATAGAGGACCTTGATAACCATTTTGACTCATTTAGTATCTTATTGAGCTTCACTTTGTTTCGAGAATATAGTTTAATATTCTCTACTAAACAGGGCCAACCACGTGAAGGTGGAAGCTCATTTGGCCCCACTCCCCTCCCCCTAACATCACTCTACATTCCCCGTTAACATCTAACATTCATTCATTCTTTCAATTATTAATAAAATGTAACATTCAATCAATATCACATGATAACATTCATTAACACATTAGATTCGTTAACACACAACATTCATCAATATGAAAATAAACACATAATTCATGAACATTCATTAGCACATAATTAAATTCATTGAGACATAAAATTCAGTCATTATCAATTAAGGTATTTAGATGACAATCATTTCTTTTTTCTCTTTCTAATTTTTTTTTCTATGTAAGCTCTAAGAGGAGCATTAGTGTTATCATCAATACCCCCCTCATCAGTTGTTTTGTTCTTTGTTCTTGATGATCTCAAATTCCTATGCTGCTGCAAAGGGGGGTCCTCTACAATAACAAATAAAAGAGTTAAATTTAAAATATTTAATTATAATTGTTACAAGTATTTAATTATTTTAAAGAACATAACTGTGGCGCTCTTTAATTACCTGATCTGGCCACATCATTTTGTCTAGACTCAACCTCAACATGCTCATGAGCACCGACCCCTCGATCCTCTATAGTTGCTATACAAAATGTTACATTAATCCAAACACCAATTGTAATTGCATATAAAATTTTTAATAGCAAATGTATACCTCCACCACTAGGATGCACATCATGCGAACCTTCATTATGCATAGATTGTGTAGAAGGATTGTCAGGCTGCATTCCAATATCCTACACATTGTTATCATTACTTTCTTAAAACAGATATACTCACTTTATATTAGAACTTAACATCAAATAGACTAATTGGTAAAGTATTCAATTTGAAATAAATTTCATTTAGCTTATTTACCTGTGGCTCAGATGCATCATTATTTGAACCTTGCACACTGATTTCAGCTCATAGCCATTCAGCCACGGCTCTATAGCCTTGTTGGAAGCCAATTCTCTTGTCCTCTTCTGTGAGGCATCTATTGAACTCTGACCCCTACATTTTTTCTTGGTATGGTGAATTTTACTTGCATTGTTTGATCAAAAAAAATTTCCTTGCAATATATAAAAAAATTGATACAAGTTTTCATTTACTAATACTTACAACTCGTGCTTGAAGTTTGGAAAAACCACTAGAGCCGAGCTTGTGTGTCCCGTGCTTTTCTAATCTTGCCTTTGTTGCCTTTGATGTGTTAGGCAATCTATGAAAAGTTTGAAATATGTTAGAGACCAGTATAGGAAAAATTTAGAGGTTAATTAGTACATAATTACATTCTCAAAAGTATCACATACCTTGCTCTACTCTCTACTGGCGTAATTCCTTTTTTCATGTCGGCTTTATACTTTCCATCCAAAATCAAACCCTGCCACTCAGCCTCAAGAACACAGGGCGGACGCTCGTGCCTTGGGTTAACCTCTAAATATTTCCTGTACTGGTCCCTAATATACTTCAAACATAAACCAGCTCTTTCAAGGAGCTTGTTTCTCTCGAATGCACGAGGTCCAAAAAGCTGGGTCATACTATGTACAAGATCATCCTTCAACTTTTTATCTTGGTTATTCCACCTTTTAAGTAAAAAAAAACATGTTAGACTCATAAATGAAGAGAAGCTACCTTTAATATAGTTCAAGAAATTGATGAAAAGGAAAACTATTCTAGCAATGATATGAAATCAAAATAGTGGTTTGGGGTTTTAGTTAGGATATGATGTTCCACCATGTACGTATGGTGGGCCCGAATATCCGCAAACACTTGTCACCAAGTTTTCACCAAAAAATATCATTCCCTACAAAATAATCATGGGATCATTAGTCGATGAAGAGTGATCAAAAACTAAATTACTATTATATCACTATAGAATAATAATAACTTTAAAGTACCTCGAAGTTTGGATACTTTTAAGGGAATGCCTTCATCGTCGCTGATGATCAATACACAATCCTTCATCGTTCCCGTACTAGGAACACGGGAACATCCAGGAAATGATGTTGCATCGGGACTTGTTGCATCTCCTATTGCAAAAAATGAAAACCATTATCAAATGCCTCCAAGAAATAATACTTCAAGGGAAATAAATTGGTGCAGAGCACCCATGGCACAAACACAATCAAGGGATCTACATCGTAAACACATAACACTTAAACACATAACAAAAGAGAGAAAAAGAGGGATTTGTGTACTAGTAGATGGTGCAACAGTTGGTGCATTTAGGCTGTGTGTTGTTGACATGGCAGTCGGCAAGACATTTCTAGCTGTCCTGGATGGAGGCGGCGTTGCCATATCATCATGGAAAGGAGCTGAAGAATAAAATTGTTAGAGCATGCATAAATATAGAACGCGTGGACTAGCATGGACAAGATTGTTAGAGCATTAAAAAAAAAGATTGTTCGAGCATGTATTGTCAATGATTATGATCATTCCTATATATATTCAGTGGAAAACACAAGTGGGGAATGGAACATGTGATCTACCTGAACCACTTGCAATACCGGCCTCATCATGGGAATGGGGTTCAAAATTACGCAAATAACTCTGTAAAGACAATGCATCCATATTTTAATTAATGTCATAAAAGAGCATAACATAAAAACCATTATTGAACTCTTGTAATAATTAAAAATTTCATTAATACTTACTTTAAAGTTTTCAAAAGTGCGCAACAACTTAGCTGCCCTGTCTTTTATTTCCTGAGTCTGAGGATGTATGGATACCAAACGTAGAAGTTCTTTCCCAATTTTCTTTAGCAGCTTTTTAATGGAACCGATCGGGTCATCGGTCTCTGCTAAATCAATAAAAAAAGGGTCCACAAGGGGGGACTCCTGAGGGACTGCAGGTTGCTTTCCCTCTCTCCAACCACTGGCCCTCTATGACAACAATAGTATTAGTATTATCAAAATTACTCCAAAACAATGAAGAAAATAACATTAAAAAAATAACATTTTGCTTCTATCTAGTTTGCACAATTACAATGAGTTTTACCTGCTCATGTGTAGATGAGCTAGGAATATCGTCACCATCACCTTCGGGCGGTTGCTCCATATTGTGCCCCTGTGTCAAAGATCAAGTATAAAAATGTTAGCCAAAAATTTAATAACTAAATGGTATGTTGGAGTCATTGATTAGAAGTTGGTTTAATAGTATGTACCACCCCCATGATAGTAGCCTCGTTTGTATCTATGCGGTTCAAATTGTAATCAATAAGCAGCTCTTCCCCTGCACGTATTGATTTTATCGCACAGATGAATACATGATTTCCCTCGCGCACCTCAAATATGCAATTGGGTTGCTTTATAGTTGACCCAGGTCATGTACTATTTATAAAACCCGCAATATTCCCTGTTGCTTTTGGCCTTCCATCAATGTATATAGCCACACTTTTACTTTGATTATTATCTTGCTATTGTATATAATTTGCCAAGAGTGCATACCTACGCATACTTTTTTTATATTGAACAATATGCATCCAACTTTTGTAATCGTAACATGGTCCAACATACTCCATCAATTCAGAAACTTTGTTGTAAGACACCTTTATGCCATCCATAGAAAATAGGCCCAAACCATGTAATGATGATGGTGCTATGTGATATATCCTCTCATTAACACAAAAATCAGTGTTTATTGGAGGAAGTTCCTTGGGTACCCAATGTTTCTGTAGATGTTGGTACCTCAAGGGCACCTCGATGTCGCCTTTCATCTAATCATCATAAGAACATGACCCCCCTTGAGCAAGGAAAAATTTCATGTGTTTATTGAATTTCCTTCTAGTCCTTTGACCTCTAGTTAATCTCCCTATTCTAGATAAACTGCATGTCTCACTTTCCTCTTCTATTCCTATATTTCCCTCACTCGAGGAAGACACTTCTGACAAATACCTATTTGCTGGTACCTGCAAATGGGAGAGATCTTAGAAGACATCAATCTTACTATTGATAAGTGTATTAAATAGACTTTCTATAAGGTGTATTGACTTATACCTGTCGATCCATGAGACTGTGCGGGATGCTCTTGAAAGGGGTTCAATTTCCTGCAAATGTAATTCAATTATCATGAGCATAATCACATCATAATCATAATCACATCCATCATAAGCATCACATAAAAATTAAAAACATTAAAACGTACACATTATCACACTTATAGCTTTTAAATAGATAATGAATAAACTATGTAACCATTTAAGACAAATATATTTCTATCAAGAAATGAATATTAAATACATTAAGGATTGATGGCATACCTTTAAATTTCATCATCATCATCCTCATCATCATCATCATCATCATCATCATCATCATCATCATCATCATCATCATCATCATCCTCGTCATCATCGTCATCATCGTCATCATCATCGTCGTCATCGTCGTTGTTGTCGTCATTGTCATCATCATCAACATCATCATCATCAACATCAACATCATCTTCATCATCATCATCAGTAGCAGCATCATCTTCTTCTTCTTCTTCATGAAAATTTGTCTCAGTAACATCATCCAATAATTGTCGATCGTGATCATCATCTACATCATCTTCTACTTCTTCGGTATCTTCTTCTTCCATCGCATTATACTTTATCGGCCTTCCTCTCGGTTCATGTCTAACAACAAATGACCAACCCGGTTTATGTGAAACCTCTGAGTAAAATACCTGCTCACATTGGCTTGGAAGAACATAGGGCTCATCCCCAACTGGCTCAAACGACCTTGTATTAACCATTGTAAATCCATTATCATGTTCAATAACAGTTCTATTAGGATCATTTGGATTAAGTCGTAGCCTGTACCATTTGACAACGAAGAGTACTAATTTGAAGGAACTAAAGTCGTACTCAAGTATATCATCCAAAATGCCATAGTATTTATTTTTAGACTCTTGAGGATCTAAGTCATTTCTAGATGAAATATTAGTCACTTGAAAGACTGCAGTTATTCCAGAATCACAAGTTTTCTTCGTGTCATCCAACACTTTGACGCAAAATTTTTGACCATTACAGAACATACCCTTGTGGTGTTTAACCTGCAATAATATGTGAAACATGTCAAAATTATTATATCGTGAGTTGATAAACATACGGGTGATTAATAATTTTGTACGTACCTGGAAATCTCTTAAACCATATGCTAAATCTATTTCCCTTTGCGTAACATTAGAATCTCCATTACGATGAGCTTCTTTAACCAATGAAGATACACCTTCCCATGTTAATGTGTGACCAGAATGTTGACATTGTTCAATCCATACCATCATCCAATCAAGATTGTTTGCAATATACAAATGTAGTGCATCCCACTCTCGAGCAACTGTACAAAAAAAAAATAGACGACTTACAACCGATTTATTTTGAAGATTAAGAAATAATTTATTACAATAACATCTTATAATTTATTACCTGTCACTTTCCTCAATCTACCTTTCCCCATCAAGTACTCCCCTTTGAATTTTTTAAAAGGGTCGAGATCCCAAATGCGATCTACATGGATATTTGAAGCAAACTTAGGAAGATATTCAGTAATGTACACCATAGTCTGGTATACCATGTATCCCTCTACCATAGAACCCTCAGGATGTGCTCTTTGTCAAACCAAAGCCTTCAAAGATTTCAAGTGCCTCTCAACCATCCACATTGACCTAGTGTGTGTAGGTCCACACAATTCAATCTCCTCAACTTGGTGTATGAGGTAGTGTTCTTGTGCATTAAAAAAAGTTGGAGGTAGACACTTTTGCATTTCACACAATAAATGAGGAATTCTTCTCTTCCAATAGTTTATATCTTCTTTATGGATTTCTTTAGATGACAACCACCTACATTAAGAGATTCAAGTCACAAAAAATATATAAATACGAGACTTTACAAAATAATATACAATAGATTACATAGCAAGAAAAACAAATCACGAATATAATAAATATATACAACAAATTGAACAGATATTACTGCTTACCTCATGTATTTTCCAAGATCATATATCACTTGTTTGATGTTATTGTTGAAGTGCTCTGGGAGAGATAGAGGTAGCACGTACTGCAATAATTATAAACCAATCATTTCATTATTTTCTAACATAACATAATGAATAGTACACGTAGTTTATGAATATATTGTAAATACAGAAGAACATAACTTACCTTGATGAAAGTATGCCAATCATGCGTTTTGAGCCCTGGCCCAAATTCACTTTTCTTTGATATGAGATTGCTTATGTTCCCAGCAAATCCTGTGGGAAATCGAATTTTTCGTATGACTTCTTTTATGGCATCACTTTGCTGCTCCGTTAATAACCAAGGAAGGGCACTTATATTAATCTGATCTCTATTGCTATTTGAGTGAATGAAATTCTTCAGTGCATGATTGGATTCATGAATGTCATTACAAATTTTGACAATTTTTTCTTTGTCACGCCTTCCATCCAGTATTTTCCACAATGTCTCTGTTATATTCTTTCCAACATGCATAAGATCAAACAAATGCACAATTTGTAGGTCCTCGTAGTAGGGCAACCTACTAAATTATCTGGGATAGCTTTTTAGTCCCTTTGGAAGGTTGTCAGTAGTGCCTTGATGACCTTCACGATCATCAATTACATAATTAGTAAACAAAAATCACAATAGAAATATATAAATTACAAACATAAACCATTAAGTGGAACGACATTACCTCGATGATTAATTCTATTATATTCCAACTTCCATAGGCGAGGTGTCATTCTTCGTGGCTTTGATGTAGTCTCTTCTTTCCCATTGAAAAGATGTTTTTCCATACTTCGATACTTATGATTCCTGTGGAGGAAGTGTCTGTACTCATCAAACACATGCTTTCCTAAACTTTTTGAATGATGAGATTTCATCTTTGGACCACAAACTGGACATGCAAATTTTCCCTTTGTTTGAAGACCTACAAGATAATGATATAATTGGATTATTAAATATGTTGATTTTTATAATTAGAATTATCATGCGCAACTTGAATTCACTATAACATACCACAAAAATGTGTTAGCCCTGGGGCATCATGTATTGTCCATACAAGTATTGCATGGAATTGAAATTGTCTTTGTCCTATTGGTCTAGACACGTCATACATAGTGACACCGTTCCATAACTCCACCAACTCGTCAATAAGAGGCTCAATATATACATTCATATCTTTAACTTGATATTTACCTACTTGAATGAACAGTAACATTACATAATTATTGTGACCATTTTACTGTAAGATTTGTAAGTACATGTAAATTAATAACTATCAAATGATAAAATACCTGGAACAATCATTGCCAACATAATGTGCTCCCTCTTTATTGACATCCACGGAGGAATGTTATTGTTGATAACAAAAATAGGCCACACCGAGCAAACAGATCTCATCTCTCCAAATGGATTGACACCATCCGCTGCCAATGAAAGCCTGAGATTACAAGGTTCTTCTTTGAAGTGTTGCCACTTTTCCTCTATGTGCATAAATGTCGAACCATCCGCAGGGATTTGAATAATGTCATCTCGACTTCTATTGCGTGCATGGTAATCCATAAATTGTGCCAAGCTAGTACACCTGAATAATTGTCGCATCCGTGGAATAATGGGGATGTAACGAAGAACCTTGTGAGGCACCTTTTTTGTTATTCGATCTATTCAATATCTACTCATATGACATACAGGGCATTGTGTTGCAAATTCATGTTCTTTATAATATATAATATGATCATTGAGACAAGCATGTATTGCTTGATACTCCATTCCAATATCTTTCATAATAGCAGATAATTCTCGATATGAGTGAAGTAGAATATTTGATGGTGGTAATAAAAACTCGCCTATCAATCTACAGCAAAAAATATAAGTTGTTAATATAAACAATATTAGTGGTACATTATTCACCCTTTGTTAACTATAAAGACATATATGACATACCTTAACATACGTGACATTGTTATGTTGGATAAACCATTCATAACCTTCAAGTTTAACAACAACAATACAGCAGAGAGAAGAGTTGTTTGGGAGTCTTTGTATAGGGGCTCGTATGCCTTCTCAAGTAGAGGTACATCAAGGCTATCATCATCATCATCATTAGATCCGCTTGGACTAAATGTGTCATGGATCAATGTATTTATACCATCATCTTCAATTGTGTTTTCTAGCACATGATCATCATCTTCCATGGGATCATTATCTTCACCTTGGATATTCGCACCCCCATGTTCCTCCATATCATGTACTTCCCTAGGGAGATCAACCTATATAAAATTGATTAACATAAATAAACCATGATCTTCAACTCATCATCAAGTGATTTCATATGTATATAAATTGTTAAAATGATATAATGAACAACTTACCAGTGGATGATAGTCATGCCCCCCTTCAATGTGACCATTCTCCCTACAATGTCTCTTAACTGTTTTGATTAGCAATCTTCTACGGTTTAAGCCCTTACAAATTTTGCAGGGACAATAACATTTTCCATCACCTTTTCTTTTCAAGTTAGACCACAATCTAGCGATTGTCTCCCTATTTTGTTCTTCACTTATATTATCTGACATGATCGTTCTTCGCAGGAAGCAAAAATTGGGCTATGAAAACTTCGGTCTACAACTTTCAGTGACTAAGCAAAATTGTCAAAAGTACACAAATCTTCTTAGACCTAGTTAAATCCTTTAATATTTTAAAAGTCTAGTTAAAATATACATTAGATTAAAAAATATACAATTTTCATGCCTGAGCACGCGGCTACAACTAGTGCAATGGTCTTCTTGCTTAGCTCTAGAAGCTCTCTAGCAATCAAAACATATAAGCTACAAGGCAAGACATATTACATGACATGGCAAAAGGATTAAAATATACATTAGATTAAAATATATACAATTTTCAAACCTGAGCGCGCGGCTATAACTCATGCAATGGTCTTCTTGCTTAGCTCTAGAAGCTCTCCAGCAATCAAAACATATAAGCTATTAGAATTCATTAACTTTCTGTAATTGGAAAACTCTATTTGATATTAGACTGTAAACTACTACTATTCTCTCCATAAGAACTAAGTACAAAATTCTTTCAAGTTCACATCCATGATTCCCTTTAGATTAAAATATATAGCAAAAATAAGCTAAAAGTCTAGTTAAAATATACATTAGATTAAAAAATATACAATTTTCAAACCTGAGCGCGTGGCTATAACTCGTGCAATGGTCTTCTTGCTTAGCTTTAGAAGCTCTCCAGCAATCAAAACATATAAGCTACAAGGCCTATAGCAATTTCAAAACAAGGGTCATCAAAAGAACCAAAAACAATGTGTGCAAACAATACCTTGTGAAGTGGTATACACAATTAGAAGATGCTACTATGTGCTAGGGAACTTCTTAGAACTGTTGGTATATTCTTACAACTTGTTACACCTGGGATATTCTTCTTTGTAGATGCTACTGTGTGCCGTGGTCCAAACGGGCCCATAAATGTGGTTGAATAGCAATACATTCAAGTGGCTTACACAAGGGACAGTCACTATGAGATATCCTCATGTGTGACTGTCCTTGTCACAAATGAGGACATCTCATAGTGACTGTCCCTTGTGTAATTGCCACTTGAATGAGGTCAGTCACTGTAAAGACAACATGATAATGTACACATACAATGAGTGTACATTATCATGTTGTCTTTACAGTGGCTACCCTCATGTTGTATATTCTTCTCTGTAGATGCTACTACGTGCTAGGGAACTTCTTAGAACTGTTGGTATATTCTTACAACTTGTTACACCTGGGATATTCTTCTCTGTAGATGCTACTGTGTGTCGTGGTCCAAACGGGCCCATAAATGTGGTTGAATAGCAATACATTCAAGTGGCAATTACACAAGGGACAGTCACTGTGAGATGTCCTCATGTGTGACTGTCCTTGTCACAAATGAGGACATCTCACAGTGACTGTCCCTTGTGTAATTAAGTATTGTGGGGAAGCATTCTAAATAACCAAAGCCGCTAACAATAAATTCAACATAGATATGTCCTCATTTCTGGGTATTTAAGCTCTCTAACAGCTGAATACCAGATTAAATAATAATGACAAAAGAAAAATAAACCCAACGTACTCAGAAATTGTAGCTGTGATTTTGTGGAGGGAATCTCTCTCGGCGCTGTTGAAAACACAAATGACAACCCGCTTGATTTCGCGGAGGGAATCTCTCTCGGTGCTGTTCAAAACACAAATGACAACCCGCTTTGTTCAAAACACAAATGATAACCCGCTTGATTTCACGGAGGGAATCTCTCTCGGCGCTGTTGAAAACACAAATGACAACGTTCCTTTTTTTTTTTGCACTTATATCCCGACCAACATAAGGTCCATTTGTAATACAACATGATAATGTACACTTACAGTGAGTGTACATTATCATGTTGTCCTTAGAGTGACTATCCTCATTTGTTGAAGAAGAAAAGCATTAATGTGGCTGAATAGCAATACATTCAAGTGGCAATTACACAAGGGATAGTCACTATGAGATGTCCTCATTTGTGACTATCCTTACAGTGAGTGTACATTATCATGGTGTCTTTAGAGTGACTATCCTCATTTGTTGAAGAAGAAAAGCATTAATGTGGTTCAATAGCAATACATTCAAGTGGCAATTACACAAGGGACAATCACTGTGAGATGTCCTCATGTGTGACTGTCCTTGTCACAAATGAGGACATCTCACAATGACTGTCCCTTGTGTAATTCAAGTGGCAATTACACAAGGGACAGTCACTGTGAGATGTCCTCATTTGTGACTGTCCTTACAATGAGTGTACATTATCATGTTGTCTTTAGAGTGACTGTCCTCATTTGTTGAAGAAGAAAAGCATTAATGTGGTTCAATAGCAATACATTCAAGTGGCAATTACACAAGGGACAATGTCATGAGCCGTGACATATTGAACTTAGTATAATAATAAAATGATTAGATGATATATAATAATCTATTATTAACGGTATATAACAATAATATATAATTATTATCAAAAGATAATAATAATATATAGCTAGCATAATAAGTAATATGTTAATTAAATAATATTAAAATATTAATAAATAATATAATTATGATTATAATTATAATATAAATTAATAATAAATAATTATTAATAAATTATATATATTATATTATAATAATATATTAAGTAATAATATTAAATCAATTATTGATATAATAATTTTAATATATAAATAATATTAATAAACCTCTCAATATAAAACAATATGTTATCACTATAATAATATTTATTATAATATTATTAATATTACTAACATCATTAATTATAATATTTAATAATAACAATAACATTAATAATAATAATAATAATAATAACATTTAAAGCAATATCGAATATCTGTAATCGATATACATCTACATTAAACATCTGCATTATCTATCACGATGAGGAATGAAGAAGTGATACAACAATCACTAGTCATTACACATCGATACCATGAGAGGATGATTAATGAACCAAATACTATGAAGTCAAGATCAACATGATATGAATAAGGGATAGGTCGCTATGTGTTTCAGAAGATGTATTGATAAGCAAGAAGGATAACCATTCATATATTATAAATAATCATTAATTGCACAAGTTTAGACAATGACATATCCGATAAAGCAATATCAAACATGAAGACCCGCTAGCAAATATGCACCATCACTTCCTATGTTATCATGACAATAACATAAACTAGATTGAATTCTACTATCTATATCAATAGACACCACATAGGAGGATATCGACTAAAGGATTGAAAGATTATCGATTGTCTGAGATAAACCACATCTTGTAGAAACACAAAAGCATCAGTGATTATATCACAAGCTATTGATGAATGAGGCATCAGTCATGGATAATAAGTACAATGTATCCTTAAGTATTAACAGGAATGGAAGTCAATTTGAAGATCAAACTCCATTACCAGCAATCAACCAATAAATGGACAATTATCAGAAAATGATATCGACTTATATCAGAGTAGAAAGATTGGATATCATCATAACAATATGGGATAAGGCAAGAGTTAATATCGATTGACTAAATACTAATGATAGTTAGACCAAACTAATACAAACACAATGGATGTTAACTACTGGTTGCACTACCAATTAGGGAAGATTACCTTCATAAAAAGATTTGATATTGAGTCAATCTGGGAGTTATCTATGATCAGAAAATAATGAAATAATATTATGTGAACTGTCGGATTATGGAAAGGTGTGATTAACAAAGGGACATGGAGGAAGAAACAAGACACGTCTCATTCATAGCATCTCTTCATTTGTTAAAGACAATATAAGAATGCATTCTCGTCAGTCACTCAAGGCATCATTAGAACTTTATTTACTTATCCATATTTGGATATACTCAATAGAGCATCTGCCTTTGGCAGTTTGGTTTCAAGTTTATCATTGCAGATCAGAGACAACACCATGATTGCACAGATAGAAAGGATAGTCAGAAACAGCATCAATATTTGAAGTTGCAAGCATATAATTCAGAATCTGAAATAGCAACATATCACTCATAGCGATATTACACATTTTCATAATTACATCATCATATCAGACACAACAAATACATTGCTGTAAGCAATACTTATTGATTGTATATCGATATTGTTTATATCAGACATACCATCATTATACTATCACTATAAGTGATAGGAAACATCATATTCATAGCATATTTCATATCATTATATCCGACAGTGCTATTAAACATATTGGTATCAATATCATCTTGCACACATATTGTGATTGAATCTGAAATAGCGGTTGATATCTTAACTAACCTCCATTACTTAGTTTAATTGTAAGTATCTAATAGAGTAAGTCTGAGAAGTAGAGTAATTGTTCCTGTTTTCCAAGTTAGCCAAAAAGGGGACATTACAGACAATCACTGTGAGATGTCCTCATGTGTGACTGTCCTTGTCACAAATGAGGACATCTCACAATGACTGTCCCTTGTGTAATTCAAGCGGCAATTACACAAGGGACAGTCACTGTGAGATGTCCTCATTTGTGACTATCCTTACAGTGAGTGTACATTATCATGTTGTCTTTAGAGTGACTGTCCTCATTTGTTGAAGAAGAAAAGCATTAATGTGGTTCAATAGCAATACATTCAAGTGACAATTACACAAGGGACAATCACTGTGAGATGTCCTCATGTGTGACTATCCTTGTCACAAATGAGGACATCTCACAATGACTGTCCCTTATGTAATTCAAGAAGAAATTACACAAGGGACAGTCACTGTGAGATGTCCTCATTTGTGACTGTCCTTACAGTGAGTGTACATTATCATGTTGTCTTTAGAGTGACTGTCCTCATTTGTTGAAGAAGAAAAGCATTAATGTGGTTCAATAGCAATACATTCAAGTGGCAATTACACAAGGGACAATCACTGTGAGATGTCCTCATGTGTGACTATCCTTGTCACAAATGAGGACATCTCACAATGACTGTCACTTGTGTAATTCAAGAAGCAATTACACAAGGGATAGTCACTGTGAGATGTCCTCATTTGTGACTATCCTTACAGTGAGTGTACATTATCATGTTGTCTTTAGAGTGACTGTCCTCATTTGTTGAAGAAGAAAAGCATTAATGTGGTTCAATAGCAATACATTCAAGCGGCAATTACACAAGGGACAGTCACTGTGAGATGTCCTCATTTGTGACTGTCCTTACAGTGAGTGTACATTATCATGTTGTCTTTAGAGTGACTGTCCTCATTTGTTGAAGAAGAAAAGCATTAATGTGGTTCAATAGAAATACATTCAAGTGGCAATTACACAAGGGACAATCGATCACTGTGAGATGTCCTCATGTGTGACCTTTGTGAAGGCAAGTGCCAATTTGTACCCAAGTTACCAATATTGTGGCGAAAGTGGGAATGAAGCATTTAGGGGTCAAATTGGGCAAAGAAGTGTAGAAGTGGCCTATGTGAGGTCTAAATAGCCTAACTAAGTCATGGTTAGGGTCTTATGGTGTTTGAACAATAAGTTTTGAACCAAAATCCCAAAGGTTATAACAAGTTGTCAATGTTGTCATTCACAACATTGACAACATTTGTGCAAGGGAGCATTTTCGAGTAAGATGGTTATGTAACTATATGAAACCATTGAATTAGGCATTAGATCAAATATAAGAGGCCTCCATCGATCTGTGCAAAAGGTTGGGGGGAAAAACATTTGGAATTAAGAAGATTTGTAGAGTAACACGGTTTTAGTGAATTCTTGAGTTTTTTTGTTTCTTTGTTTTCAGTTGATTAATGGATTAGATAGCTCGCAGTGTCTATTGGAAAAGTTAGTACAAGTTTTTTTTTATTCTGTGTTGTGTTTTTTTTGAGTTTTGAAGCATTCCAACTAGTTTGTTAATTCTTTTGTTAAGTACCCTATCATTGGTTTGAACTAGGCAGGTTGAACAAATGGAGTCTTAGCTCATCATTCCATTGTCAATTTTGTACGGGCTCTTGGAATGGGTGAGGAGACTCCATGTACTATATGTTTGGAAGGAGGGGCCCTGGGAAGCTCATTTTCTATGTTTGCAATGATGTCCTAGGTGAGTCAGTTGAGCATAGTTAGGGATGACAAATCATTACAAGAAGATTACAACAAGTTGAATGCATTGGTTGCTTCAACTAAAATCTCATGGAGAGGTAGACACACATCTAAAGAAGCCCCAAGTCAAATTAGAAGATTGGGTGAGTTTCTTTGGCTGCTAAGAAAACAAACTCTTAGTCAGACTGTCCAAGTTGTGTCAAAATACTTGTTTTCAGGCATGGCTGTAGCAGTTGGTGTACAAAAAATCTAGGAGGAGAAGACCTTAGATATCTTGGAGTTCTCAATAAAGGGCATCTGAATCCTAAGCCCTTTAGGTGGCTTAATATAAAAAAAAAGGCTTGACAAAGGCCTAATTGCTAGCAGCCTATTTTTGGTGCAATTGGCATGGTTTGATGAACCGGATTGAAGTACTGATGAAAAGTATAGGTGAAGGAGTAATATTGAAACCAATAGAGGTCCTAGTGGCCAGCCTCTCCATGGAGTAAAGTTCTAGTTGAATGTGTTTCAATTTGTGAAGACAAGACTAGGAGTGTCCTAGTAGCTAGATTGGTATTGAGCAGAGTTCGTTGTATTTCTTGTTGGTGTGCACTAGTTGAAGGAGTGGGATCTTGGGTAGAGATACCTAAAGAGTGTAGGGATAGTTAAGTACCCTATCAAGTCAAAACATTGGCCTAAAGAGACCCTAGTGAAGGATAGGGAGTGAGCAAGACAAAGTGTTACATCAATTAACAAGATCATTTTTTGGTAATTGTGTACATTATCATGTTGTCTTTACAGTGACTATCCTCATTTGTTGAAGAAGAAAAGCATTAATGTGGTTCAATAGCAATACATTCAAGTGGAAATTACACAAGGGAATATCACTATGAGATGTCCTAAGTGTGACTGTCCTTGTCACAAATGAGGACATCTCACAGTGACTGTCCCTTGTGTAATTGCCACTTGAATGAGGACAGTCACTGTAAAGACAACATGATAATGTACACAAGTACCGTGAAGGTAGTCGCAAGTTAGGGCTGTTTCATTTCATACCCGAAACAATGAAGACATTACAGTCCACAAAACGTTTGTGCTTGAAAGATGAACAAATAAAATTAAACTTCTAAATAACCAAAGCCGCTAACAATAAATTCAACATAGATATGTCCTCATTTCTGGGTATTTTAGCTCTCTAACAGCTGAATACCAGATTACATAATAATGACAAAAGAAAAATAAACCCAACGTACTCAGAAATTGTAACTGTGATTTCACGGAGGGAATCTCTCTCGGCGCTGTTGAAAACACAAATGACAACGTTCTTGTTTTTTTTGCCCTTATATCCCAATGTGATTTCGCGGAGGGTTACGGTGCTGTTGAAAACACAAATGACAACGTTCCTTTTTTTTTTGCCCTTATATCCTGACAACATCGCAATTGCAAGTTAGGGCTGTTTCACTGCATACCCGAAACAATGAAGACGTTACGGTCCACAAAACATTTGTGCTTGAAAGATGAACAAATAAAATTAAACTTCTAAATAACCAAAGCCGCTAACAATAAATTCAACATAGATATGTCCTCATTTCTGGGTATTTTAGCTCTCTAACAGCTGAATACCAGATTACATAATAATGACAAAAGAAAAATAAACCCAACGTACTCAGAAATTGTAGCTGTGATTTCGCGGAGGGTTACGGCACTGTTGAAAACACAAATGACAACGTTCTTGTTTTTTTTGCCCTTATATCCCGATGTGATTTCACGGAGGGTTACGGCGCTGTTGAAAACACAAATGACAATGTTCTTATTTTTTTTGCCCTTATATCCTGATGTGATTTCGTGGAGGGTTACGGCGCTGTTGAAAACACACATGACAACGTTCCTTTTTAATTTTGCGCTTATATCCCGACAACGTCGCAATTGTGACAGTGCCAAATGTATTGTCGTCGCAAATTGTGATGGTGTCAGGCTATATTTGAAAAAAAAAGGCCAAAACCGCATGACATTTGCCTGTCGTCGCAAATTGCCGTCGCAATTTCACCCCAAATGTATTAGTGATACCAGAATCGACTCAAAAGGAGTTATAACAAGAAGGTCCATCCTAGACAGTTCCAAGTTGGTGACATGGTTCTCAAAGAAAATCAAAAGGTCCAAGCAAATCGTGAAAAGAAAGGCAAGTTTGAGCCTACTTGGCTGGGCCCCTATGTGGTCACCTCATGCTTTGGCTTCGGAGCTTATCAGCTATCTACACCAGAAGGAGAGCCTTTGAATGATCCAATCAACATCATACGTCTGAAGAGGTTCTATGCCTGAACCAGATCCTACATATTCAAACAGGATGCATGAACAGAGGTTAAAGCTTAATGCAAAGAAATGTGTCTTTGGTGTTACATCTGGACAAGGCATAGAGATAGACCCCAAGAAGGTCAAAGAAATAACAGAGATGCCTCCACCAAGAGCACTCAAATAGCTCAGAAGCCTACAAGGAAAGCTTCAATTAGTGCGTCGGTTCATTTCTCAGTTAGCAGACAAGTGCCAACCTTTTACGCATCTCCTATGCAAAGACACAAGCTTCAAATGGGATCCCATATGTCAAAGAAGCTTTGATAAGCTCAAGGAGTATCTTGCCAATTCTCCAATCCTAGTACCACCAATTCCAAGACGCCCTCTCATACTCTACATCTTGGCAACCACTACAGCACTGGGGGCACTCTTAGCTCAGCATGATGATGACAACAAGGAGAGAGCCATCTATTACATCAGTCGTACTCTTGTCGGATATGAGCTTAATTATTCACCCATGGAAAAAGCATGCCTTGCAGTAGTCTTTACCACTCAAAAGCTTAGACACTACATGCTCAGTCACACAATCAAGCTCATTTCAAAAGTGGATCCCCTCAAATATCTACTATCAAAGACAACTCTCACAGGCCGTATGGCAAAATGGGTCATGATACTCAGTGAGTTCGACATCCAGTATATTTATCACAAAGCAATCAAAGGGCAAGTCGTTACTGATCAGCTAACAGAAGCACCACTGGTGGATGCCTATCCACTAATCATGGAATTCCCTGATGAACACTTATGCATGATTGAAGAGCAGCCCATGTGGAAACTATACTTTGATGGCTCCTACACATCACATGGATCAGGGGCAGGAATCCTATTCGTCACACCTCAAGGTGACTACATCCCAAAATCATTCAAATTGAGATTCCCATGTACCAACAACATTGCAGAATATGAGGCACTCATCTTAGGTCTCAGAACAGCCATTCAGTGGAATATCATAGAATTACAAGTATTTGGAGATTCACAGCTGATTATCAAACAAGTCCTAGATGAATATCAGACAAAGGATGACAAGTTGCTAACTTACAAAGAGCTGGTGGACAAACTGCAAGAGCATTTCCTACATCTATAGTTCACACAGATCCCAAGACTTTAGAACAAAGTAACAGACGCAATGGCAACCATTGGATCCTTGTTAGAAATCCCACGCGACGCATCATAGTATGAATTCCTAGTCGAGCAGCTACATATGCCAGCTTATGAGAACGCTGAGGCAGAAATGGTGTGTGTCTTGGTTGGTCCTCAGTCCCCATGGTACCACGACATCCACGCATATCTAAAGAATGGTATCATATCTCCCCATCTCACCAATAACCAACGCCAAAACCTTATTCGTAGAGCTTCCCGCTACACTCTTGTAGCCAACACCCTTTATCGTCGTGGGTATCACAATGTCCTATCTAGATGTTTAGATTCAAACGAGGCCGTCCTGGCCTTACAAGAAGTTCACGCTGGAATTTGCGGTGCCCACACAAGTGGCATGGTTCTAGCAAGGCAGCTGCTTAGAGTTGGATATTATTGGCCAACAATGGAACATGATGCATGTGAATTTGTCAAGAAATGTCTCCCATGTCAACAGCATGCCAATTTGATACATGCACCAGCACAGGATCTATAGCCTATTGCACCACCATGGCCTTTTTCATGTTGGGGCCTCGACCTCGTTGGCTTGATCACCCCCCTCTCTTCGGATGGACACAAGTATATCATAATAGCCACAGAGTACTTTACCAAATGGGTTGAAGCGATTCCACTCACCCTAACTACTGGCATCCAAATATCCAAGTTCATCCTTTACCACATCATCTGCCGCTTCGGCATACCATCTACCATTTTCACAGACCATGGCACACCTTTTGAAAACCAGCATGTGGATGATCTGTGTGCCAGACTCCACATCCATCACTGTTTCTCCAGTCCATATTTCCCTCAAGGAAATGGCCAAGCTGAGGCAACCAACAAAACTATCTTGAAAATCCTCAAGAAGGTTGTCAATGATTCTGGTCGTGACTGGCACCTCCAAATCAATCCTGCCCTTTGGGCCTACCGCACTTCCTATCGCACTCCCACAGGCACCACCCCATATTCCCTTGTAGATGGTGCAGAAGCCGTTCTGCCGATCGAGGTCAAGCTCCCATCATTGCGAGTCTCCATGAAGAACTATACAACTAATGAAGACTATCATGTGGCCCGGCTCACACAGCTAGATCTACTAGATGAAAAGAGACAGCAAGCCTACGATCACCTGGTTGCATACCAGAATCGACTCAAAAGGAGTTATAACAAGAAGGTCCATCCTAGACAGTTCCAAGTCGGTGACATGGTTCTCAAAGAAAATCAAAAAGTCCAAGCAAATCGTGAAAAGAAAGGCAAGTTTGAGCCTACTTGGCTGGGCCCCTATGTGGTCACCTCATGCTTTGGCTCCGGAGCTTATCAGCTATCTACATCAGAAGGAGAGCCTTTGAATGATCCAATCAACATCATACATCTGAAGAGGTTCTATGCCTGAACCAGATCCTACATATTCAAAAAATCCATAAAAATTGAAAAAAGCAGCAAAAAGTCAAAAAAATCAAAAAAATCAAAAAAAGCAAAAAAAAGCAAAAAAGGAAAAAAGAAAAGAAAAAAATCGTCCAATGGTGAAAACTTGGCAATTCAGGCACCTTGGACAAGTATGTTGGTGAAAACCTGGCACTCAGGCACCATACATAGTGGACCGAGTCATTATCTATCAAACTCCCATCCCCCATCCCACCATCTCAGTCCTTTTTCCCATCCCCATCCCCCTCCACCATCCCCCAGCATTCCTTTTTCCATCAACCTTCAGCAACACCACAATCCCTCTTGCACATATCTTGTACCATATCTTGCATATATCTTGTACTCTATCCTGTATAGCGAGATGTTCCTATCCCCAATCCTGAGCTTTTATACATATCCATTGTATATCTTTTCCCGTCCATTGTACATCAGTCCTTGTCAGTCCTGCAGCAGCATTTTGATCAGCACACTTTGTCCTACCCAGCCTTGTACTTCAACAACCTCAATTGTCGACTATTCTTGATCACCGTGATTATTCTTTGACTTCATCATTTGCCAGCGAACAACACCACTCATTCTCTCATCAATCAGCAGGTCCTTGAGGATGTATCCTTCCTCCTGTCCGATCTAATCTTCCCGCCATCAATCAAATCAAATCTCTCTCCTTGGCAAAGGATGTCTTTTTGGAGTTTTCATTTTGACCTTGGATTTTGTCCTTTGGGTCTTGTTAATCTTTTACAGCTTCTTATTGTTCTCTTCTCCACGTCACCACGATCCTTTATATCATGGTGTGCTACGAATGAGGATAATCTGGGGCAAGGTCTTTTGATCTTTTGCTTCTACTTGTGAGTCAGTCATGTGTTTGTGGTTTCTTTAGCATCATTTCCACCATGCCTCCTTCGGGTTTCATGTGCGATGCTGGGGCAACCCTATGTGTCTTTTTAGCGTCAGTCCTATGCAACACTGGTGACAAGGCCTCATGATCCCAGTATCCTTGGCAGGTCTCTAGCATTGCTATATTAAACTAGGTTGTGCTCTCTAAAAGATCTAAAGCATGGAGCTTCCCCAAATCCCCTGCATCTTGCATCATATAGATTATTCTTGCATCCTCATATAGCTACATCCCGCATTTTGCATTCCATCTCATCTTGCATTCACCCATCTTTGCTCTTGGAAGCTTGGTAATTTATCTCCCCTGCTTCCTCAGTCGTTCCTTCTCTGTTTCCTTTCGAGAAAATTCCACAACGTTTACTCCTTGTGTTATTTTCTCGAGGGGGCACAATCCCTTATTCCTCTAAATTCTAGCCTTGGGCATCTTATTTTCTTCTCTTTGAAGCCATGCCACTTGCGGCATCACATCAAAGAGGGGCAAAATGTAGACACCTAAAAATCCTTTAGAAAATAAAGTATTTGTATTTTCTGAAAAATCTCTGATGACATCATCATTTATTAATTAATTATTTATTTAATTAATTAATTTATTTTTATGTCATTAAATCCCTTTTTCTTAATTAAAAATATTTAATTAAGAAATCCCTTCCAAAAATGTTTAAATCTTATTTAAACATTAATCCCCTATTTATTAATTATTTTAATTAATAAATTGACCAAAAATCCCCCAAAAAATAATTAATTTATTTTTTGACCAAAACTTGGCCAATTTCCTTAAGACCACTAACCTCTTTCAGAATCTTCTAAACCCTCTTTAATTACGATTAAAGGCTAATCCCATCATTTTCTAACCCTAACCCCAACTCAAAATATTTAATTAAGATTAAATATTTAATCCTTATGTTTATTAAATTTATTTTAATAAATTTTCTCAAACCTAAACCCATGGAAATAAATAAATCTTTATCTATTTCCTAAAAATCCTTATTTATCCTAAGGAAGTGCTAGACTCTTCTAGAAAGTCCTAATCCTAATCCTAATCCTAATCACCTCCCTAACCTTGTCACATTCCCTAAACAAGGTTAGCCAACTCCTAAGCTTGACCCAAAGTCAACAAACTTCTAGAGGCTTCTCTTACATGCATTGAAGGCATTTAAGGCCTCCTTATCCCTCTTACATGCATTTATGGTGTATTTAAGAAGCCCCTCACCCCTTTCTTACACCCTTTGACCTTAGGCACATTTCCCAAATTGTGCACATTCCTCCCATCTTTCAACCCAATCCCCTTATGACACTTGTCACAAGGAGATAACCCTTCCCCTAATGAGCCTCAAACTCATTAAAATTTTTGAGATAAATAAATCTTTATTTATCTCCTAAATTCCATATTTACCCTTAGAAAGCCTAGACTTTTCTAGAAAGTCTTTATCCTCATCCAAAGCCTAGACTCTTCTAGAAAGTCTTCATCCTTATCCCCTTGACTCAACCCCTAACCTTACCCCAAACTCTAACCTATCCTCCTAACCCAAGCCCTTAGGAAATCCTATAAATACTCCTCCTTCCAAGAGCAATTCATTAGCTTAGTTTTTATCATTTATGCATTGTTATCATGAGCATTTTTAGCTAGATCATCTTAGCATACATCTTAATTGTTAGATTTCTTCATGTTTTTTATATTTTCTAACACATCTTAGAATAGCTTAATGGATTAATCTTAGTTCATATTTCAAGCTTTTCTCATCATCTATGCATCACCATAAATCCCTCTCCATGCATTTGAGAGCACACCCACATCCCTCTAATTGAAGCGAATCAAACATTTTCTCTATAGCACTTGTTTTTAGCAACAATCTTGAGGTGGCTTTGGTTTTGTTTTCATGTTTTATACTATTTTTTAGTTCATGAACATGTTAGATTAGTCTAATGTTTGAATGTTTCAGCCTTTCAAGACAGGTAACAGGTTCAAAATCATAGTCTACATCCTTATTTTCATGCACATTTGTGACTTAATTATTTTTGTTTAACATTATCTATAGGTCACTCATCCCCTAGTAGTTCTCCTACGAGTTGTTGATGGGGAGAAGACTTCTATGGGATACATATATGAGGGAATGGATAAGGCCAAGGAGGCCATTAAATTCATATATGGAGGAGTTGAGGATAAGTATGGCCCCATTCGGGAGATACTTGACAAGATATGGATAAACCAACTTCATAGGCCCATCCATGCATCAACTTATTTCCTTAATCTAACATTTCATTTTTGTAATGACGTAAAGGTAGATGAGGAGATTCTTATTGGCCTATATATATAGTGCTACAAAAGATCTCTAGTAATGGGAAAACTATAATACACGAAATAGATGCATATAATAATGAACAAGAAAGATGTGAAATGACTCTCATTCAACATTGAAACCAATTAGAAATATATGTTAAACTTAAGATTCTTAACTTTAAGTTTATGGATTATGCATTTAGATTTTATAATCTAGCCTTAAAGTTGGAAATGAGACTAAAATTGTTTCTTTTCCTTATTTCAGATAGATGGTGGCAAATGTTTGGGCCTACAACCTCAAACCTTCAACAACTTTCCATCCATATTTTGATTCATCCATGCAGCGCTTCTGGATGTGAACACAATTAGTCCATGTTCGAGAACATCCACCTGAAGAGGAATAATATATTTTATGTGGAGAGGTTGAATGATCTTGTCTGTGTTCATTACAACCTTCATATTATGACAAAGGAGATTTTGGACACTAACTCATCTCTGATCACTCTAGCAAAGATTGACCTAGAGTTCAAGTGGCTCACTAAGTCTATCAATCCTATCTTTAGTTTGGAGGACCATGAGTGGGTTGACTAGGAAAATAGAGAGGTTGAGGCTGTGGATATGGTAGAGGGGGAGGATAGAGCGGGAATGATTTTAATGAATGAAATTCAAATGTAATAGATTTTTTTAAGTGGCTAATGCCCTAATGAACATGTAATGTATTTATATGTAGATCGATGAATTATGAAAGCATAGATAGTGGATGAAAGGTGTGGTCGAGTGAAGAGAAATATTTCCTGCAAGAAATAGAAGTGATATGTTCAATTGGATCTATACAATAAGAGAAGAAATGCTACACCAAGATCATTGTAATTTTTTAATCCTAATAGTTTATGCAAGAAAATCCCTTAATCAGGTAAATCCTAATAAGTCTTGATCAGTAAATCATTTAACTAGGTGGCTCTTTAATTAGGTTTTAAATCCTTTAACAAGTTTACTCCTATCAGGGTAGATCTCCTAATAGGGATAGACGTAAATCCTTTAACTGGGTGACTCCTAACAAGTTCTTCTCCTAATAGGGCATAATTTGTAAAGCTCCTAACAGGGCTAGGCCTTTAACTGGGAATACTTTAGAAGAGTATAAATTATTAGTGGGTACTAATTCCCACCATGGTTTTTCCCTCTGACCAAGGGTTTCCATGATAAAAATATTGGTTTTTTTGTGTTGCATGTTTGGATGGTTTCATTTATTTCATTGTTTATTATTGCACAAGTTATATGTTGATGAATGTTATTGAATGGTTGATGAAAAGTTTTGATTTTGTAGATTACTAATTCACCCCCCTCTCTCAGTAATATTGGATGTATAGTGTTAACAAATCCTCCATGATTAAATCATTATCCTTCAAATCTTGATCATAGAAAGAGGGTGGGTGACCTTGAAGAGGTATAAATGTAAAATTAGAACAAGGTGTCTCACCAGTAGCCATAGCCAAAGATTAATTTGCCTCACATTTTCATCCAATAACTCCTCTGAGGCAAGAATCAATAATCTTGTAAAGATGGCCATCAATGCTTGGATGTTTTGAGAGAGTTGAATGTATATATGCCTAAAAGAAAGAAAGTAGCTCAACATGAGGCTATGAAGGAAAAACTAAATTACCAAACTTTAGAAGAGTGGTTACAAAAAATCTAGAGAAGGCAGAGCCTACTCAACCAAAAATATAGATATAGATATAGAGGTTGCAAGAATCAACTTCTGATGATGAAATCCAAGAATGGTCCCTACTCAAATTTGTACTCAAATGATGGAGGAAAATACTTTATAGTAATTGTAGAAAGCCATTAGAAATGTAGGAATTAGAAGTACCCTTAGAGGTTGAGAAACATGCACCAAAGGAGAGAAGTGATAACACAATGACCACTTACCCTGGTCATACATAACAGGGCAAGAGATGTCTACAAGGATAGGAAACTCAAAGGAGGACGAACCTTATATTTTATCTACATGTGTTCCTTTCCCTTTTATATGCTAGGCATATGAATAGAAGAAACTATTGGAGACTGTGTAGTTTTTGATGGATGGAGAGGTCTACCCTCAAAAACATGTTTGTCCTTAAATCCTAATGAAGAGGGTGTAGAAGGAAAAACACATTTCCAAGTAGTGTAGGAAAAGATGTAGAAGAAGATATAAGAGGGGAAAAATAATCGATAGGTTGAATTGATTTTATAAATAAATTCCTTGGTCTTTTACTTCTCATAGGAAAGAAAAGGTCCCACAAAAGTAGCCTAGAAGTGATCCATGAAAATACCCTTATGCAACACCAATAGATGATACCTAGTGCCATGGATAGTGTGCATGGTGCCATCATGAGATAACTTCAAACATTTATGATCTATAAAGGGACTTGCGCCCATATAAGCTAGCCATGAAATTCTTAGCTTCACACAAAATAGTTCAAACTTGGGGATGACAATGATTATGATTGAAATCACCTTGGTTCCCACAAGGACCCTCAAGGTGTTGAACCTTGTAGGGGTAACAAAAAGGAATTCATGAGTGCAAATGGTATCCCAACACTCATCATATATCATTTGATGTAACCCATTTACAAAGAGGACCTCCTCCATGATTATATCGACTCTACATGAAGAATCAACCATAACATATTTAATGAAATTACCATTGATCTTAGTAGGGATAAATATAGGAGAGGTCTCTCCACAATATGGCACATCCAGAGGTGTAATTTATATGTCCATGTTATTAATCCTATAACTTAGAGAAAAAATGGAGTGATGGTGACCATGTTCATGTATGGACAATCACTTGATGTAGGAGAAGATGATGTAGAAATGGAAAAAAAAATCATTTCACATTAGATTCACCAAAATGTATAGTAGGGGATCCACTACCCTTGATATGATAGGATCCCAAGGAGATAATGGCCCAATGCAACTAAGTTAGTTTAATAGTGCTCTAGTGAGCTAGAAAGATCAAATTGAGAAGTAATTAACTATGTGTATATTGTTGGCATTAAGCAGAATTGCCACTAGTGACAACACTTATTTGCATTCTGGGTGCAAATCGAGCAGATAGTGCAAACTGAGCAAACAGTGCAAACCGAGCAGACAGTGCAAACTGAGCAGACAGTGCAAACTGAGCAGACAGTGCAAACCGAGCAGACAGTGCAAACCGAGCAGACAGTGCAAACCGAGCAGACAGTGCAAACCGAGCAAGTTAGTACAAACCGAACAGGACAGTGTAAACCGAGTAACATCATGTCTACCGAGTCACCAGTATTTACCGAGTTCAAAACCTACCGAGTGATCAGTATGAACCGTGCCTTCACTTCTACCGAGTGCATGACGATGCCGAGTAATGCAGTGGACGCTGAGTATCAGAAAGTCACCGAGTCAGTTTGCAGGAACCGTGTAACCATACTTGGGCCGACTTAGTAGCACTTATGTTTATTTGTCAAGCCGACTTTGTAATTGTAATTGTAATTAATTTTTTAAGACTTGTATATAAACAATGTTGTAAAAATGTCAAGAAGCATGTAAGAAGAATATATGTGAAAGAGAAAGAAAGGCAGAGATAAGCGAATTACAAAAAGGCTTCAGCAGTATAAGGAACAGCAAAGACAAATTCATCATAGAAGGTGATCAGTACATCAGCGAATCTCAATCAGCAATCCAGTTGCAAAGCAAGAGATCTACTGTTTCATCCTAACAGGTGAATCAGTACTAAATCCTTTAACCGGGTAGACTTAACAATCTTTTGTAAAATCTCTTTACCGAGTGCATACTTCATTGTATGTTTTGTAAATCCTTAAACAAGGTGGATTTAGCAATCCTTATTGCTCCTAACAGGGCAGATCATCAGAAGTGATCAAATTGTAAGCCTTAACCGGCCAACTTTATTCTGCAGTATTAAATCTTTGTGGGTTTCATCCCCACCCCAATTTTACTTTCTTTTGGAAGGTTTCTGGGTAACCAAATCTATGTGTCATTATTGTGAATGCTTTTAAGTTTCATGCTTTCTGTATGCAAAGGTTAAAGTAAATTACATGTTAATACTTCTGTAATTGAAAGAAAATTTGGAGTTACTGATTCACCCCTCCCCTCTCAGTAACTCCGTTAATTCCTGAATATTTCCAACAATTGGTATCAGAGCAGCATTGGTTCTCAAGATAAAGCTTAACTAGCTTGAGCAAAGATCTAGGACAATGGAGGTATTCAAACTGAACAAGGTGATTGAAAATGAAAAGCTAGATCTGGAAATGGCCATAGCTAAACTCAAAGAAGCAAAAGAACATCTTTCCCAATCCCTAAGAAGAAGGAAGGAACTTGCAAATCAGATGAATGATCAGAATTACATTGAAGAAAAGATTGAAGATCTTTTTCCCTCAAATAACTCAGATGAAGCAAACAATGCTGTCAAAGAACTCCTAGAAAAGAATGGGTCTCTGCACGAAGAAGTGAGAAAATTGAAAAGAGAACAAGAGCTACACTCTACAAGATTCTGTGAGATCTTGGAACAAAGAAACAAGTTGAAAGATGAATTAGATGGAAGAAACATTGAAGTCCAAAATAAAACCCTTCAGCTAGAAAACCTAATTGATCAGATCTCTCATACAAATGAGGAAATTTTGAATCTAAGATCAGAAATAGAAAGCACAAGAGAAGAACTAAGATCTGAAAAGGAAATCAATCTAAGATTGGTGGATGACCTAAACGCTGAAAAACAAATCAATGAAGGAATGCTAAAAAGTCAAGAAGACTTGAATCAGCTGTATGAGCGAAATCTTCATAGGCAAAAAGGAAAAGCAGAACTTGGATACAAAGGAGAAGGCGAATCTTCTAAGCAAGGTACTCAAAGAAATCAAAAACCTACTTGTAATCATTGTGGTAAAATAGGACATACTTCAAGTAAATGTTGGAATAATGAAAAAGCAGAATTCAATGGAAAATGTTACAACTGCAATCAACCTGGTCACAAAGCAAATGAATGCAGGGAAAAACCTAGATTCAGAGGTAATTGTCATAAGTGCAACAAACAGGGTCACAAGGCATCTGAGTGCAAATCCAAGACATTTAATCCAGCAGAACAAATTATGAAAGCAATGTTTGGATGGGACTACAACACCTGGTGTAGATGTCATTACTGTGGAGAATATGGACACATTAGCATGAATTGCATAAAACATCATCTAAGGAAAAGAGATACTACCGTAAGATGCTTCAAATGCACTAAACTCGGTCACATAGCCAGAAACTGCATGAATGCTAGTGAAGTTGAAGATGGAAAGAAGAATGAAGCAACTAAGGTCAGGAAACAGGTGAGACAAAAATGGATTCCTAAAGCTACCGAGCAATCCAGTCCAAGTAATGGAATGGATGGCTCTACCGACTCAAACTAAATTTCCAAGAAAGCACTGGAACTGTATTCTCATAGACCAATCTCAAGTAGTTCCAGAACCGAATTAAAAGAAAGATCTAAATCAGCATACAAGATACAGTAAGATCACCGAGCAAGGTCAGTATCAGTCTTCACCGAGCAAGGTCGGTACCAGTCTTTACCGAGCGAGGTCGGAGCAATATGAATTCTCGAGTTCACCGAGTTGCGAAGTCTTTACCGAGCAATTAATTCTTAGTGGGTGACAGTCTGTCAGAATTCATACCCTAATTTGTACTGAGCATTAATGACAGAGTTGTAAACAAAAAGCAAGTAATCGAACTCATTCTTCACCGCGAACCTTTAGCACTTTGAGAGTAGAAAATTTCAAGAGCAACCCAGCGATTCAATACTTTTGCGAAAGGAATTTTCTGTGAGCTACCATGGCATCATCCAGCACTTCAGCAAAGAAAGGATCTGATATGTTAGTCCAAGGGGAGTGGAAAGCACCAGATTTCAAGATCGTGCCCGCAATTGCAGCAGCCCTAGATCCGAACGGAGCTCAATCTCAGATTCCTCCTAAGGTACTACTTATTAATTATATCCGCAATCATTTCAGCTGTTCAATTCATGAAATGGGGAACCTAGAACTAGATATTGTGCGTGAAGAACTGTGTGTGGATGGTATTCTGAAACCCGAGCACAAACATCTGGAAGATAAAGGTTTAGTTCACATTGCACATCTACCTTGAAACTTTCGAGATAAATGGATTAGATACATTCTCAGCCGTGTACATGATGGCAATATTTGGCTTGAGCAACCTATAGAGATCACAAAGAAGATGATTCATCAAATCACCGGTCTTCCCATGTTGAACAAAGAAAAAACTACCAAAACCCTAGGTCGGACGGAACTAGAGAAGAAAACCCTAGCCGAGTGGGACGGTAGAGGCATGAAAGTTAGCAGCATTACCGATGCTGAACTGAAGTTTGGTACACACATTATTGCCCATAAGATTTACAGTTCTAGTCGACAGAATAGTGTCTCCTGTGAAGCTATTGACCTAGCATACAAAGTGGTCAAGAATAACTTAACATTTGACCTAGCAGACTTATTGTTAAAGCAGTTTAACAAAAATATGGAAAGCATTAAAACTTCCAAAAACAATCCATGTAAGTTTGGATCCTTATTGGTCTGTTTATTCTTCTATGTTCTGAAATTCTTCCCTTCTAAAGGAAAAGTTGTATGGAGAAAAGATGTGCCAGTCCTCTATGAAATAAATGAATACATCTCAGAAATGGGTGAAAATTTTGAAAGCATCATGGATAATTATTTTGAGTCTTTCAAAGAGAAAATGAATGACAGATTCCGGATTCCACAGAAGTTGGTGGAAGATTACAAAGATGACATTTGTTTTATGGTGGATTGTGATAATGTATATATTCAAGCAGTTAAACCGAGGACTGTATATGTAAAACCTCTTCCTTATGAGGTAAATATTGATGAAACCAAGAATATCATTGAAGTCTTAATCAGCCTGTCAATCCCAAAGCTCCATATTTTGGAACATATGATGAAGCTAAGGTGAGAATTGAACTAAGCATAAAGCTTCCACAGGCGGTAAACAAAGGAAAGAAGAGGATAGCCAAAATGCAAATGATAACCGAGGACAAAGAAGAAAAAGATGAAGAAGAAGAGGAAAAGGATGAGAAAACAGAGGAACCAGAACATGCAAAGAAGAAAGGAAAGGTATTCATCACTAAGGCACCTAAGCCTCCTACTACTGTATTTACAAGGAGAAATACAAGAGGCAAGGCAGACAAGGCAGACAAGGCAGATAAAGACATAGTATTCAAAAGGCCTCCTCTAAACCTTCAAGAAAAGCTCAAACTCTTTAGAGACGGATCAAGATCTGGAGTAAGTAACATAAAATCCTTAAAATATGAAACCAGATCGGAAACAGAACAGAAGGAAATAGAAGATGTTGTTATTGAAAAGATGGGAAAGTGGAAATACTCTCCTGAAGAAATAGCCCCACAAGTTCCAGCAGTTCTATTAAATCCAATAAAAATGAGATGGAGCAATGCAAAGCAAATGGTGATAGACATATTTGATCAAACCCTGAGACAGTTGATGCCGAGCTTGAAAAATGATGAAGTAAAGAAGGCATTAAAAGAAAATGAAAGTAAGCTGACATTGAAGTTCAATACTTGTTTGATTTTGATCAACAATATTGAATCGATTGTGAAGGCTGCAAATGCTACATGGAAGAACATATACCACCTTCACCAACCAAGTATTGAAACAGTCATAATAAAAGATATTGAAGATGACAGTGATGAACAACAAGAAGACACTGAGGTAGATGATACTGTGAGGATAGCAGCAGAAGTCATTGCATCCCTTCCTACCTCTCTAGTAAAAGTTTCTACATCCAGCCCGGAGACACCTTCAAGCATGGTTGTGACAACTTCCACATTTGTCCAATCATCCTTAGCAACAACAGAAGCAGCTACCATTTCTTCTACCGAGTTGCAGTCTCCTGCATCATCAAGTTTTCCAGCAGTAAGTTTTCCAGTTTTTGAATCTTCAAGTGTAAATATTTTAAGTTCTCCAGTAGAAAGTATACCAGTCTCTATAGCCAGCCCTACTTTATCTACTGTCATTACTACGAAAGCATTAAGTACAGATAAGCCTAAGGCTCTACCGAGTATAAAATTTTTGGGTAAGAGTATAGTAGAGGATATAGACCTAGATGAAGAGATAGAAATTCCTACATTAGATTTTGCAAATCTATCAGTGGACCAAATGCAAAATATAGGTGAGATCCTCCAAAGGAAAGCAAAACAAAAGAAACTTAAAGAGGAGAGAGACAAGGAATATCAAATCATCAAGGATGCTAAGGACATTTTGTCTGATGCATTAGGCATTAAAGTAGACTCCTCCCAACATGTTTTGTTACAATTAGCAGAAGCAGTTGAGAAATACAATGAGGATTCATCTGGGATAGAAAAGTTAGTTGAAAGAGCCGAGAAGAGATTCAACAATAAAGTGCTTGAGCACATTGCTCAGCACATAGCTATTAACCAAGTAGAATTGTCTTCAGTTTTGTCAAACATTGAATCTATCTATTCGAATGCTACCTCTCTTTTGGCCAGATTGTGCAATATTGCCGAGTTCACAAAGGATGTTCAGGATAAAATGAATAAAATGGATGAGGATATGAAGATTAGCATACAGAAGCTGCAACTTGAACCAAGTTCAAGCTCTGCTCATCACATGAAAATCTCACACCTATCAAATATGCAGTCTGATCTACTGAAAGAAGACACAAGGATCCGGTCCACACTGCTAGACATCCAACACATGATCCTTCCCATCATGAATACAATGTATAAGCACATTGAACATTCCAAAACATTGATTCATGACAATCAGTTCTCTATAGCAGATCACATGATTGAACTCTCTGCAGAAGTCCAAATTGCTATACAAACATGTAAGATCCTGCAAGAAAGTTGGGACAGAACCCTGGCACTAATAATGAAGGTACATTCTGATTTTCTATCAAATTTTGGATTCTCTCTGTAAATAACTTGTATATGCACCTTTGGCATTATCGTCAAAAAGGGGGAGATATGTATAGAAGGAGAGATATGTATAGAAGAAGATTTGTATAAGAAACAGTTAGCACATTGAAAGGGGGAGACAATGTATAAAGCCCTATAACAAAGACAAATTTTGAAAAATCAAAATAAAACTCAGCATGATTCGTGTATATAAGTTTTGGCCAATAAGTGTTTTTGTCACTAATGCCAAAGGGGGAGATTGTTGGCATTAAGCAGAATTGCCACTAGTGACAACACTTATTTGCATTCTGGGTGCAAACCGAGCAGACAGTGCAAACCGAGTAGATAGTGCAAACTGAGGAGACAGTGCAAACCGAGCAGACAGTGCAAACCGAGTAGACAGTGCAAACCGAGCAGACAATGCAAACCGAGCAAGTTAGTACAAACCGAATAGGACAGTGTAAACCGAGTAACATCATGTCTACCGAGTCACCAGTATTTACCGAGTTCAAAACCTACCGAGTGATCAGTATGAACCGTGCCTTCACTTCTACTGAGTGCATGACGATGCCGAGTAATGCAGTGGATGCCGAGTATCAGAAAGTCACCGAGTCAGTTTGCAGGAACCGTGTGACCATACTTGGGCCGACTTAGTAGCACTTATGTTTATTTGTCAAGCCGACTTTGTAATTGTAATTGTAATTAATTGTTTAAGACTTGTATATAAACAATGTTGTAAAAATGTCAAGAAGCATGTAAGAAGAATATATGTGAAAGAGAAAGAAAGGCAGAGATAAGGGAATTACAAAAAGGCTTCAGCAGTGTAAGGAACAGCAAAGACAAATTCATCACAGAAGGTGATCAGTACATCAGCGAATCTCAATCAGCAATCCAGTTGCAAAGCAAGAGATCTACTATTTCATCCTAATAGGTGAATCAGTACTAAATCCTTTAACCGGGTAGACTTAACAGTCTTTTGTAAAATCTCTTTACCGAGTGCATACTTCATTGTATGTTTTGTAAATCCTTTAACAAGGTGGATTTAGCAATCCTTATTGCTCCTAACAGGGCAGATCATCAGAAGTGATCAAATTGTAAGCCTTAACCGGCCAACTTTATTCTGCAGTATTAAAGCTTTGTGGGTTTCATCCCCACCCCAGTTTTACTTTCTTTTGGAAGGTTTCTGGGTAACCAAATCTATGTGTCATTATTGTGAATGCTTTTAAGTTTCATGCTTTCTGTATGCAAAGGTTAAAGTAAATTACATGTTAATACTTCTGTAATTGAAAGAAAATTTGGAGTTACTGATTCACCCCTCCCCTCTCAGTAACTCGGTTAATTCCTGAATATTTCCAACATATATAGATTGAAAAATTTGGATAATTAAAAGACAACATGACAAAAAATTATAAACTATAGAGATGGAAAGAGTAGATCACCAAAACCACTTGTTAAGCATTGTGCTATCTATACAGGGTACGTGCCCAAGTATAGGACAAATATGTGGGTCTAGGATTATAGTGTGGCATGTATGTGTCCCATACAGATAAGACATAGAGGTTGTACCAAAAAATTACAAGACCAAAAAAACACCTACACAAAATGTTGAATAGGATAAAAGTAACAATAACGAATATTAAATAAGCTAAAATATGATTTGAAGATAAATTCATATCTTTCATAAATAACACAATAGATCTAGAAACAACAATTCTAAAAGAAATAGAAAACTTTCATAATAGAAGTAGCTAACAAAGTGGAAAAATTAGAAGCTTCCCCTGTCCATTCTTTATCTATATTTTTCTAGTTTTGTTTGTTTGCTTTTCATTTTTAGGACATGGATGTAGTTATTATTGTATTTTTTATTTGATTGCATTATTAAGTTATTAAAAAAAATATGTATGTATATTCTAATTAGAGATTCACACACCAAGATGGTAGACAATTTTACTTGAAAACCATTTTTCCATTTCATTCAAAATTTGAAATATGATATAAAGTATTTTTAATCCATAAAAGGAAACCAAAGTTGCAAAATTTTTATTAATATGTCTATCAATATTTGTAATGAAGATCTATAGAATCCCCATATAAGCTTTAGGAAGTTAAAAATCCAAAACTCTCCCTAAGATTAACATATGTCAAAGCCCACATAAATCTGATTACACTTGGAATACCCCTAATTCTACCCCAATTAAAATAATCACTTGAAAATCCAAAGGGTCATATTTTGAACTACGAAAAATTATATATTCTATAATTATATGGTGTTGGTGGTGGTATTTTCATCATGTAGCTCTATTGGCCCTATATTCATACTTCCCCTCTTCCATTCTATCTATAAACTATGAGGAGGGGCTTCCAAAATATTAGAAAAGGATGGGCTTCCAAAATATTAGAAAAGTAGGTATCTCTCCATCCCTTCATTCTTCATAGAAAGATTTAGAGATGAGAATCTTTGCAAATCCCTCTAGCCATTTATAGTCTGACCTTACATCAATGAGAAACCATTTATGTAAGAAATCCTTTCCAACCACCGCCCACTTCTTGTGCCACACCATTTCTTCATCATTCAACTTTATAACAAATGGTTGAAGGGCCACATTTTGGCCTAACTCAAAGAGCTTGGGTATATCCCTTTGCCATGAGATACCTACCCCTATTTCTGTCAGAGAAACAATATGAATTTGATCCCCTAGAAGGTCTTGTTTAAACACCTACCTTATAAGAAAAAATATGTCCACCTTGTCTCCTTTGAGGTCTAGAAGAGAGGCCAAAAACTGGGATGTAATGTTCATATTCAATCAAGACCCACACACCCCACACCTAAAGGGTCTGGATTTCCCTTGGATGCTCCATAACAAATTATCTTGACCCATCCACTATCCAACTTTCTCCATTTTACCCCACTCCTACTACTAGGGGTAGGATAAACCCTCTGTTTACCATTAATGGGCCCATCATTAAATTGATATTAGACATACCTCTATAGTGAATATCTATAAAAATGTTGTGTTTCATTTTAAAATACAATACTCTATTATAGGAAAAATTTATAATGAGCAATGAACCCAAAACTAAATGAATTATTCATTAGTTAGCCTCATAATTTGGCACATCACCTTGTCTAGTGTCATTCTCTTGTATCTTACTATTTGATATGCTTGTGGTGGTGCTCTTTGCAACTGTAAAAGTTTTTGAAATCTTACTTGCAACTTAGTAAAGTTGTACCCACACTAGAAAATAATTATTTTAGAGATAAGCCAATGTCTAGTTTTCTTGAAATTTGATTTAGTGGGTGCATTAAGGTTTCTATGATATTTTGTGCAACATGAGCCCCAAGATCCAATATGTATATATATATATATATATATATACATATATATATATATATACATATATATATA